>OU342855.1:1800000-2120078 GCA_910591585.2 Nysson spinosus
ATATTCAGCTAGAACATGGTGCGACCTCTCGATTGATCCATTCGACTGGGGATGATACGCGGTTGTCTTATAATGTTTAATTCTGAACTTCTTAGCAATACTTTTCGAAAAGGTACTAATGAACTTTTGTCCTTGGTCAGTGAGTGTCGCTAAGGGTGCTCCAAATATGCATATAAAATTTTTCAAAAATGCGTCGGCAATATCTATTGAAGTAGCTGTGCTTAATGTCACAGCTACAGAATATTTAGTTAATAGATCTTGAATAGTTAATATATATATTCTTCCGGTTGGAGTGATAGGTAGAGGTCCCACTATGTCAAGTGAAACTTTATCAAATGCTTTCCCTGGTGTATGTGTTATTACCATAGGCTGTTTAGTCTTAAGGCGCGTTAATTTCTTTAACTGACAGTCTAAACATTTGGCAATAAATGATTGGATGTCTTGTTTCATATTTGTCCAATAATGATGGTTGCGAATTCTGTTGAAGGTCTTAGTCAGGCCTTTATGACCACCAATAGCAGATTCGTGTTTTTCTCTAATTATATTTTCTTTTTGGTCTTCTGGGGGGACATGTAGTTAAGGATCGGGAAACTGTTATTCGCAATCGTAAATCTCCTAATATTTCTCTAATGTTCTTTTCCATACATTTCCATGGAACGTCGTCGAAATGTTGTGTGTAAGCTACCGGCAAAGTTTTTAAATTTAATTCTCTATATACGTACATACGTCCAGAAGGGACTTGACTGAATTTATGATGTCCTCGTGGGTGATATTCAATCCACGGGATTTTATGGTAATGCAATTAAATCTTTTCCTTTCAGGTTTTGCACTTTGGCTCTGATAAATATGATGTCTGTATATTTGGGAAACTTACCTAGGTTTTGTAATTCTCTGCCTCCCTTCTCCCAGGGTGTGCCGTCGTCATTAAGGAATATCAATTTGTTGTCTTTTTGAGTGAAAAGGGGATCTCGAGTTTCTACTATTTTTAACTGTTGAGTTGTTTGGTATGGAATATTTCCATGTGACGTCCAACCTGAAGGGTTGTTCGTTCTTAAAAACCGAAAACGAGTTTACACCGGGAATTTCGGATGCCCTCGGGTCCCGAATCGCACGTTGTGTAAATCGTACAAGGGGTTTTGTGGTTTTAGGCTTGCCCGTCTACACGAACTCTTACGCCAGGGAACCACTCGTTCTACAGGAAAGGGAAAAAGTGGGAATTTTCGAAACGTACAGCGTGATTAAAATTTATTCATTAAACTTAGTCGATAATTATAATTTCAGGGCTACAATTTGCCAAATCCCTATCGTTTATCTCCTCTATCTCGACAGTTGAGGGGGGTAGAGGGGATGGAGTTCTAAGTACGAATTCGTGATGGGGAAAGGTTTTAAATAGTTCTTGGTATTCTTTGCGGAGGTGTTTGCTGGGATTAGGTTCAATTCGTTTTGGGAGAGGTTATGGCAAGGTTCTGGACTTCTAGGTGGAATAGGATCATTAGGGAGGTCGGAATCGAAGGATTGCTGAGGAGTGGTTGTGGGTGTTGAGGATAAAAGTTTTATTAAATATTCTGATGTCTGGGAAATTTCTCGTTCTCTAGCTTCTCTGCTGCCCGCAACTTGCGCTTTCTAACTTTCTTGCCTCCTCGCTTAGTGCGACGGCGATTGGCCCTTTTTGGCATTATAAATTGTTACTCTGAAAGAATGCATTTTTGATCTCGTGTCTATTTAATATATCTCGAGAGGATTATTGTTTTCGCCACTCAGCAATAATTCGCCAGATTGGCGGTTGCAATTTGTGCCGGAGAGGCGAATCGCAAGTATTGGCGGTTCCTAAATCTTAGAAAACCGAAGGGCTGATGATGCCAGTTTGGCCACCAAGTCCTGAGGTTCCTACTCAAGATTGTAATTCAGTTTGTGATGCCGGTTTTGGGCCACAGCGGCACGTGATGCCAGGTAGGCCACGTAATCTTTGAGTATTACTACTGAAAAATGTTAAATGCACTCTGTCAGGAGAGTTTTTCTAGATTATAAATGAGAAGGTCAGAGGTAATCAAACAACAACTATATTATAGTATATATAGTATATAACTATGTTGTAGTATATTGAATAAAATAAAAGGTAGTTTCAATTGGTTGATAATAAAAGTAGATTCAAAATGAAGGTTCCGAGTGTGATGATTATACGTTCATCAACGGAGTTACAGTGTGACGGAATAAAGCGGATGCCCTAATTTACAAAAGTGCGACTCGGTTGCCTCGGCCTCCAAATTCGAACAATTCAAATTATGACCAGATTGGGTTCACGTCAGTAAAGTTGTTGCGAGAGAATTATTACAGATTGTCTATACGACTGCAAGTACACCTCGGTGCCTTGAGTTACAGACGGATTAACAGAAGAACCTTACCTCTCTTAGGGGGTTCACGAAAGGGGTGGACGCTCGCAAGTCCTCCACTACTGCACGCTGAACACACGTTCAATTTCTAAGTTATTACTGTACTGTCACTTGTAACTGGTAACTGTCAACTTATAACTTGTAACTGTAACTTATAACTTGTAACTCTAACTTATAACTTATAACTTGTAACTGTGACTTATAACTTATAACTGTAACTTATAACTTGTAACTGTAACTGTAACTGTAACTGTAACTGTAACTGTAACTGTAACTGTAACTGTAACTGTAACTGTAACTTATAACTTGTAACTGTAACTTATAACTTGTAACTGTAACTGAGGAGGTTCTCGCAGTAGCCCTTACTGATACTGTTTTTTTGGGGGTAGGGGCTCGGTTATCGTATGGGAACGGTATGCAGGACTCTACCGTAACCAAATATTATGTTTAATTGAGACTGCCCAGCGTAGTTCGGTATCGCGCAATGACTTCACCGGTGAAGTCACGCTGTTTTGGCTAAGGGTGTATATACATCTTTATCGAAATTATTCTTCGCAGAGTTTCATAAGGAGTATTGGTTACATACGAACTGATTAAGAATTATCTGGTGGGAACGGAAGTTTCGACCACCCAAAAGTTTGTACGAGATTAAAACGTTATACAAGCTTATCCGTGAGATGAAATGTATCTTGTGAGAAAGAATTTGGAAGTAGATTAATTGATCACGTACTCCTCTAAGAGACTTTGCGAAGGATTTACAAAGTTACTTATTAATAATGGTTTTAGTTAACAATAATTGAAGCGGATAAATATGTTAGTTGCAAATTGTGTGTACAATATAATAATATTCGTGTGTCTGAGGTTTTGGAAAATTTGGGGTGTAGTTTAACGTCGTCCCGGACGTTACACCTCCCCCCTAAGAATAGAAAAATGTTGCAGACATTTTTCGTACTCCTGGGTGACAATAAACTGATTTTAATAACAGAAAATATTTTATGTTTTTAGCTTACGGTTTGTTTCTTAATGTTCATTACAATAGTGGATGTGGGTAGAACAATCGCACTTCTTCGAGGTCGGTGTCGAGCAGATACGCGCACATAACTATCTCCTAGAACTTGTGCATACAGGTTCCACACTCTTCGATTGGTGTTGTTGTTAACACTTGTTGACCGCAAAGATCGCAGCCTTGGTTTCGAAAATCTCCATCTTGAAGCATATGGGTGTGGAATACCTCAGTGAGTTCAGGTCGTCCTAATTGCTCATAGCACTTGGAGCAGTACGTGTGGCATTCGTCTCCGTGGGTGATGCATACCTCGCCTTTGACACAACGTGTTCGTGTTGTATTATTATTATTATTTTTTTTTTATTAAGCTTTTATCAGGCCGAGTCGGCCTATAAGCATACAGTGATAGACTTATTGTACTTATACGTTGAGTGACAGTAAGGATTCTATACAATATTATTTATATTCTAAGGACAATATTTCCTTATTTTTATAATTTTAAATTACATTCTTTGATAAATTCGATAATCTTCTTCATGATCTTGATGTTAGGTGCACTTAGAAACATTTCAACGCATAGCGGATAGCAAAATTTCTCTTTTTTGAAGAGTGTTATGAGGTTATTCCTTTGTAGATTGTGTAACGGGCAGTTAAAAATCACATGGTTCAGATCTTGGATATCCGCTCCACATCCACACTTAGAGTCGGGAATCACTTTTATTTTTGGCAGTGATTTAGCTAGATTGTAATGGTCACTTCTGCATCGACATATGGAGACTATAGTCTCCCTGCTAAGTTTTTTGTTGTGAAACCAAGGCTTGTCACTCTCTAAGAAGTAGTTCTGAAAATATGTTTTGCCTTTAACACGTCCCAAGGCTTTTATTTGGTCGGTGGTACTTTGTAAGGCGGCTGAATAGATAAGTTGCTGAAGTTCATCCGGAGATGCTTCTTCTACTATTAATGGTAGATAGGTTTCCTTGAAATTTATTAGACTTTGAATGAATGGATTGAACTTCTGTGGATTTTTCTCAGCTTTTGTAATAATCTTGGAGAAGGCTATTTTGGAGTTTTGTGAGTTGTAAATGAAGACCTTGGACAAGAAGAGGTGGAGTAACATAAGGGCTCTGTCTTTTAAATAAATGAATTTAGATTCGGCGAGTAGAATATTGGTGGGGGTACTATTCCTAAGTCCTAGGATCAGACGGATAGCTTGGTTTTGCATTCTCTCTAATTTTTCGAAATTACTGTTTTTGTTAAGGAAAACGTACAAGTTATAATCTGTGATGGATCTAATATAGCTTTTATACAGCACAATCGCCGTTTCAGGGTGCGCGCCCCACCATTTGCCACATGTAAATTTGAGTAGGTTTATCGCCTTAAAACATCTGCTGTAAATGTCTTTGCAATGCTGGGAGAAGTTGTACTGGTAATCAAAAGTGACTCCGAGAAATTTAGCTGAGGCTTGTGTGAAAATTTTTTCTCCTCTTACAGTAATGTAGTGTTGCCCCGGTTTATGTTTTTTTTTGTTAAAAATAACTAATTTTGTTTTGTTCGGAGCTAATTCTAACCCGATTTCTTGTAAGTTTTGGTTAATTTCTTTTATAGCATTTTCCACTATTTTCAAACCTCGTTGTATGGAAGTGCATTTGTACTTGAGAGCAATGTCGTCAGCAAACTGGAGAGGGTCAATTGTCTTACTGACATTGCTTAGGATGTCTTTGGTGTATATGATGTACAAAAGAGGACTCAAGACTCCTCCTTGAGGTACTCCTTTGTGTATTCGTTTAACCTCCTGGTCATCCATGCTGGTGTAAATTAATCTTTCGTTGGTTTGAAATTTAACAAATTGGATCACTTCTATCGGGCAACCCGTGCTGGCTAATTTGTCAAGCAAGATCACAGTTGACATTGTCAAAGGCGCCTTTGACGTCTAGGAAAGCGCCTATCGTTACCTTATTGTCCAGGTGGGATTCATTAATGCTGGCTAAGAGTTCAAAGAGATTGTTGTGGCACGATCGCCCTGGTCTAAAACCATTTTGACTTGGAGGTAGAATATTGTTTTGTTCAACGAATAGTTGCAAACGATTTTTTATGAGAGTTTCGAACAGTTTGCACGCGCAGGATATCAAGGCGATTGGGCGCACTCCTTTCCCTTCAGGCTTTTTAATAAAGTGAACGAAGGAGTTTTTCCAGTCAGGAGGATATTGTCCAGATTTGTACATTTTGTTAAAAATGTCTAGTAGAAGCAGTTTGATTTGTTTAGGCAGTTTTTGGAGAATTTCATAAGATATTCCATCCATGCCAGGGGAAGAGGAGGTATTCTTGCAAGCTAGTGCAGATGTAAACTCAGAGTATTGGAAGGGAGCAGAGATAGCAATTTCTTGGAGACATTCAGGAAGGTAGAGAGGGTCTGTTTGCGATGAACTTGGGCATAATTTTGCAAGGGCGGCTATGTTGTCTAATTGTGGGTCAGTGTCAAATTTGGGTTCTGCGTTAACCCAGTTATTTTTAAAGATTTTGCATTTTTTCCATACAAAGTTAGGGCAGGTTCGGAAGTTTAAAGAGCTGACAAAGTTTGTGTACCTAGTTCTTTTCTTGGACCGGGTAATCTTCTTAACCAACGCTTCTTTTTTCTTGTAATCAAGAAGATCGGTTAGAACTCCTGTGATTTTCCATTTTTTCCAAGCTGCTCTTCTTAGTCTAATTGCTTTCTCACAATCCTGATCCCACCAAGATACAGGATTGTTTTTTTTTGTAGTGATTGGAGTTCTTTTTTCTTGGAGTGCAAACTAGAACTGTATCTTTGATAGTTTGGATTAATTTGAGATAGCCTTCGACTGGATTTATTAGCACTCGATCCATACTGAGGGAATCAATTTGGTCTACCAGAAGTCGTATAACTTTTTCCCAGTCAGTCCTTTTGGTAGTGATTTTGTGTGTAAGAAAGTCGTGGTAATGTTTGGTGGTTTGAATTTCGACGATGACCGGATAGTGGTCCGAACCCCAGGTTTCATCCAGCGCCTCGACCCGGGTCCTAGTAGCCATGGCGTTGTTGCAGAATACTAAATCCAGGTTAGATTGATATTTACTGTACAGATCCGAATATGTAACCGTGTCCGGATTGCAGAGAATCAGGTCCCCCTTTTCCAACGCCTTTTCTAGCCTCAAACCGTTGGGGTCAAGCCTCAAACCGTTAGCGCAATTCCAGTTGAGGTTGAGTGCGTTAAAATCTCCCATAAGAATATTATTTAAACCCGGTATAACACAATTCGCAATCTGATCCCAGGTTCTTTGAGGGAGGTTTTGTCCTGGCGGTCTGTAGACAGCTATGAGATTGACTTTTGGACTCGTGTCGATGAGTTGGATGCCGCCTATTTCGACTTCCGGGTAGGAGGGAGAGAAGTTACTAATAGAGGTGAACTGGATCTCCTTTTTGACGAGAAATATTAGTCCGCCTCCTCTGGCATTTGGTCTATCGAATCTCAGAGTATTAAAACCGGGGATGCGTACTGTGTCCTTGACCGTCAGCCAGGTTTCTACACAGATCAAAATGTCAATGCTGTGGATCTTATTTACCAATTCCGGTAGTCTGACTTTTAGGCTTTTGCAGTTCCAGAAGACTATGTTTATTGAGTGATTTGGATCTCGATTGTTTATTTTATTCTTGTTTATATTAGTAGCCATTGTAGAGATAAAGAATTTGGTAGGGTTGTCAATAGTATTCTTCGGTGGAGCTAGAGCTTTCGGAACAGACGTTGTCACCGTCCACCCTGATTTTTTTAATGATTCTTCCAATTCTGTTCGTAAGTCTATTGCTGGCGATGGAAACGTAGATTATATTGAGTTGGTCGATCATCTCTTGGATATTTGTAGTGTACCTGGCACAGATATCCGTAATGTTGTTTTTGCGGTATGAATCAGTCAGAAAGTTAACCATTTTTTGATAGTCGAAAGTAAACTCCTTTGGATTGGCTTTTATCATTTCCTTAATCGGCTCTAAGTTCTCAGTTACCTCGCGCAGAACTGCACTTTCACTTTTCTTGAGTTCACTTGCCCGTTTCTTTTTTTTCTTTAAATTCGTTATTATTCCGGATTGAGATATGTTTTCCTTCGACGAGGTGAGGATTCTGGTGGATGTAGAATCAGAGGGCGGTCTTTTGATACCAGTAGCCGGTAGTGTTATCTTGTCCAACGTTTGTGGTTGTGTACCTATTTGTGAGTCTATTTCCATGCCACTTTCCTCTTCTTCTCGGTTGTTTACCTCAGGATTTGAGACTATTACTGAGTTATCTTCTTCAATGCGAGTATCCTCGATTACGTTTTTGCAAACCCTTGCAATGTGCCCCTCTTGTTTACAGTGAAAGCACATTACTTCTTCAGCGGCCAAATAAATGTGATAAGTCGTGGAGTCTATATCGAATTTCATGTTAGGAGGTAATTTATGAAGTTCTTGTGGGTCAATAAACATTTGCCTCCTGAAGCTCAGTACATGTGAGTATTCTTGTTCTTTCATGCCTACTCTCAAGTATGTAATTTTCGATACAGGGATAATACCAATTTTTTTTAGTTCATCAATAATAATTTCACTGGGAATTATCGGACATACATTGGAGAGCAAAACACGCTTGGCCTTGGAAATGAGCGGTCTTATAGTTAGAATAACATTGCCGATTCTGATCTGAGCCTTTTCTTCAATGAGTTTGTTTACCTTTTCTTGGCTGGCTAAATATAGACACACTCGTTGGTTGGAAATTTTCGAGGCGAATAGTACGTTCCTAGGTTCGACAATTTTTCCGACTTCGGTTATGTAGTCGTGGATTTTAACATCTTGAACGGCATCCAGAACGATTGCTTGATCTTTAGTGGGTACTTTGACCGACTTTATGGATTGCGCGTAGGTCATTTTTGTTGAGAGTTGACTGGTGCTTTGGTTCATTTTCGTGGGTGAGTAAGTGCTCCTGCAGCCAGAGGCACTTACTATTTCAATGAGGTTGTTGTTTTTAAGGATTAACTCCCTCTCTAGGAGAGGAAGCCTAATTTGACACTTTAAGTGAAGCTTCACTTACACTTTGGAATATTTGCGCGAGCTCAATCAAAACACGTCCGTACTCCTCGAAGGCTCGAACGAGACTCCGTGTTGTATTATAATTGTAAGACATTTTTATGTATTCTCTCTCGCAGGTGGGATGTGAACTCTGGTTAACTGAGCGACACATTTTGTAGAGCTCTATTCTACTTGGTCGGACTGTTTGTATCGTTCCCCTTAAGGTTGTTGTTCTATTCTATCAAGTCTCTCCCTTAGTTCCTGAAGTTTCACGTAGTACGGTTTGTCAGGCTCTTCTGGTTTGACTTCTTCAGTATCACCAGGTTCCTTCCTTGCTGGTACTTCTTCTCGCTTTCCTGCTAGGTATATTAGTAGATTTGCCAAGGATGTCCATAAAGCGCCGATGAGATGGATACTCCAACCGTAACTGGAATAAAGGGTATAACCTTGGATTATGGTATCTGCAATCCATTTGATGAGATGGAATATTATGAATAATGCCAAGATTCCTGAAGTTATAGAGCCAAATTCAATAAAATGCTTCCACAATTTCCATATTATTCCTTCGGCCAGTTTGGTGACAGTTGCTTCGTCTAATAGATTATAGAGCGAAACTGAACCTGCTGGGATTTGATGTCCAGCGGCTCCTCTGGCTAATGTATCTAGTACTGCAGTTCTTTCTGCTGGGAACATTATATGGTTCTTTAGTTCATCTAATTCGTTTTCAGAGTAAATTCCATTTGTGGCCAAACTCGGAATTAGTTTATATCGCCAATCGGGATGTTCGTATGGTTTCAGAGTGGTTGGTGCAATTGTCTCCACCGGTCTTGGCAAAAATTTATTTTTGTGGCGTCATCAATCTTATACATCACTGGTAATATTACATTACATTCACGGTGAGTTCCATGCCGAGTTATAATTCTTGTTTTTGAGGTAATGAATGCTGTCTCATTGTTAGCAACAATTGGCATTTCATTATAACATTCTTTTGTGTGTCGTATGATGTGTACGGCTTCACCAGCTGTTACAGCCATGTAACCGGGTTTCTTCATGATGGTCCATGCTACTTCGTCTGGTAATATGGATGCAAAAGCCAAAGCATTTATCAAGATTTGCCTTTCTATTGCGCACCTTTGACTCATCACATTAGCGTATAGGGTATTCATATCGGTTTTGATGTGCTTTTCGACATATACGAATTTGGAATTAATGTATGAAAATATGTCCAGATTTTCGACTGCTAATTTCTCTTTACTTTTGAAACTTCTCCCTTTTTGTGTTGCCAGAATGAAGTGTTACGCGTGGAGGGATTTTTCTTGTTAATTTGAATGATCGAGAGGTGAACGGATCCGCGTGTAACGCTGGAATAAATTTAATTTAGGATGAGTCGTATCGCCTAAGATTCCATACGGAATCCGCGCATAGGTCAGGAATGAAATGGGTGTTAACAGAAAGTAGAGGATAGATACCTTAAAGGCCTGTTCTATTGAATAATTAAATCATATAAAACAATTACACGGAATAATTTAAAAATGTCGGTGTCCAGAATGGATGACAATTTTACAACAGGTATTCTAGATAGAGTTTTAGATCGGTAGATTCCTAATGTGTTAAGTTTACGAATAGGCCCAAGGGAAATTCCCACAAGTATATAAACATATGTTTGGGTCCTCGTATCGCAATGATAACATAAGTACGGAAAACTCACCAATGAATATTATCTTGGAAGAATGATTTCCGTTAGCGCTGTTGTGAGTTCACCTAGATGCTGCTGGAGCCTGAGGATGAAGAAATGGCTGATGAACTTTTCACGGCACTTATATGATTTAACGCAATTCTATTTTCACTATACTATAAATACTATAAATACTATAAAGACAAATTTAATATATTGAAATGGAACTAAGATTGATATTAAATTTGAATTATTTCTTGTTTACTGAGTCCTTCGGTAATTATGGAAGTAACTTCACAAGTTTAACACGAACTCTGGCTCAAAATAGTAACAAGGGCAAAACGCCACGCACTTCGCGATTTTACTAACGATTGCGACCCGCGGCGGTTTTTCTGCCTCTTTTGTAGATTTTGGGGACCGCTAAGGGGAAATTCCAAGAGCTATGCTCGTTCCTCTATTTCTCATCCATAGCCTCCCGCTATTGCAATTTCGCTTATTAGCAAAACGTGACCAGCGTTCGAAGAATATTCGCGGTCGAGGAATTTGCTTCGATATGATTTTTCGGCTCGCATAGCATGATCGATGTTTGACGCCACGACACGTGCCGTGTTTAGGTATGCGAATTTAATTTAACATCCGGTACGTAACACCCCTCCCCCCTTAGACTGATCATCGCCCTCGATGATGCTTTGCGGCTTGACCGTAGGTGGAATTAGAGAGATGTTCGCATATACAAAATTTTCGCAATTATTGAACAGGTAAACATCGGAGGTTGTACAAAATAATTGGTATGCATACAAAATATAATGTGGGTGATTGGCTTAACTCAACAGGGGTATCAGGCTTTGTGTAGAGCCATATGCACATTGAGGAGTAGCTCCATAACATCGAAGGTGATGTTAATGACACATATGACTTTTACCCAAAGACCTGCCGTCCGAACCTGTGATAGTGAATGCTTACGTGGAAGCATTCTCCTATCACGCCTGCACGGCGTTGCGGCGGTTCCTCCCAAGTAAAGGGCTATTCTCTGATTGTGCGGGTCGCCCCGTAGTATCCTCTGGACAGCATTGATGAGTCCACGCCCTATCCCATAGCAACCTTCCAGGTCCAGATGGTGCAACTTGGCGCAGTTGCTCAACAACGGCACGAGGTCCTCGTCTGTTACTCCTTCGTTCTCTCGGCACTCCAAGAACTCAAGGTTTCCTAGTTCCTTTAGAAAATATCCTCTTACGATGGGGTGCATATAACTCATTTTTAATATCCTGAGGGCTGTTTGTTGAGCGAGTGGATCCAAGGCAGCTTCTCCTCGGATGTTGGTGCAACCCGTAATATCCAATGTATGTAATTCTCTGAGATGTTGTCCGCTCTCGTTGACAAAACCTGCTGTTATCCACCCGCAAAATGGAATGGAGAGCTCAGTTAGCTTTGTGAAGACTGCTGGTAATGATTTGGATATTTCGACTGGTCCCAAACTGAGTTCGAAAAAACGAGCCTCTGCATCTTCTTCTTCCCCGCTTTCCGCCGTGGCCTCTGCCGGGTTGTCGAAATTACAGTAGATTATATTTAACGATCTTAGTGTTTCGTGCAGTTCCGTGTTTTTCAAAAGTGCGATGAGCGGCAGCTCGTTCTCGAGTCCCTCTGGCTGGTCAATGGTCAATTTTCTTAGTTGCGTGATATTTGTAAGAAATTGTTCCAACGTGTCTCCCTTCATTGACACCCCCGTAAATTTAGTTCCTGCAGACTGAGTCTTGACTGGCTGACGTTCCCTGTTACTTGGTTTTTCGTGATGTTCAATGTCTGCAGGTGGTTATTTTCGATTAACATCGCTACGTGGTTCAAATCTAGGCTGCCTTTGCATGGTCCAAGTCTCACTTCCTTCAGTTTGTGTAACCTTGTGAGTTCTCGGAGCGCCGATGGTCTCATGGTTACGGCCGTTGTATCCAAGACTTCCAGGTCAGGGGCGTGTTTCGTGAGGATGGGGATCAGCTGGGGCTGTACTTCAGCGCAGAACTCGACATCGTCCAGGATTACTCGGTTCAAAGTGTTGCCGAACCTTAGGATCGCCCAGTAAAAAGCACCGCAAAGACACCCTTGTTGGTCGCCAATTTTCATCGCATTGTGATATTTCGGTAATTGCGCGGTACGAACGCAGCGTACCCTCCCGCCAACTCCGTGACACTTGCTCCATACACGCTCTGTCCCTGTAATTCAGATATTTAGCTATTTCCTCAACACATTCAGGGGGTAGAATAGGTGCGGAAGGAGGGACGTATACAGGGAAAGGATTGATGCTTGGAGTAGGGTTAGAAGGGTGTTCAGGTTTATGAGTTGAGTCTCTCTCGTGCCAAGGGTCAGCGGGAAGAATTCGGACCTTTCGATTATTTATAATAAAGGGTTCCGTTTTCGAATGACTCAAGACATGGGCTGCGTCTTCGGCCTTGGCGAAAGTCATGAACGCAGTATTCCCCGCGGAACTCCTCCGTACCACCGCGTGCTCGATCCCATAATCTCGGAAGATTTGAAGTAGGTGCGCCTTTTTCGTATGTGGTGCCAATCGGGTGACCAACAATCGACGGCCTTCAGTGGTCATTGTGGTGGAACTAATGCTTGCTAACAATAAGTAACAGATGGTTAGTACGAAGTTTACAATGGATATTGCTAAGGGCGCACGATGACGAGGACCAAAAACATAAATTTATACTTATATCTATACATGTTCGCATATACACATATACATATATGCATGTTTGTGCTCGTTTTTTTTTAATTGATCAATGCTTTCTGACAAGGTAATGTACGTCTCGGGGTATTTTGTTCTGCTGTTCCTGGTATGGGTTGTGCCATTGTCGTGATGTTTTCTAATCTGTGGTTTCCTTCGGTCGTCTCCACAGATATCGGCTTCTTTTTGCAGGGGATTACCCGATGGAGCGGTAGTCCGCATAGGCCGTAGTGATAGATTATCATTGTTACCATAATCATAACTACTTGAACTATTAGGCCTCCGAAGAGTAATGTATGCTGATATTGCTTTTCCCTGTGGTGTGTTCCTATCTCGTCAAGTTTTGCTTCTAGTTCGAACAGCGAAGTTCCTTTAGGGTTGTCAGGTTCGCTATGTCATCTGTTATGGTTCTAAGGCTCCTATAATGTGGCAAAATTGGTGAACTTTCGGAAATGTTTAGCGACAGGTCAGGTTGATATAAATATTGCTCGTGATGATTGTTATAGATCTTGATTCCGACTAGGGTAGTTGTATGCGTTTTCGCTATACAATCCGGATGTATGTAGAGGATGCCGGTCCCGACTAGGGTTAACAATAAATCCTTTTCGTTCTTGCAGATCAATTGCACAGATTCGAGTTTATCCAATGCATATAGCCAAGATCCTGTGGTTTGTAATCGCGCCCAGTATGGTTCATGTTTTGGTCTCACTTCAATATTGCACTGTCTTAAAGTCTTCACATTTGGTCTGAGTAGGAGAGAAATTTCACAGGCAGTCGATGTTGAGACTTCACGGAGGGGTAATTCCAGCGGGCAAAGATGAGCATACCATGTTCGTGTGCAAGAAGAAAGGTGTATTCCATCCATCATCAGGTATGTATGGTCGTCCCTCAGTCCTAAATATGTTGTTTGTGGAATGATTTGCGCTGAGATGGTGGTGTTGATGTCCAGGATTTGAGCGGTGGGCCAAGTATGCATTCGATATAAGTGATAGGTAGTACGCTCCAGAAGGGGTAGGTGTAATACTATTATTATCCGTTCCTTGTGACAACCCAATTCTAATGTCGTTATCTTGCTTATTTCTTCTGTTCGGCGGTGATTTGTGGGTATCGGAAATTCATAGTCTGAGACTGAGTCATGTATGGTCAATGATGATCCTCAGATCTGCGCTGGTCATCAAGGATGAATCTAGTGATCAAGAGTTATACTATAATTCAATAAGGCCTTTGTTTCCTCTATGGAGTTAAGTGTTTTCAGTATTTCGTTAATTTTTACCCGATTCTCCTTGGTAGCCTTAATGTTTTTATTTATTGTATCGTGTACTCCTTGCAAATTGCTGACAGTGACATGGGTTTGATTTTTAATTATCTGTGTAATTTGCTTTTGATCGTTGTACAGTTTATCTATTTCAGAATTAAAATATTCTGCGTCATCAGTTGTCAATGTGCCGAATAATTGACGACTAGCTGAGCCTATGATACCAAATGGGACACTTCTGCGTACTACGGTTTTGGGTTATTTCATTGATTTCCTCGTAGAGATCAAATGCTTCGTGAATTTTATTGTTTAAATAATCGGTTCTGAGTAAGGTGTCGCACTGATGTCTGATCGGTACTGTCATACATTCTGAGTGCAATTTAGTAAGATGAAATTTTTCATTTGGGAATTGTTCCTTCAATTTCTTCAAATCAATAAATAAGGTTACGCGCGAATCTGCTCGTTTAAAACGTATATTGTGTAATTTTTCAAAGTATAACCCCGGACTGTTCTTCGGCTCAGTGATTTGATATTTTTCTCCGAATTTACTGCTGCTATTAGCCCCAGTAGTAGGATGAGTATCGCTGAGTCCATCACCATTCCTTATCAAATATCAGGCATCAATGATTAGTATTTTATGAACTTGGAAATTACTGTGCAGCCAATTCTACTTTATCTGCGTGTTTGATGAATCTTTTACCATTACCATCTTCCAAAACAATATTATTTTTCTCCAAAACTCCAACTATTTTATAGGGACCATGATATCGAGTACTGAACTTTCCTTTCCTGGGTTCTACTAGAACACGAGCCATATCTCCTAGTTTTCCTGGAAATGGACGTGCCTTTTCATCATAATATTCCTTAGACTTATGTTTAGCAGAAATTAAATTTTGTCCAGCCAATATTTGTGATTCGGGAAGTCGAATTATCAATTCACGAAGATATGAATTATACGTTAGCATATCATCATCTTCGGGAAATGAACTAGGATAACGAGCTAATTTTCCAAAAAAACTAATTCATATGGAGTGAAATTAGTGGCTTCGTGTACTGAGGTGTTGTAAGAGAACATGGCAAACGGAACTAACTTATCCCAATCATCAAAGTCGTTTATATAATGTTTTATATAATCGGTCAATACTATGTGACTTCTTTCTAAAGCACCATTTGTCTGGGGTCTATAACCTGACGTTGTTACGTGATGAATTTTGAAGAGTTTTGTTAATTCCTTTAAAATCTTGTTTATAAAACTTCTTCCTCTGTCGGTTAATATAATACGCGGAGCTCCAAATTGTAAGATTAAATGTGTTACTATCGCGTGAGCAATTGCTTCAGCTTTTATATCTGGTACGGGTACGGCGATGCAATATTTTGTCAAATTATCTTGCATAATCAATATGTGCCGATTGCCATCAGGGGTTGTAGGTAGGGGTCCCACAGTATCTAATGATACTTTAGCAATCGGCTCTATAGGGGTATCTGTGATTATCATTTGTTGACGCGTTTTCGTTCGGATTAATTTATTTTCTGGACAGCTATTGCAAGTTCTAATGAAATTGTGAATATCATTCCTCATTCCTGGCCAATAAAATCTTTCGCGAATCCTACGATATGTTTTAGTTACTCCTTTGTGACCGCCGACTATGCCTTCATGTAATTCTGGAATGATATTATGACGAAGTTCTTCGGGAGGTATTTGAATTTTCCCAAGGCGAATTGTAATTTCGATGTCAGTTTCCTCGAAGATTTCAGTAGTATATATTGGCCGATTCTGTGACGGTTTCCGTTAGATCCCGCGGCCCCACCAGCCGGCTCCAACGGAAAGTTGGGTGGTGAGGACACCATACTCTTTCTCGACACTCGTCGTCTTGAACAGACAAAGCTTAGCTAAGCAGTCTTCGTATTTTCTGCTGACGATACTTTAGAGGTTCATGAATAACAGATATTGTTTCCGAAGAAATACGAATATTATTTTTAAACACTACTTGTTTTATTAGCGCTTCATATGAATTTTTAAAACTAAGAAGACTCTGTTTCGGATGGCAAAATTGATTATCGGTAGGGAGGGATAAAATAACCCTCATTTTTAAACAGTACTTGTTTTTATTAGTACCTCATATATTATAATATTAAAGCAGAGTGCCAGTAGTTTGCAATCTACCAGCGAGTTTTTCTCGAAACATTCATCATTCATTATTTCACTTATATAATTGTTACGTGCGGGAGGGTTTTTCTTTTGATTTACATGGCCGAGAGGTTTGGACCGTCCCGCGCGTAACGCTTGAATAAAATTTAATTTAGGATGGGTTGTATCATCTAAGATTCCATACGGAATCCGCGCATAGGTCAGGAATGAAATGAGTGTAATCTCAAGGTAGAAGGTAAATACCTTAAAGGCTTGTTCTCTATTGACTAACTTTTCCACATATACAATTACACTGACTCGGTTTACAATTGTCGGTGTACAGAATGAATGCCAATTTTACAATAGATATGTCAGCTAGAGTTTTAGAACGGTATATTCCTCCAAGGAGTTAAATCTACGAATGGGCCCAAGGGAAATTCCCACTAGCTTATAAACATATGCTCGGGTCCTCGTATCGCAAATATAACATCAAATGTGGAAGACTCACCGATGAGTATTAGTTTGGAAAACGCTTTCCGTTAACGCTATTACAAGTTTCCCTTGGCGCTCCTGGAGCCTGTAGATTAGGGGATGGCTGATGAACTCTTCTAGTCACTTATGATTAATGCAATTATCGCTAAATAAAACTTCGGACAGGCGCGGTTCAATAAACAGAAAGTTAAGAAGGATGAATATATATATATATATTAATGAAAACTGTAAATGATTTGGAAATTCGAATAGTTTCTTGTAGGCTGAGTCCTTCGGTAACTGTGCACGTGAATCCACTAATTCAACCGAACTCTGCTCAAAATAGCCACAAGGGCAAAAGTCACGCACCTCGCGATTTGACGAACGATTGCCACTCGCGGTGATTTCCTGCCCCTTTTTGTAGATTTTGGGAACCGCTAGGGGGGGGGGGGGGGAATTCCAAGAGCTGTGCTCATTCTTCCCACTTAGGAAATCACCCGTTTCCTGTCCAAAGAATTCCGCCAAAGTTCATCAACCCGCCCTCATCCACAGCCTCTCGCTATTGCAATTTTGCTTATTAGCGAAACGTGGCCGCTGTTCGGAGAATAAGATCGGGCACGTGTGATGCCTACTCAGGAATTTTAACTTCCTCTTTCTTTTTTTTTATATTTAATTTTTTATATGTGCTTGGCACGTAACACCCCTCCCCCCTTAGAATCATCATCGTCCCCGATGATACTCCACGGTTGCGATTGTATCGAGAGGAGGTTGTACAATTTTGTAAGTGTCGAATGATATACATGGAATTATACAAAGTTTTCGTCGTTTCGTTTCCTTTTCTTTTTATCTGTAGACCCTTGCATGGTACGGTTATGTATTCAAAGGGAATTTCGGTGCTGTGCAATATTTTTTTACGCGAGATAATGTTAATCTAATAAAAAAAAGGCGAGAGAGAGAGAAAAATGCAGGAACACGCAAACCATTCAGCAGCCGTCCGAGGATGACCGTTGTTGCAATGACGGGATTTCAGTCGGGTTTCTGGCATCGAAAGGTGTCGTAGAGTCATGAGATTCTTGATCCGAGCTCCTGATGGACCTTGATGCTGATCCTTAGTAATGACCGACTAGGCAGCAATCCGACAATCTCGGTTCTTTGTGATAACAGGTATCACTATCCCAGGATGCTTTGGTCTGTCCCTTGGATTGCAGATGGTATTGCACAGATAATGTTGGTTGTGCTTTGGTCTCCTCGGCGGTACTGTAGGCAGCGTACGCCCTGCTTTCCCCTCTGCTCCTGCATCTGGTTATATCATTTTTGTAGAGTCCAGTTGGCTAATGAGGATATTGAAACTAATTAATAATGGAGTATCGGTATGCATGCAACGAGTCTTCAAACAAAATATTAGGATGAATCGAAATTTAGTAATAATTTAGGAACAAAAATGGATACTTAAATTTAAAGCTGCTAGTATCTTTTATGCGAGGGAAAAAAAAAAATTGAGAAGTTATACGGAATATGCGTAGGCAAACCAACGATAATACTCATGGCGTTAGTAAGGTATTGGTGACTGTCTGTAGCATATCATTTCCACGTTTTCTATGGTGTTGGCCCCGCGCACACCTGTTCCCCCTACTAAGATCTGTAGGTGCTGCTGGCGTAGGTTCCGATGTGCCATGTCTTGCAGGCATGGGATTAACCTATCCCTTATTCCTTTGCATCCCTCCAAGTCCAAGTATCTTATTCCTATGTTATTCCGCAACAACCCGCAGATATCCTCCTCGGTTATCGACCTATTATCCCTGCATACTAGTTCCGCAAGTGAGGCCAAATGCGTGAGGAATTGGGCACCCACTCCTGGAGACAGTTCACTCATTCTGACTATCCGGCATGTCCTCAGATCTGCCAGAGCCTCCAGCGCATATCTGCCCTTTATTGCTTTGCAGCCCGTGATGTCTAGTGTTACTAGCTGCCGCATGTGTCGGTCTATAAAATCAATTATCTCATTTGTAATCCACCCACAGCGTGCCACGCTTAAGCTGGTTACACGGATGAGGTTTCGGAGGCAGCCGAGCCCAGCGGTGCAAAGATCGGCAGGATGGTCGATCTCCTCACCGTCAGCCTCGGCCTCCCTCGCGTAAATAGCCCTTATTCCCACATAAGGTGAGCATGCTCTGAGGGTAAGGTTTTCTAAGGTGTGTGCGAGATGTGCGCTGGTGGCCAATGCCCGCAGAGGTGCCGGTCCAAAAAATTGGGGCCTGATCAGTTTAAAATCCGTCAGACCTTCCTGACTTTGAAGTAAGGAACCTAGCGTTCTAGATTTCATTTCTACCTCCTCCAGGTGTAGTTGCCCTAGACCTCCCCCAGGATGGAAGAAATCATTATCAAGAAATTTCGTTCCTCTAGCCACAAACCTTTTCAAATTTTTGTTTTTTTCCAAAAGGATAGAAAGCCTTAGAGGCTCACTAGACCTTCCTAAGCTGACCTCCCTTAAAGAACCAATATGAGCGCCCAAATCTCTGAAGCTCCGGTCATCCACGACTACTCCCGTCATGTCCAAAACTTCAAGATTGGGGCACTCAATCGATACCTGAGTCGCCAACAGAGGAGGAAGCCCGCAGTTGTCCTTAGCCGGTGTTAATTCCAAGGCAACCGGGTAGTGTCCGCATCTGTCGAGGGTCCATACAACTTCAGCAGCGAATCTTGCGTCTTGCATTTGGTTGGTCCACCTGCTGTCCCTTCGGGTGAGACGTCGCAGGCCAGCATAAGAACAGTAGCTCCCCTCCTGCCATGCTCTGCTGACCTGTTCCATTCTTGCACGGTCCCGGAAGGGAAGGTAGCGGGCTATGTCCCGGACGCATTCCGCCGGAAGTACTGCCATGGATTCGGGAACCTTTGATCGAGAGTCCATTTTTCCCCCAAAATACGATGAGTATTATAATGGACATTGCGATGAGTACACGATCACGAGGACCAAAACATAAATTTATACACACATATATATATATATATATATATATATATATATATATATGTCTGTTTTTTTTTTTTAGTGTTAGTTCATCAATGCTTTCTGAGAAGGTAATGCACGTCTGGAGGTATTTTGCTCTGTTGTTCCTGGTGTGGGTTGAGCTATTAGCGTGATGTTTTCTAACATGTGGGTTCCCTTGGTCGTTTTCTGAGATATCGGCTTCTTTTTGCAGGTGGTTAACAGGTGGAACGCTAGTCCGCATAGAACGTAGTGATAGATTATTATTGTTACCAAAATTATAACTACTTCAACTATTAGGCCTCCGAAGAGTAGCGTATGCTGATATTGTTTCTCCCTGTGGTGTGTCCCTATCTCATCAAGTTTTGCTTCTAGTTCGAACAGCGAAGCTCCTTTAGGCTTGCCTGATTCGCTGATGTCATCTGCCACGGTTTTAAGGCTCCTATAATGTGGCAATATCGGTGAAATTTCGGAAATGTTTAGCGACAGGTTAGGTTGATATAAATATTGTTCGTGTTGATTGTTAAAAATCTTGATTCCGACTAGGGTCGTTGTATGAGTCTTCGCTATGCAGTCTGGATGTATATACAGGATGCCGGTTCCCACTAGGGTTAGCAGTAGGTCCCTTTCATTCTTGCAGATTAATTGCACAGGTTCGGGTTTGTCCAATGCATATAGCCAAGATCCTGTGGTTTGTAGTCTTGCCCAGTATGGTTCATGTTTTGGTTTCACTTCAATATTGCACTGTCTTAAAGTCTTTACATTTGGTCTGAGTAGGAGAGAAATTTCACAGGCAGTTGAGGTTGAGACTTCACGGAGGGGTAATTCCAGCGAGCAAAGATGAGCATACCAGGTTCGTGTGCAAGAGGAAAGGTGTATTCCATCCATCATCAGATATGTATTGTGATCATCCCTTAGTCCTAGATATGTTGCTTGTGGTATGATTTGCGCTGAGATAGTGGTATTGATGTCCAAGATTTGAGCGGTGGGCCAAGTATGCATACGATATAGGTGATAGGTAGTGCGCTCCACAAGGGGTAGGTGCAATACTATTATCATCCGGTCCTTGTGATAACCCAATTCTATTGTCGTTATCTTGCTTATTTCTTCCGTTCGGCGGTGACTCTTGGGTATTGGAAATTCATAGTCTGAGACTGAGTCATGAATTTGGTCAATGATGGTCCTCAGATCAGCGCTGGTCAGCAAGGATGAATCTAGTTTTCCTTCCCGCGCGGCGCGCAGTGAGGTTAAGAATTTTTGTAATGCCCTAATAAAATGATCTAGCGAAATTTCGGCGCTGCTGGAGTAGTGTTCAAGAGTTATACTATAATTCATTAAGGCCTTTGACTCCTCCATGGAGTTTATTGTCGTTAATATCTCGTTAATCTTTATCCGATTCTCCTTGGTAGCCTTAATGTTTTTATTTATCGTATCGTGTAGTCCTTGCAAATTGCTTACAGCGACATGGGTTTGATTTTTAATTATCTGTGTAATTTGCTTTTGATCGTTGTACAGCTTATCTATTTCAGAATTAAAATATTCTGCGTCATCAGTTGTCAAAGTGCCGAATAGGTAACGACTAGCTGAGCCTACGATACCAAATGGGACACTCCTGCGTACTACGGTTTTAGGTAGTGTTTCCGTATCCTGCACCACGACCTCGCTGGCTATTTCATTAATTTCCTCATAGAGATCAAATGCTTCGTGAATTTTATTGTTTAGATAATCGGTTCTTAGTAAGTTGTCGCATCTATATTTGATCGGTAATGTCTTGCATT
Source organism: Nysson spinosus (assembly GCA_910591585.2). Classification (NCBI taxonomy): domain Eukaryota; kingdom Metazoa; phylum Arthropoda; class Insecta; order Hymenoptera; family Crabronidae; genus Nysson; species Nysson spinosus. The sequence continues at coordinate 1,821,453 of OU342855.1, forward strand.
CTGAGTGCAATTTGGTAAGATGAAATTTTTCGGTTGGGAATTGTTCCTTTAGTTTCTTCAAATCAATAAATAAGGTTACGCGCCAATCTGCTCGTTTAAAACGGATATTGTGTAATTTTTCAAAATATAATCCCGGACTGTTCTTCAGCTCAGTAATTTGATATTTGTCCTCCGAATTTACCGCTGCTACTAGCCCCAGTAATAGGATGAGCATCGCCGAGTCCATCGCCATTCCTTATCAAATATCAGGCATCAATGATTAGTATTCTATGAACTTGGAAATTACTGTGCAGCCAATTTTACTTTATCTGCGTGTTTGATGAATCTTTTACCATTACCATCTTCCAAAATAATACTATTTTTTTCCAAAACTCCAACTATTTTATAGGGGCCATGATATCGACTACTGAACTTTCCCTTCCTCGGTTCTACTAGAACGCGAGCCATATCTCCTACCTTTCCTGGGAAGGGACGTGCCTTTTCATCATAATATTCCTTAGACTTATCTTTAGCAGAAATTAAATTTTGTCCAGCCAATATTTGTGATTCGGAAAGTCGAATTATCAATTCACGAAGATATGAATTATAGGTTAACAGATCATCATCTTCGGGAAATGAACTAGGGTAACGAGCTAATTTTCCAAAAACTAATTCATATGGAGTGAAATTAGTGGCTTCGTGTACTGCGGTGTTGTAAGAGAACATGGCAAACGGAACTAATTTATCCCAATCATCGAAATCGTTTATATAATGTTTTATGTAGTCTGTTAGTACTATATGGCTCCTTTCTAAAGCACCATTTGTCTGAGGTCTATAACCTGATGTTGTTACGTGATGAATTTTGAAGATTTTTGTTAATTCCTTTAGAATTTTGTTTATAAAACTTGTTCCTCTATCGGTTAATATAACACGCGGAGCTCCAAATTGTAAGATTAAATGTGTTACCATTGCGTGAGCAATTGTTTCAGCTTTTATATCTGGTACGGGTACGGCAATACAATATTTTGTCAAATTATCTTGCATAGTCAATATGTGCCGATTGCCATCAGGGGTTGTAGGTAGGGGTCCCACAGTGTCTAATGATACTTTAGCAAACGGTTCTATAGGGGTATCTGTGATTATCATTGGTTCACGCGTTCTCGTTCGGACTAATTTATTTTCTTGACAGCTATTGCAAGTTCTAATGAAATTTTGAATATCGTTTCTCATTCCTGGCCAATAAAATCTTTCGCGAATCCTTCGATACGTTTTAGTTACTCCTTTGTGACCGCCAACTATGCCTTCATGTAGTTCGGAAATGATGCTATGACGAAGTTCTTCGGGAGGTATTTGAATTTTTCCAAGGCAAATTGTAATTTCGATGTTAGTTTCCTCGAATATTTCTGTTAGGATTTCTCTTAATGATTCGAGAGTGAGTGAATCGGTATAATCACCGGGTTTTGAAATTCGAAAGGAGGTAATATCTGAATTTGGAAGAATTAGTTTTAAATTCCTAAGCCCGGTTTTTATTTTCGCGGCAGAAATTTCGTCAAAATGGTTCTTTTGAACAACGATACTAAATATTTTGTGCTTTCCCTGTCTGGTGACCAGTATTTGACCTTCCTTTGGTTTAATTTCTCTGAAATTTTCAATGCTGATAGCGCCTATATCTATGAGCAATTTTCCTACGGATGTTGTCAATTCGCAATCGGAAGAAATGAAGTGTACATAATTATCATGAGTGTAGGTCAAATTTTCTCGGCTGATATTGATTAATTTCTTTGAAGAGCTTTGTGGTTTCCGAGAAAGATTTACCGGAAAGCTAGGTGTGATATCGGGGGGAATTCCCTGAGTCAGCTGGATGCCAGTGCAGTACGTATCGTTACCTGATACCGTCCTTGGAATTATTCGCCTCGGTATACCAACGGATTTTGATTGAGGTTCACTGAAGTGTCCTGGTTGAAGTGCATTCTGTCTCGTTTTCATTGGTGAAGATGGAAAAGGAGTTGACAATGCTAATGGCTTACGATGTGGAATAGGAGTAGGTAATGTGGATCTATGGGGTTGCCAATGAATTTTGGTCTGCTCGGATGGTTCCAGTGTACTGTTAGGTTTCGATTCGTCATGTCTTTCTGTTCCATATTGTTTAAGTAGTTTTTCTATTCTACTATTTAACTCTACGTCGTCTATTTCTTCAGTGTCTGAGGTATTACCTGATGATTCCTCCAGAATTTCACTGTGTTCCTTAAGGGATTCGTCAAAACGTTTGAAACAATCATCCATCAGATCCTGTTTGTTTATAGACAGTCTGCGTTCGTCGTCTAGAAAAACGTCATCGTCACTGTCCTCTGCAGGTGGTTGTAATTCTAGTAGTATGGTGTCAGCGTTTATTGTTGTCTCGTCTACTGTTTCAGTGTGAACGTCCTCGGCAATTGGTTCCAATGTTTTCCCTTTCGTATGTTTAGAAGTAAATTTCTTATGTAAATCCAGGCTTGGCATTACACTTTTCCTTTTTCGTAATATCGGTGGTTCTGATGACTCATCATGTGAATTATCCGAATCTACGTCTGGGGTATCTGCTGACAATGGGACTGTAGGTTGTGGTGGAATGGGAGCGCTGGTTTTTAATTGATGTCGCGTCCTAGTTGCTATTGCACTAGTATTTAAAGGATTCGAAATTTTTGGTTTATTTTTCGATCCAAAGGGTCTTCCTGGTTTTCTGGGTACTTCCGAAACTGATTTGGATATTGGTCTAGATGTGGTTGAGCTAAGTTTTGATTTTGCTGGTCGTTCTTGAATCGGTAGAATTTTTGATGATTCAAGTTCACTGTCAGAATCGGTACTACTGGTATCTGAGAGGTTAAATTTAACAACAGGATTTCTAGATAACGCGTCCGCGCTTGTGTATAATTTTCCGGCTTTATGAACGAAATTATAGTCATAGTCACGCAATTTCAATCTCCATCGAATTAGACGTTGTCCTGGATCCTTTATGGAGTCTATCCATTTCAAGGGCTCATGATCACTAACTAACGTAAATTTCCTACCGTAAAGATACGGCCTAAATGTAAAATTGCATATAACACTGCCAAACATTCTTTTTCAGTAGTGAAATAATTTTTCTCTGGGTTTGTTAGAGTTCTAGAGAGATAAGCTATTGGTAAATCGTTTCCATCAAACTCCTGACTAAGTATTGGTCCTATCGCAACATCTGAGGCGTCTGTTGTTAGAGTGAAAGGCTTATCAAAATATGGATATTGGAGAATTGGACCTTTGCAAAGCGCTTTTCGTAATTCTTGGAAGCTACGTTTCTGTTCCTTTCCCCATACGAATTTCGCGTTCTTTTTTAATAATTCTGTTAATGGTTTGGATTTTGCTGCAAAATCTTTAATAAATCTGCGATAATAACCTGCTAATCCCAAAAATTGTCTGACATTCTTTGCTGTTTTTGGTCGAGGAAAGTTTTTGACTGCTATAATCTTTTTCGGATCTGGTCTTACACCCTTTTGACTAATTATATGTCCTAGGTATGCTACTTCAGTTTTCAAAAATTCACACTTATCGGGTTGTAATGTCAATTTAGCTTGTTCTAACCGATTAAATAATCTACGAATTTTCTTTCCATGTTCCTCAAGAGTTTTTGTGTATACTACAATATCATCGAGATAGACGAAAACTTCCGTTCCCTGTAAACCACGTAGTGTTTGATCCATAAGCCGTTGAAAGGTGGCAGGTGCATTTTTCAAACCTTCGGGCATACGGATATACTCGTAGTGCCCATTAGGAGTTGTGAAAGCGGTTTTAGCCCTATCCTTTGGATCCATCTCTATTTGTTGGAATCCACTCGCGAGATCAACGATCGAGAAATATCTAGCTTGGCCTAATTGATCTAGAATATCGGTTATATTCGGTAACGGATATGCATCTCCTATCGTTTTTTCGTTAAGTTTGCGAAAATCAATCACCATCCTCCATCTGGGTCTTCCTTGAGAATCAGGTTTCTTAGGGACGATCCAGAGGGGTGAATTATAAGGCGAATTTGAGGGTTTAATTATCCTATCGTTTAATTTTGCTGAAATTTGGCGATGTATTTCTTCTTTATGAACCGGTGGAAAACGATACTGTCTAGTGTTAATCGGTAAATCATCTGAAGTCGGAATTGTGTGTTTTATTAGAGGCGTAAAAGGCAATTTGTCTCCTGGCAAATAAAAACGATTTGGGTATTCTTCTATAATCTCGATTATATGGTCTCGTTCCTCGTCATTTAGGTGATCTAAACGCAAACGTTTTAGAATTTCGAAAAACCTATCGTGAACTATGGGCAAATTTTGAACTTCTGAGTCTGAATCGAAATATTTTTCTTCGGGAAAATCATAGTATTCAAAGGGAATTACTTCTTGTGGAGTAACTTCGACCTGTATGTCTTCTTCCAACGTATTAATTGCTAATACGTGACAGACACCATCGCGTACACTAACAGCTGCTTCGCCTATGTATAAGCCTTCTACTGATTCTAATTTTGGCAAGTATCCTTCTTTTAATTCTGAGTTAACCACGTCTATACTTATCGGTTGACGAGTGCGAGCTTTAATCGTAAGAATTTGGGGACGAGGACTACGTTTAGATTTCGGATTTGGTTCCTCCCCAATGAATCTAAAAGGTCTGATGGGTTCTGTTTTTGTAACTAAGGTATTATGAGCGAACGAGATTTCCGCCTGCTCTTGACGTAGGTAATCTTTGCCTAAAATTCCATCATTATTCAAGGGAAACGATGATCGGACGACGTGAAATTTAACCGGTTGTTCTAAAAGTGTAACTGTAGTTGTTCCTAAAGTTTTCAATTTTTCCGGAGTAATTCCAGTTATAGAGACTGATTCTTGAAGGTCTACTTCGACGTCTTCGTGTAAGGCATTTAATTTTATCAAATTTATATCCGCGCCGGTGTCGATCAAAAATAAACCGGATTTATTGCGTAATTCTTTCGCAGACATTTTAATTAATGGTGATTCTTGCTGTCGTTTATAGGAATAGACGATTCCTCTGCTTCCAGAAATTTTACTGTCCGACGCTCCTGATTCGAGTAACTCGCCGTCGCGTCGGCACGACGAGTTGTGCGGGAGTTTAAATTTTCACTATTTCTTCTCGGTGAATTTGAAGGAAAATGATCAGATCTTGGGATCGGGGAAGAAGGTCTGGAATTTTGGTTAATAGGTGTTGTGGATCTTGAAGGTTCAATGCTTCGCGAAGGAAAGGGGGTTGGAGAATTTGCTCTGGTTACAGTATGGTTGTTCGAATTTGAATCCATATGGAAAGATTGAGGGTAATTGTAATATGGATTGTACGGTGGATATGGCATTGGTGGGTAAAAATACGGTGGATGATATGGGTAAGGATGTGGTGGCAACGGATAATGGTGATGTTTGTAAGGAACAGGTGATGTAGGACGTGCGGATTTTAGAATGGTAATCGGTGAATTTGCGCGACTATAGTTTGGATTTCTCATAGGACTGGGACTCCTCGAATCTTGCTCTCGCCAGGTTCGGGAATGATTTTTGTAGGTGGTAGGTAAATCACGAGAATCTGAATTCGGAACTGAATATTGTGATAACATTAATCGCGAAGGTTCACCTCCGGGAATTATTCCTGATTTCATTCGCGTTTCTATACGCGCAGCAAATTTTACGGCGGCCTGTAATTTCCTCGGTTCACGCGAATCGACCGCAATAGCGATTTCGTCAGGCAATCCTCGAATAAAAGCTTCTAAAGCACATTCCTCTACGGGAGCCATCATTTGATTAGCGCGTTCTCCATATTTATCTTCTAAAGCGACTCGAGCACCGCTGATTAGGATATTTAATCGATCTGCAAAATCACTAACCGTTTCTCCGCGTCTCATTCGGATGTTTTCTATTTCATGATGATAGTATGGGTACGTTTTACCAGGCGCAAATCGTTCCTTTAAATGTTTTACGAGATCATCTAATTTTTGAAAATTTTTACCCCAAATACTATCTCTGGCTGCTCCTTGTAATTTCCCTAATATCGCTTTTACATATGAGGTTTCTAATGCTGGGGGCACATAGACTGCACCATTTTGAACGTCACCTAAGAAATTTTTAAGGGGAATGTTTTTCCCGTCGAAAAAGGGAATGTTTAGTGTACTGTGTTGGATTGTGAAGCATTCAGCCATTGAAGCCATCATCGAATTAGTAACATATAAATCGTTCATTGTAACGTTTGCAGAAGCATCTGCTGCTGCATTACGAGAAGAGTTTGTGGCCATCTTGATAGTTTAAGAAAGAAAGTTCAGTAAGTCGTTATCGTAGGATTCTAGTTTCGACTATTTATGAAAACTGTGTGTGAATCAAGTTCCCTACACTATCCTTTTAACTACCTTGCGATAACACATACGCTGAGTGACGATACAGTATCCCACTTCTGACACCAATTCACCCTGTTACGTGCGGGAGGGTTTTTCTTTTGATTTACATGGCCGAGAGGTTTGGACCGTCCCGCGCGTAACGCTTGAATAAAATTTAATTTAGGATGGGTTGTATCATCTAAGATTCCATACGGAATCCGCGCATAGGTCAGGAATGAAATGAGTGTAATCTCAAGGTAGAAGGTAAATACCTTAAAGGCTTGTTCTCTATTGACTAACTTTTCCACATATACAATTACACTGACTCGGTTTACAATTGTCGGTGTACAGAATGAATGCCAATTTTACAATAGATATGTCAGCTAGAGTTTTAGAACGGTATATTCCTCCAAGGAGTTAAATCTACGAATGGGCCCAAGGGAAATTCCCACTAGCTTATAAACATATGCTCGGGTCCTCGTATCGCAAATATAACATCAAATGTGGAAGACTCACCGATGAGTATTAGTTTGGAAAACGCTTTCCGTTAACGCTATTACAAGTTTCCCTTGGCGCTCCTGGAGCCTGTAGATTAGGGGATGGCTGATGAACTCTTCTAGTCACTTATGATTAATGCAATTATCGCTAAATAAAACTTCGGACAGGCGCGGTTCAATAAACAGAAAGTTAAGAAGGATGAATATATATATATATATTAATGAAAACTGTAAATGATTTGGAAATTCGAATAGTTTCTTGTAGGCTGAGTCCTTCGGTAACTGTGCACGTGAATCCACTAATTCAACCGAACTCTGCTCAAAATAGCCACAAGGGCAAAAGTCACGCACCTCGCGATTTGACGAACGATTGCCACTCGCGGTGATTTCCTGCCCCTTTTTGTAGATTTTGGGAACCGCTAGGGGGGGGGGGGGGGGGAATTCCAAGAGCTGTGCTCATTCTTCCCACTTAGGAAATCACCCGTTTCCTGTCCAAAGAATTCCGCCAAAGTTCATCAACCCGCCCTCATCCACAGCCTCTCGCTATTGCAATTTTGCTTATTAGCGAAACGTGGCCGCTGTTCGGAGAATAAGATCGGGCACGTGTGATGCCTACTCAGGAATTTTAACTTCCTCTTTCTTTTTGTTTTATATTTAATTTTTTATATGTGCTTGGCACGTAACAAGATATAAATTCGCTAGTATGGAAAGTAGATAACATAAGTACGTCCCTTTTATCTCGCCATTTAAGGGCCAGTAAATTACTTGATGTCCGAAAATCAACCTCGCCTTTTTCTAATTTTCTGTCCATTACAGGCATTCCTTTTCGTCTTCGCTTTACAGTTCCACAAGCATTCGTTACATTTGTATGTAATAAATTAAAAAGAGCAGGACTGTTATAATAATTATCAACATACAGTGAATGACCTTTTCCCAAGTACGGTTTCAAAAGTGTTCAAACGATATTTCCTGTTTTGCCAATGTTTTCCATGTTCTCTGTCACGTGTGATTCACTGCCTGTATATACGATAATATCTAGTACATAGCCAGTTTTACAATCACATAATACATATGTTTTGATGCCAAATCGGCTTCTCTTGGCCGGTATATGTTTAAATCTGTTTAAAAGATAGCCTGCCTTTGTACAGTAATAGACATTCATCTATACATAAAGGAGGGTGTTAAAAAAAGGACGTTTTTGGCATCGCCTGGAAATGAAAAATTCATGCAGGACTTTTAAGAGTATCTTCCGAGGAACAAATAATGTCCTTATCACTTTGCCGAAAAATGATGGGAAAGTTGTCAAAAATTAGTCGAAATATGTCAAATGATGGTGATCGAACTCACCCAAGCGTTATGTTTCGTTGTGTTCTTCTTCGGATACTGAGCCATCTTTGAAGTAATTAGTGAGAAAATTCAACCTTTCTACGATCTCAAATTTTTACACGTACAATCTCGAATCTAGTACCATATCACGCGTTTCTAAAAACTCATTCAACACTTTGCGCCCATCAAAATTAAGCATGGAGACGCGCGGACGAAGCACCGCCGTCGACGACGCGCAATCGCGCGCTGAATTCGACGAACTTCGGAAAAAACTCGTCGAAAAAGAGGAGCGTCTCAAATCGCAGCACGAACAACTATTGAAACAAAGCGAGAATTTTAACCGTAAGCAGCAGCGTGCTGAACGCGAAGCCCAACAACACGCTACTTATCTGAAACAATTAGAAGAGCGAGCCGCCGTCGCTGAACGCGAAGCGACATCGTTAAAAACCATCCTCGAAAACGCTAAATCCGAATCTAAGCAAACGGTTACCGAGCTTGCAACTCAATTGATTTCCTTACGGGAGGAAATACGTAACCCTACGCGTTCAAATTCGCCTTTTAGTATTCCTCCGGGGCCAGCGTCCCAGCCCAATAATCAAAGTCGTCATGATCGCGATCCTGTACCCCTACGCGATATTGTCGACACAATCCCTACATTCAATGCCACTAATATCCCTTCTGCCGATTTCGCAAGAGCATGTAAACGCGCACGCGATTTAAGTACGCCACAACAGGAAGACGCTCTGACAAGATTCATTATCACGAAGCTGCTCCACGGACGAGCTTACGCGGCAATAGAGGACGAAGAAAAATCAAATTTAACACGGTTAATTTCCACGCTCTCCGTAGAGTTCGGTTCGGGTAAAGATGTGGACCAGCTACGCGGAGATCTAAGCAACATAAGCCTTAAATTTAAGGAACACATAATAGACTTCATCGGAAGAATTAAAGAAACGCGATCCGCCATATTAGACGCCGAACTCGTCGCACGCGATAATCTTCCTGATGATATAATTCGCGACATAGATGAAATAGCTCTTAGAGCCCTCCGCCGCGGGTTACCGCACAAATACCGCATCGAATTAAAAATCTCACAATGCCAAACGTTGTCAGAAAATTTCGCTAAAGTTCGTGAAGTTTATCGCGAGTTAGAGCTCGACGGGGAATAAGCAAAGAAAACACGCGAACAAAGCAGACCCGGAATTTCCCAAGCAAACATGTGTTCAAAATGCATGCGCAGCGGTCATACGGCCGAACAATGCCGTAGTGGCAGCACACCACTATAATCCGATAATCCGTGACCAGCCGAGCGTGCGGTCACCCGTTCACGCGGTCAACCCCCGACCAATTTCGTCCGTACCTAGGCATGAAATTAAAATTTGCAATTACTGCAAGAAACCCGGCCATCTCATTAACGAGTGTCGTAAACGCGAATTCAATAATAACTTAAGAAATTCGGGAAACGATCGGCGTCCCCTCTCATCTCCGGGCACTGCACAGGGGGCAGACGCACGAATGCGCCCGTTCACCGTATCGAAGGAAGTTCCACAGGACCCTCCACCAGAATCCACTCCTTCAGAGTGCCACACATAAAAAACGTGCCGGAAATTTTCATTGAAGTGCCCGAGATTTATCCTGAAACAAATTTCATGGTAGATACCGGTGCGCAATTAAATCTGTTAAAACAACAAGCACTCGTATCCCTGACGTCCGCATCAATTTCAAAAAAGGATCCTTTGATTCTAAAGGGAATCACCGATGGACAGGTACACACCTTAGGGACATGTACCGTAAGCATCGATGAAACCCCGGTTCCATTCCATAGCATAGACGATTCATTTCCAATTTCGCAAAAGGGAATCTTAGGACAACCCTTTTTCGAAAACAATGCTACGATCAATTTCCAAAAACAAAGTCTGGAATGGAACGGGAAAACGTTGCCATTCTTAAATTCCCAAATTCTAATTCCAAAACGATCAAAGAAGATCATTCCAATTTCTATTTCTATCAACCTTCGAGAAGGTTACGTACCACGTCTCAACGTGTCACAAGGACTTTTCTTAGGAGAAGCTGTGGTAAAAAACACAAAGGGTCGTGGACACCTCATAGCCATTAATACTACGGAAAAAGATATTAGTATTCTTACTCCGGAAGTCGAAATTTTAGAATTTCAATCTAACATTCAAAGCGCCCAAATTTTCAAAGTCGACGCTACTAAATCTTCAAACTCTAACGAAAGAATTGATAAAGTAAAATCTCTATTACGTTTAGAACATCTTAACTCCGAGGAAAAAAATCACGTTAATAAACTAATTTCACTTACCTCCGACGTATTTCACGTACCTGAAGAGCCCTTGGGACACACGAACGCAATCAACCATAAAATAGTCACTAGCGACAAGTTACCTGCAAACACAAAACAATATAGGTACCCTCCGATCCATAAAACTGAAATCCAAAAGCAAGTCTCGGAACTTTTAAAAAATGATATCATACATCCGTCCGTCTCACCATACAGTTCTCCTCTTTGGATCGTCCCCAAAAAGGCCGACTCTAAAGGGAACAAAAGGTGGAGAATGGTCATTGACTATCGGAAGTTAAATGACAAAACTGCCGCCGACGCTTACCCGCTTCCAAATATACCTGAAATTTTGGATCAACTTAGTGGATCCAAAAATTTCTCTATTTTCGATCTTGCTTCGGGATTCCACCAGATCCCCATGGATCCAAGCGATGCAGAAAAAACTGCCTTCTCCACACCCAACGGGCATTATCAATTTAAAAGAATGCCATTCGGCTTACGAAACGGTCCCGCGACGTTCCAACGTTTAATGGACAATGTTCTCACCGGTCTGCAGGGACACGAAATGTTCGTTTACTTAGACGATATCGTCATATACTCCAGTTCTCTTCAAGAACATTCGAATAAATATAATAAATTAGTAGAAAGATTACGCATCAATAACTTAAAACTACAGCCAGACAAATGCGAGTTCTTAAGAAAAGAAGTTTCGTACCTCGGACATATTCTCAGTGAAAACGGTTTAAAACCAGATCCAAACAAAATTATCGCCGTAAAGAATTTTCCAGTTCCCAAAGAACAAAAAAATATTCAACAATTTCTAGGTCTAGCGGGATACTACCGTAAATTTATCCCTCATTTCTCAAAAATCGCAAAACCACTAACCAATTTATTAAAGAAAGAAACAAAGTTCATATGGACAGAAAAACAAAATTCAGCGTTCAATTCATTACAAGAAGCTCTATGCGAAGAGCCAATATTACAATTTCCAGATTTCTCTAAAGAATACGCAGTGGGCGGAATTTTAAGTCAAGGGAAACCTGGCGAGGACCGTCCAATCGCTTACACTTCCAGGCTATTAAACAAAGCCGAACAAAATTACTCCACGATCGAACAAGAACTTTTAGCAATAGTCTATAGTATTAATTATTTCCGACCATATCTTTATGGTAACAAGTTCACATTAGTAACAGATCATAAGCCCTTAATCTGGTTAAACTCGGTTAAAGATCCTACTTCACGATTAATTCGTTGGCGTTTAAAATTAGCCGAATATGAATACACTATAGTTTACAAAGCCGGAAAATATAACGTTAATGCAGATGCGCTCTCTCGTAATCCTATTCAAGTACTTCCATTATCCACCTATTCAGATGAATCAATCTTTCCTTCTCCATATAAAAAGAGTTTCGAAATCCCCGGAACATCTACCGAAAAGCCACCAACTCCAGAAATACAAAATCGCTAATCGGAAGAAGGCGAGGACACGGATGATGTATACTCAGGAACATCAGACAGTCCAGCATTCATGCAATCCAGTGATGAATCACTGTTTACAACACCTTCTGTTCCTATTGCGCCGAAACTCACCCTAGTAAATTCAAGGAATTCTCTATCTACGTCTGAAAACGCAACCGTTATTTTCACTACCACCGACGGAGAAGCTATTGACAAAGGAGCCAAAGAATTCAGAATTATTAACAGACTTCCAACGTTCAAAGACGCCATTCTCTCAAGAGCGAAAGTATTCAGCGACTCGCGACTCGCAACAAGCACCCCTTGTCTGCCTGCCCATACAAACAAGTTCAACCGTCGCGCCGACAAAGAACGATATTCTCGAGGCTCTGCGCTCACTCTTAGACGTAACCCGAGAACTACAGATAAGAATTCTAAGTATCGCAGCGACTAATCTAGCAGTTCTAAACAGTTCTCCAGGCAAATTATTCGGGAGTGGATTGAGAAAATATTCTACGAAGAAACAGTAAGAATAATATTTCACTTTGGGAAAATAGAAGTTCCAACCGACAAGAACAAACAGCGAATAATAGAGGAAAATCACTGTTCGGCAACCGCGGGACATAAAGGGATTACCAAAACTTGCCTGCGTATTAAACAACAATTCTACTGGAAAGGATTGAAGAAGGATGTTCAGGAGTTCATAGCTAGATGCCGCACGTGTCAATTGAATAAGCTGGTACGGGTAAAACCTAAATTACCGATGAAAATCACGGACACACCGGAGTACGATTCGAAAAAATAGCTATAGATATCATGGGACCCCTTCCTCCTACTACTTCCGACCATGTTTATATACTCACCATTCAGGATCTCATCACTAAATATTCCCTCGCAATTCCATTACGTAGAGCCACATCCGTAGACGTAGCCGATGCTTTTATTAAGAATTTTATGTGCAAATTCGGTTCACCACGAATCATCTTAACAGACCAAGGTGCTAATTTCACTTCCAGCCTCGTTAACCCCTTGCACTATTCGGAACCTCGGGAAAAGTCAGGCCAAACGCGGCTGCCTCGATTGTCGCTAGCGGCGAAGCGAGCGGCGAAGCGAGCGGTGGAGCGCGCGTGCCGAAACTTGAGATATATTCTCACGACCGAGCGCAAGGTAGTCGTGCCCGTATTTACTTCACGCGATGGAACTCTTGTGAAATTCAAATGAATTTGAATCAAAAACTTTTAAAAAATACTTTAATTATTACATAAGATGAAAACAAATTCTGATTAATTATAATAATATAATTAATTACTAATCCCATTCGAGATGTTCATACTTGGTCCAAAACTAAGACCACGAGTCAGACTCGTGATATTCATGTTCAACCTGAAATGTCGAGTAGGAGTCAAGCTCGTGATATTCATGTTTGGTCTGGAACTGAACAACGAGCCCGACTCGTGACATCCATGTTTGGCCTAAAATTTGCATCACGAGTCAGACTCGTCAAAATAGTGCAAGGGGTTAAGCACATTGTAAAGAAATTTAAAATTCAACACTGCCTTACAACGGCCTTCCATCCGCAAAGCAATGGTTCATTGGAACGATCACATCATGTACTCGCAGAATATTTAAAGAACTTCGTAGAGAAAAATCAGGATTGGGACGAGTGGACGGATCTCGCCGCGTTCTCGTATAATACTAGCGTACATGAAGCGACTAAATTCACGCCACACGAACTCGTATTTGGAGAAATAGCGCGCACTCCTTCCGCCTACCCATTAAGCGATGAAACAAATAACGAAACATACACCAAATATTTAACCGATTTATTTAACAAACTCCGCGATACTCAGAACATCGCGAAAACTAATCTTAACCTAGCAAAACTAAGATCCAAACAGTATTACGATCGACGCGCCTCTGAGAGGAAGGTGACCGTTGGTCAACTTGTTTATTTATTCAAAGAACCTCAACATGGGAAACTAGATGCCCAATACACCGGTCCATACGAAATGATCGAAATCATAAACGACCGAAACGTTCGTAAAAAAATCGGCCGAAAAACCAAACTAGTCCATGTAGATAAGCTTAAGACATTCGTTTAAGGAAAATATGTATTATTCCACTGGTTCTTCCCCTAAACCCCACATTTCGAGCAAAGAAGATCCCTCATATATCCCAAAATTCGAAGAACAGAACCAGTGATGGCGAAATCTATGTAATTAATTATTTAAAACGTACACGAAAAATAATCAGCATTATTTTTCTATTATAAGGGGGGGGGGTGTAACGTCCGCCTAGGCAGCTCCAAGAGTCCACAGAGGACAATCCAAGAGCATCTCTCCAATCCTCAACAGATGTCAACAACAATCTTTCTACTCGAAGACTACCTCGAATAATCAAGGTAGAACAAGGCATCTGGATGAGTCGTGCTCAAATCAATTACCAGTAGAAGTGATCTCAAGGTAAGTGGCAACGCCCTAACAACGTCACGGGATTAAATAATTCACACACCGATTCTCCGTACTGACCGTGATCGTCCCAGGGGTTTCCCCAAAAAGTAAGCGGTCACCCTCGCGTCCATCTCGCGCCGCGATCCCTGAAGGTAAAAATCCTAAATTCACCTAATATCTTAAATTCCGCGAGCTTGGGACGTAACGCAGATAAACCACTGCCCACACGTAAATGATGCTTCCGCATTAGCACGTTCAAGTTTTTTATTCTACAACAAATTGTCGTCAGACAACGTTTCTGACCAATCGACAAATCGCTTTCTTTTCCAATCATGTAATCAATAATACAAGTCAAACTGTTATCACACTGGTCTTTCCACGCGAGATACTCCGCCTTAGTTTGCACCAATTTTGACATGGATGTCAATATCTGAAAAATGTTCTTGTTGGTACCCATGTTTATACTATCAATCTCGTTAGCACACTAAACGCTTGATTCGTGACTACACACTCTTTAAACAATGCCAGTGTTAAATTTCTACTCCTTTCAAGATAATCTAGCCGTTAAATTTCAGATTCATACATGTAGAGTGGACGATTCTGCGAAGAGAGGATGGTGTGTGTGCGCGCGCTCACTATCTAAATAAATATATATATAATTAATGCAAATAAATGAACGATATAATAAAATGATAGGTGTACGTATATATTTTTGGTCGTGACAGTATAATAATAATAATATATATAATATAATAAATAAGAGGTATATACAGGGTGTCCGGTAAATCGACGATCAACCTGAAACTGGGGGTAGATCAGACCCTGATCTATTAGAATTTGTTATGTCATGTCTAGTGAAACTCTGACGGTTTTCGAGATATTGGCGGTTTTGTCATTTTTATGAAAATCCGTACCTCCGTACAGTTTGTTTGCTGCCGTTGCCACAAATGAAGGACTATTTTCAATCTGTCTTTGCCATAATGTTCAAGAAAAGGCGCGCAATGCTCCACAGGGAACAGTTTTTCAGTGGTATATATAAGACATCCAGAAAATAATGGTTCTTTTCACGTTTCAAGTCTGCCTTTTCACCATCATCTAACTTTGTCCTTTTGTCTTGTAAAAGAAGTATAATACACTGAGCGTGCCAATTGTTTTAAAAACTTTCCTGATTAGTCCAGATTTGAAAATGCTTTGAATCTTTCACTTATCCCTTTCAGGTGCAAAGATATTCGTATTAATACGCGTAAGGAGCTAATTCCGGTAATTTACGCTTTTACCAAATCTTATCCATATCTTACTTTATTGAAAATTTTGTTACATAATATCATTGTTACATGTTAGTTTTGCTACGTGCAGCACTCGCTCGCTACACATAATCGATTGTCGTACGTTTAGATCTTTACCTGCGGGGGTGGCAACGAGGCGCAGGTAAAAGGGAGAGACGGGCTATTACGGCCGTTCACGGCGAGTAAAAGTGCCAATTAGTGAAAAATGCTTTGTATGTGAGGTTGTGACTCGATAAGCTTTGTGGCGTTTATGATACGGACATTTATTGCTTAATAAATAATTCACTAGGGACTGCAATGTGTAGGGAAAAAGGAAGCAAATATTTTTTTCTCTTAATTTGTTTATTTTATAAGAGGTGTTCAAATTGTCGCCCCCCTGTCCGGATGCAGGCTCTGCATCGTTTTACAAATGAACGTTTTAAATGACGTGCGTATCCCGCTTCAGTTATTTGTTGAGCTGCTACTTTTATGCGTTGGCGTTAATGCGACACCAATCTGATGGGTATCTCGTAAACCATTTCCTTCAAACAACCCCAGTAAAAGAAGTCCACGGGGTTAAGGTCAGACGTCCAATCCATCTCCCAGTGTATATTTCATCTCAAAAATAGGAAATTAGACGCGTCCGTATCATAAACACCACAAAGCTTATCGAGTTACAACCTCACATACAAAGCATTTTTCACTAATTGTCACTTTTACTCGCCGTGAACGGCCGTAATAGCCCGTCTCTCCCTTTTACCTGCGCCTCGTTGCCACCCCCGCAGGTAAAGATCTAAACGTACGACAATCGATTATGTGTAGCGAGCGAGTGCTGCACGTAGCAAAACTAACATGTAACAATGATATTATGTAACAAAATTTTCAATAAAGTAAGATATGGATAAGATTTGGTAAAAGCGTAAATTACCGGAATTAGCTCCTTACGCGTATTAATACGAATATCTTTGCACCTGAAAGGGATAAGTGAAAGATTCAAAGCATTTTCAAATCTGGACTAATCAGGAAAGTTTTTAAAACAATTGGCACGCTCAGTGTATTATACTTCTTTTACAAGACAAAAGGACAAAGTTAGATGATGGTGAAAAGGCAGACTTGAAACGTGAAAAGAATCATTATTTTCTGGATGTCTTATTTATACCACTGAAAAACTGTTCCCCGTGGAGCATTGCGCGCCTTTTCTTGAACATTATGGCAAAAACAGATTGAAAATAGTCCTTCATTTGTGGCAACGGCAGCAAACAAACTGTACGGAGGTACGGATTTTCATAAAAAACACAAAACCGCCAATATCTCGAAAACCGTGAGAGTTTCACTAGACATGACATATCAAATTCTAATAGATCAGGGTCTGATCTACCTCCAGTTTCAGGTTGATCGTCGATTTACCGGACACCCTGTATATATATATTTATTTAGATTTTATTAAGATTTGAGCGTGCACGCGTAATGTTTAGGAGGTGACTGTAACACTCTTCAGAGCGTCTTCACCATTATATATGGGTGCAGCTATCAACAAAGGTGATGAATGTCACCAGGAGATTACAGCGAAAGGACAATGAAACTGAACCGCCTAGACAGCTTACATATAAGTCACAAAGTAATCGGTAGCGTTTTTCTAACCATTTTACTGAATTTACATGTTTATTTCTCATTAAATCAAATTTTAAAAATGCAGCTATATAATTGGAATGGGAATGTCATTGACATACCAAAACCTCAGAACCATAGACACCAGAACATCAAAACTACAAAGCAGCAAATACAACAAAAACAGGAGCATCTCGAAAATTTTAGCCACCACTTCAACATTAGAAGTGTGAGAATGAGTTAATCAGAAATTCTTCGACAATAAATGAGTAACTTTTGATTAGTTTCGCAGTATCTCTATATTTTCACGCGACGTCTAGCCTCTCGCTTGCTCCTCGCATTCGACAAAGGTGTTGAATTTCATTCTCGCGGTAATTCTATATTTTTCATGAAACATCAAATCTCCATAGTAGTACGTGTGCCTCTCTCAGCTTACAATCATATTACAC
This sequence comes from Nysson spinosus, assembly GCA_910591585.2. Lineage (NCBI taxonomy): Eukaryota > Metazoa > Arthropoda > Insecta > Hymenoptera > Crabronidae > Nysson > Nysson spinosus. The sequence goes on from OU342855.1 coordinate 1,839,145, forward strand.
ATCTATGTAGGATTATCGGTGTAAGCATGGAATTGGTTAGAATAATAGGTATATTTGAAAATAAAAGAAATTACAGGTCCAATATAAAATAATCATTAACGTTCTCCACTCATTTACTCTGTCACAGTCTCTCCCATACTGTCTCCACCGAGTCTGTCACTTACACCCCTTCCTCACGTCGATCGTCATTTTTTCCTGATACACGCATCACACACACACACACACATTCATACTCAACCCCATCTCGCACGGCTACCACACTCGGCCATTCTGACTAACCATCTGTCCTCAGATGGCGTCATTCTCATGAGCTGAGAATCCTCCAAGGAATGACTCCAAGGTTTTATATAATCTATGGCCGTCGAGGTTACGAGGTGTCCTTCGTGTTCCCCTATCTTTTCTACTATATATCGGTTATTTCGTAATACGCTCTTTATTCGATACGGACCTAGAAATTTGCACAAAAACTTCGAACCTGATGTAAATTGAGTACCTTTTTATGGCAACAAAGTCTCCAATATTGTACTGCTGTGCTTCCTTACGGCGTTTGTTAAACCTTTTTCGATTTTCCTCTTGCACTCTAGAGATTTCGTCTCTGGCGCGTTTTCGGATGTCTTCTCGATCTTCGCGGAACATATCGATCCACTCATCTTCTATCATCTTCCTTATTGAGAGGTCCTCTTTTATCCTCATATGAGCGCCAAATAATACGTGAATGGGGTGGTGCCAATGCTCCGGTTCGGCGTTGCGTTCAAATATTTCTGGGCCAAATGTAAATATCGGTAAATCGAATTTCATTGGTTACTTTCAGGTGCACCGTTTCGCGGCGATTAATCACACGATAATCGAACCAGAAAATAGGGTCGCTACCTGTTACGTCCTCGGACATTCAGGGGGCGACACGCAGCTTCCCGGACAGTTAGTTGCCCTAGGGTACCAACCTCTCGTCGGAAGGTGCGTTCTGTCGGGTTTGAATATTTTAAGCTCGCCCGCCTACACGGACTGAACGCTAGGGAATATCGTGATCGCGTCAAGGGTCGCAGTTATTATGAATCAATTAATAATATATAAAGCTCGAGACTTGAATTGAAGAGAAGGGGGCCGTTAAATAGAAATAAACAGATTAAACCTTTAACTTGTCTTTATTTATTTAATCCAGACAAATGCATTCATCGTCTGATGTTTCAGAGGGAAGTTCATTAATCACCACATTGGATGGTACAATTTCAGGTCCGTTGATGACTGATGGACGTTGTATTCGCGCATCAATCTGACGTACATGTCTCTATATTGATGGTATTTCCGTTTGACGATCAAATGGAGGAGGGGTTGATGGAGATGGATCAGGTGGAAATAGGGATTCCTGTTGGGTATTAGCGTCTTCAGGAATTGGTGAAAAGGAGGGAGATGAATCGAAGGGGTTATTTAGATGCGGCTGGTAGGGGTCAAAGGTGGGATGTTCGGGATAATGAAATGAGGAAGGGAATGATTGGTTGGGGATCTGAGTAATAGTCGGGCTGAGGATACGAGGGGCCTGGTTGCGGATCAAGATAACCTGGACTCGGATCTCTTAATAAGCTCTGTGGCTGCGGCTTTCGCGACCCGGGACGACCTCCTGAGCCTGTGCACGTAACTGCCATTCAAGTTGCCCGCGTGCACAGAAACTGCGTGCACCGAGCGGAGCTCCTCAAAAATATATCCGCCGAGGGCCCCCGTGGCCTCGCCGTCCATCTGCACAGCCAACTCGGTCTCCGAGGGAAGCGATGCCCTCGAGCCCCGGCTATATAGATCCGAGGGGATTACCCCCCTATCGGAGGAGACTTCGTCGCGGTCCTCCTCCTCTTTCGCGACACATGTCGGAGGAACCGGGACGTGGACGACTCGTCCAGTTTGTCCTTCCACCTAGGGTGGAAGGCCTTTGAGAAGGCCCTGGCTTCCGGATGCCCCCGCAATCCCCCCCCCCGGTGCTCTTAGTTGATCCTTCCCCATCGGCCTGCCCTATGGATAGGAGTAAGATCTAGGATTAATTAAGTTTAAGGATTAAGATTTAGGATGGAGGTAGTTCACTGACTCTATCGATTATCGTAAATAACGTACAGGTATTTAAGAATATATTGAATATATTAAAATTACTTTAAACGGTTACACTGCTATAAACTAACTTAAACAATATTTAAATGATTAATTAAGGGATAAGAATTAATGGTTTGAAAGAATTTGACGCGGCACCGTCGAGTATAAGCTCGGATTCTCGCTAAGAGATACGGTGGGATTGGAGCTAGGGCTCGATGCGGTATCGTCTGAATCGCTCGAGAACGCCGGATCGATTGCTGCACTGAGCGTTTGGGGCCTATATTTATACGGGCACGCGATAGCGCGCTCGGTTGTCCGCTATTGGTCCGCTCGCCCCTCATTGGTCGAAAACTGTAGCTGCTGCCGGAGTATCTCTCTGCGGTCCGTGCGTGTCACATACCCGCGGACTGCTCATTCCGCGGAGGTCGGTAATTGGTGTCGGTAATTGATGTCGGGGTTAAATTTTATTAATGTTTTACAATTTAGGGGTGCTCGATGACATAATAGTAAGTTTACAATTAATAATTTATTAACAATTTTATTGTTGATGAATATTTACAAAGGGTGGCTTGTGGAGTACCTATGCGCCAGGCCCCCGGTTTGTGCTCTGAAGGAAGGAGCGGGAAGGAAGTGGACAGGATTCGGTCTTGGGTTTTAACAACGCAAACGGCAACGATCAACATGAACTTTTATTAAATATAGAACAAATTGTAGAACGGTACCATAATAAAGTTGACAGTAAAAAGGCTCTGAGTTAACACTAAGCGAAACGAATCGGGGATTCGCGGTTGAACGATCGTTTGGCTGCGGAAATGTCGCATCGTGTTGCTTCGTCGGAGTTCGGGAGCTCTCTACATTTCCAAAAGGTCGCTAAACCAATTGCTGGTTCGTTTGTCGCCATGGGGACGTTTTCAGAACTTTGGTGCCGAAGACCTCGAGTAGGCGCCGAGTTCCTGTCGCAGCGTGAAGGTGGTTCTTGCCGCAACGCGAACGCGGCTCTTGATAAAAAGTAAAATTGGTACAACCCCAAACTCGTGCGCGAACCGCTTTCCGAGAAGTCGGCCGAAGGCGCAGCAGCGCCCTCTGTGTCGACATAGCCTCTATAGTCGCCTCGTAAAACTTACCATTGACCGATAAGTTACCACCAGTCGGTAAGGTAGCTTCCTTGTTTACCCACAGTCGGCAAGGCAGATTTATGTGCTAATTTTTATCATTATTTTAGTACAAGTCGGTCGGGCAAATTTCCTTTTATCATTCATCGACAGTTTCAGTTGGTATTGTTTAAGTTTTCAAAAGCTTGGAAAAGTCAAATATTTCATAGGAAAGCATTTTCGTTGAAAACATTAAATGGAAAAATATCTTGATTTCAATCGGGCTATCAGATGAGCTCATCGATTTTGGACCCCAAGGGGGCCGAGGTTTAACTCTTTCGGCCCGAGCGATGACTATAGTCACCCAACGCCCGACGCTCGCTCTGTACGAGCGGTGACTATAGTCACCCAACATTTGACGCTCGTTATGTACGAGCGGTGACTTAGGTTACCCGCGAATCTTTATGAGCAGAATATATATATTATCTCCATGGTCATCCATCGCAAGCATTTTGCACTTGTTTTACGCTGCCTAATTGTAGACTGACAAAATGAGCAACAGTATAAAAAAAATATTTGAACATTACGCTTGTCTCGGCTCGCTCAGACGTTCGGAATATTATCACGGTATGTGGTTTAAATTTTCTGCATTATCACATCATTTCATTTTATTATATTTTTCGTTTATTTTGTACCCCTCAAAGATAATGAATACGAATTGCAAAAGAAGGAAAGGAAACTGTTACTCCGCCCAAAATGAGAGCAATGAGATATACGACAAATCTTCGGAGTCCGATAGCGATACTGCAGTAAATAATATTTATACTAGAAAGAAGCCAATTCGTCGGACAAAAGTACTTAGCACGTCAGAATCAGAAGATGATAATATTGAAGATGCTTTGCCATCAACTCAGGGCAAAGGTATAGACTATGAAGACGTGTTTCCACCAGTGGCACGGTACGAAATTGTCAGAACACTTTTGGCGGCGGCTGTGAATAGTGAAATGCATGTTCGTCAGATGGACGTGGTATCTGCATACGTCCAAGGCGATTTGGCGGATGAGACGTATATGGAACAGCCGGAATCATTCGTAGAGTACGGCGAAGAAGATAAAGTTTGTATGCTGTTGAAGCCTTTATATGGCGTCAAACAATCGGGCCGTTAATGGTATAAAAAGTTAGATAATTACGTCGTAGCACAAGGAGCTCGTCGCACGGAAGCTGACCCATGTGTATATGTATTTGGTAAGCATAATCTTGAAAGTTGTTTTTTGTTGGTCTTTGAGGTAGTTAATATTCTTGGTTTGTATGTTGCGGCTGGTAGAGTAGACCAATGTTGAAAAAATTCATTTAAAAAATTGTATTTGTAACTTTAATGCACCCTGCTACTTAATGCGGCGAGCACCGTTATTCTATACCCCGTCGTACTCTTCCAGATTTAGTTCGACAGATCCTATTGCTAGAATCTGTCACACTGCTAATCAATACGGCGATCATATCGATCTCTTCGGTACCTCGCTGAATAGACTTAAGAAGCAGTTATATCGTGCGCAAACACTCTAATGTATTAGTTACTTTCCTAGTATAGCCTCTCATAGGTACAATATTGTTATTACAATTCGCGTTTAATACGAATTTGTCATTAGGTATATTTTTATGGTTTTATTACTCTATCATTTTTGTCTAGTATGTTTGTATGTTACTTAGCTTCATTTTCTCTCTGTGTGTGTGTGTGTGTGTGTGTGTGTGTATGTGTGTGTGTGTGTGTGTGTGTGTGTGTGTGTGTGTGTGTGTGTGTGTGTGTGTGTGTGTGTGTGTGTGTGTGTGTGTGTGTGTGTGTGTTGTGATACTATTTTTGTCAAACTATTTGTACTATTAAGGGTCATTACCCGTAAAATAAAATAAATTAAATATAAAAAATATAAATTTGGTAAGGATCAAAATCGAGTGATAATGTAGATGACATAATATTGGCATCCAAAAGCATGGAAAATCTGGATGAAGTGATATCTTTGCTAAGAATAAAATTCGAAATGACGGACTTGGGAGAAATTAACAGTATACTCGGTATGAACCCTTTCGTTACGAGCGCCGGATCTAGCCGGCATCCACGCGATGATCTGTGATACGCTTACCCAACGGCCCTGTGATATTTTGATTTCTTTCGTTCGTATTCACGTAGCACATCGATGGCGCTTGTCATTCTTTGGTCCGTTTTCATTTGTTTTGCTCCAGAAATAAAACACGCATTGGGTTGGAAGCAATCGGGAAAAAATCACGCTCCAGTCTTCTTCAAACTATCAGAGGCTAATATTTATCCGGCGTACATTCTGCAATTCCATTGACCCGTATTGAGTTAATCCCATTTAACAGTATATTTCAAACGCACATAAGATATTCTGTGCGTCCATAAACATTTCTTCCGTGTGTTCTATTCAAATTATAATATAATAAGAAATTTTCCTTGAAGCATTACAAGAAACTGGATAACAGCTATTAATTTTTCAAGGTTTTATGTGTTGTTTGGGTATCGGCTGTATATAGAACAAATGTAAAATTGAAACTTCTTTATTTTATAGTTGAAACGTTTCGGCAAAGGTTTAATGCCCTCTTCAGTCTGAACAATGATTTAAAGAAGTCCTAGGTTTCTTGTGATCTGCCCTAGGTGCTGATGTCTTAGGTGTTAAGTTAAGACTTTGGTCTATATACAGCCGATACCCAAACAACACATAGAAGTTATTATTGGACCAACAAATAAACTATTGATTACTTTTTCAAGGTTCGTAATATTTATTTAAAAAATTTTATTTGGAGCTTTGTTTAGTTTGTTCTATAAAATCTTTTTGCATCCCCCTTGTCAGAATGTCACGACGAAAAATTGTATTCTGTAACGGATCTAGTGATTAGATAATGAAGATCAAAATAATGTTACACTACAGAGAAAGAAAAAGAAAAGACGTATATGTAGTACTTCAGACTCAGAAGCAGAGAAGATTAAAGCAAATAGCAGTTACTGTGATATATGGACGTCAAAAACATTTGTCCCTAAAATACATAAGTTTTCGTCAAGAGATTCAGGAATGAAAGAAAACATTAATAGATCAGCCAAAATCCTAGACTACTTCCAGCTTTTTGTATCTGAAGAGCTCGTAGAGCTGATTGCAAGAAAAACAAATGAATATTGGTTACAAAAGAATAATAATATAAACAATTCAGAAGGAACAGGACCAGCCGAACTATACCGTTTCTTCGCTGTGTCATTTTTAACACTAGGTTTACGGGACCCGTCAATTTGACGGATTTCAAACTTTGAAATGAAATACCCAAAAAACCATAGCATTAATCTTAACCACTATGCATCGTAAATTTATAATTTCATTAAAAGAATTTATATACACAATTATTATTTTCCTAAGCTTTCTAAATTTTGAAATTTGTACGTGGTATACCTATATCTACGAAACCCGTCAAATTGACGGGTTACCTGATTACGTAAACAAACCTTATAAATTTGCTTCGTTTGTAAAATGATTCCTCTAATAGTAAATATAAGAGTGAAAGAAAAGTCTAAGATGCCCCCAACTCATTATCTCAATAGCGTCTCGATAATGTGACATAAAGCAAATTGTATGGCCCGGGTGTCATGTTACTTCGCATTGAACGAAATCGCTTATCAGAGTGATCCTCGCGTCCTTCGAAACTCAAAGCATGCAGCAGACTAATGCTAACAGTGATAACTTAAAAACAAGATTTCTACTCAATAATAATTGATTTATACGTGAAGCCTTATATTGTTCAACTCAGACTTAGTTTGAATAAATTGATTTTTGAAAGTAAATACGTATTTTCATCAACCCGTCAATTTGACGGGTGCTCGTACAGATAGGTATATAAGAAACGCCCGTAAACCTAGTGTTAAAGACACCTCGCATACGGTCGTCCACTCCAAGGAGAAGGATGTATGCGATACAAAGTTACAAGACACTACGCGCCGCGATGCATCGGGCTGAAACGCCGTTCGATCATCCATTAACAAAAACCTGGGCTCCACCCACGAAAAGTATCACATGGCCTTTTAACCTGTAAGATGTTGGAGTCGGTTGTCTTACGCGGTTGTTTCAGGAGTGCGGAATGAATGCATCTCAGGCATTGGCACGCAGGTACCCAAGCCACTTTAAACGCAGTAAGACAGATATACTGGCCGATTAATGGAAGAACTGTAACCACACATATTGTAGGTTTTAAAAAGCTTTTATTAAATTAAAAGATATATAAATATAATTAGAAAAGAAATAAAGATAAAGTCTTTGGGAAGGGCGAGAAATAAGGAGACGTCTTCGTTCGCATTCAGTCTCAACCGTCGCAGAAAAAACACTGTCTCTCCAAAAGACGCAAAATGCAAACCACCGCTCGTTCGCTGCCGAAAAAGCCCGAGAATGCTCGAACTGTAACGGTTCTTTTGTTTTAACCGTCGGGCCCATCTCGGCCACCTCTCTCTCATCCAATCACACACACACACACACACACACACACACACACACACACACACACACACACACACACACACACACACACACACACACACACACACACACACACACACACACACACACACACACACACACACACACACACACACAAATACCCACAATATTGTCCATAAACATATTCGTCGGTTTAAATCCAACACGTTCGAAAGCGCATGTATCGAACCGTTTTACATTACGGTCAATATTTCTTTGATTACCTCACTTGGATCACATTATTTCGTTAAACTATGTAAGGTTTCCATAATTATCATTAAAACCCGTAAGCGCACGACTGACGGGAGTTCGCCAGTCATTTACGAACAACTCAACACCTACACCTGTATATGATCGAAATCGAAGCCACTATAAACTCTTGCCTTTTCGTCCTTTATCAATGGATCCTTCCGAATTAATCGCCTTGATACCGACTCTTTTCCTCATTGGTGACAACCTAAAGAACATGGCTGGATGTCACCAATGTGGTGATGGAATCACCACATCTCATAAGGATGTAGAATCGTCAAAACTGCGTCTTGTAATGTCGCTCCTGCGCCTGAAAATACCGCAAAATTACATATGTATCCTGATGTTGCTTCACAGAGCATTCGCAACAGAATTCCATACTTGGTTAGTTTTGCAGGATTATAGGTGCGGAAAGATAATCTGCCTCGCCAAGTTATTATACCAAGGTATTATATCCAATGATAATTCTTGCTTTGGCGTATATAAGGTTTGGAATTTATGTTGAATATAATTTAAAACATTTCTAATTTTGAACAATTTGTCCGCATTATCATGCGGTAAATCGTTATTACAAAAATGCCACATCTTCCATATTTGCATGAATCCATTGCGTGTACGCTCCGCACACGCTATTGGCCTTAGTCCCACTGTGGCGTCACAGAAGGCGGGGCCAACGCAGTGGTGGGGGAAAAAGGAGGCGGGGACATGCGCGAGCCGAGTGAATGTTGTTTTTGAAAAGATTGGGGTTTCTATATATGAAAAAGTTGACCAGTAATCATATATGTCATCTTTACGTGTCTGTCCCATCAAGATAATTAAACCCAGAAACTTTTTCATTTCTCTCACTGTGACAACAACCCATTTTACTGATTTGTATTCTTTATACTTATTTGCTACCTGAGAGCGATATCTATTTGTTTCTTTGACTAATAATACAAATAAATCATTGCCAAGCAATAACTCCATTATTTCTAATACATTTTCTTGATCATTAGGTATCCTGTTCACGCTTGGAGTTCGACCGTATGCTTCCAGCTCAGGTTCCATATCATTTTCCAACCAATCATCAACAACATTGCCAATAATGTTTTCATTCGTGTCATGGTAGGAATTAGGAACTAGCAACATCGTCTTCCGAATTACTCGAAATTATTCGACGATTACTTTACTGTCTGGGAACAATAATACTGTCATCTTCGCTAAATTCATACTCACGGATTTGCATATCGCAGTCTTCTGAACAGCCTGATAGTGCGACCATGAACAATTCACTTAAACTTTCATTTTTGTTTTCCGACATTTTCAACGAGGTTTTTATACCTTATACTTTAGAAAAAGTTCGTGAATAATTGGGAACAACTCAAGGTCAAAGTGACTGATAATAACAGAAAAAAGGAAACGCGTTGCTACGGTTAACGTGGGAGATCTCCCCTATCGGTCGTGTACTGACTTACCGTAACCCTTTCGCTACGGGCTTTGACGGTGTTTTCGAAGAAGAAAACTTTTCTGAAAACAGGGTATTTATTATTTCTTAACCTGCACACTTTTAATCAGAGTTTGAGAACAAGTAACATTACACAATATAATAATATTATATAACATAATTGTATGATTAAAATAGCTTTTAATAATAGTATTGCGTGTGATATTTTTCAAAACACGGTGTTATACATAGTCCAACATCGCAAATCTGGCACTGGAATCGCGATACGCTCCTCCTGTCATTTTTTGATCATACGACACACTTTCGCAGCGGGTTTTTTTGGTTTTGTCTTTTCATTTGTGTATAGTGAGGGGAACTGCCTTCCAGTAAGGCGAAGTGGATTCGGTTGCCCTGATTTATTTGCAATGTTATTCTTATAGTTTGGTAGATAATGATGCAAAAGTTGCCGAATTAACTCCAGGTGAAATTTTGCCACTTTTTAACTTATATAGGCAATAAGCGTTCTAAATGCACATGTCGGTTAAATGAAAGAAAATATTTTTTATACCAATTCATAGCTTTTCGCTGTGACTGAATGGTGGTGATAACCATGTCTGTTTTATCCACGGTTCCCATCAATCGATTGTAATCGACAACACACTTTGGTTTTTTAATCAGTTCGTGCGTCCCGTAATGACATTTCGTGTCAACAAATTTATTGTGGAATTTTATTGTGGATTTTATTGTGGAAAGGAGATAGCATATACGCCTCCCTCTTGTCACACAATTTCATTGCTAATAAATGCCTCGAGGAGCGGAAACTCGCTTCACCAGTGTTTAATTTATTCTGGATAATTGGGATGCCCTTTCGTCTTCTCTGTACAGTTCCACAAGCGTTAGTTGCATTTTTATGTAAAAGGATAAAAAATGCTGGGCTTGTGTACCAATTATCTACGTACAATGTATGGCCTTTGCATAAATAAGGTTTCAATAGTTGCATGATTATATTTCCTGATTTTCCGATAAATTCATTTTCGCAGCTTACAGTAGTCAATGATCCATTATAAATAATAAAATCCTGCAGAAATCCAGGTTTGGTATCACACAAAATAAACGATTTGATCCCAAATCTGTTTCTTTTGGAAGGAATGTACTGTTTGAATGATAATCTTCCTTTATAAAGGAGTAAACTTTCATCAATATATAGGTTTTCAAAAGGATGAAATGCCTTCTGAAAACTTTGTCGTAGCTTATCGCAAATTTCCCTTATTTTATATAATTTGTCAATATCTGCACTCACATTATTCGTATTAACACTAAACCTACCAGTAGCGGACAAATTGACCGTTTTCAAACTTTTTGTCAAATTTACACATTTTTAATGTTCTAATATTGTTATCAAACTATATGACAATTCTTAGAATATGCATATAATATTTTCTTCACTCTTTACTTTAAGTTATTTTTTTCTTTTTCCAAGAAAAATTTGTTATATGGCCTACCTACCGCGGTCGGTCAATATGACCGGTGGGAAAAACTGTTATAAAGTTATTTCAAAGTAAAATTTTTACGGTTATCTCAGAGTCGCTTATAGCTGAAAAGAGTAGATAACAATAGTATTGATTACAGTCTCAAGTAGTGCACTTCTAAAAAGGTTCTTATGCAATTTTTTTACCGTTATTTATTTGAAGAAGAGAAGGTAAAGTATCAAAACATGGATGTACATTTTTTATTCCTTACATAGTGTAATAATCTGTTGTAGATATTTACCCTAAAAATGTCAAAGCATTTGAAAATTACAAATTACCTAAAAAATATAACGGACATAGAAGAAGAATTTTCAGAATATGATGAACAAGAAACTTCAGTAATTGAAAAAAACATGGAAATAGGCCAAGAACTATTTACAAGTGAATTAGAATCAGAAAGCGATAGTGAAGAGGAGAATATTATAAATAAGCGTTCAGGGCAGAAAAGAAAGAGGGTTTTATTGACATCCGAAAGTGAAATAGATTTAGAGGATGAACGCATCGAAACTGCTGCTGATGGAACAGTCTGGGAAGAAATAGACGGAAGACCCAATCTTGGCAGGTTACCAGTGCATAATATTTTTAGGGATATGTCAGGACCAACAGGATACGCTAAACGACATATAATGAAAGGACAAATGAAGACGGCATTTAGTCTTATCATTGATCAGCACATAATACGTCATATTATAAAATGTACAGAAGAAGAAGCATTTAGGGTGTTGGGGACTAAATGGGAGCTAAATGCTACAAAACTAGACGCATTTATTTCTTTACTATATGCTCGCGGCGCATATGAGGCAAAAAATTTGGATATCTCATATTTGTGGAATAAAAATTGGGGACCCGCTGTTTTTTCAAAAACAATGAGTCGAAACGACTTTACGGAGATTATGAAGTACATACGATTTGATAAGAAGAGCGAAAGAAGCCAGCGTTTACAAACTAATAAATTTTCTATGATATCTACAATATGGGATCGATTTATTGAAAATTCACAAAATTGTTATAAACCTGGTGCATATATTGCTGTTGATGAGCAGTTGTTTCCGTCGAAGACTAGGTGTAGATTTACACAATATATGCCAAACAAACCAGACAAATTTGGAATAATGTTCTGGTTGGCATGTGACGTCAACAGTAAATATATAATAAATGGGTTTCCCTATTTGGGAAAGGATGAAAGGAGAGATTGTTCAATTCCACTTGGGGAGTTCGTTGTTCTAAAGCTAATGGATCCTTTCACAGGATGCGGAAGGACTGTAACAACAGATAATTTTTTTACGAGTGTTTCATTAGCCAAGAAATTACTTGCAAGAAAAACTACAATTGTTGGAACAATTCGTGGAAACAAAAGAGAGTTACCAAAGTTAGCCAAAGAAAAAAAAGATAAAATGGTTAGATTTTCAAGCAAATTGTATAAATCAAATTATATTACTCTTACAGTGTATAAAAGTAAGCCGAAAAAAAAGTGCTTGTCCTAAGTTCCAAACATAACTCAATAGAAATAGAAAAAAGCAGCAAACGCATACCGGAAACTATTAGATTTTATAATAGTACAAAATTTGGTGTAGATGTGGCAGACCAGATGGCAAGGAAATACAGCGTGAAGTCGAAAAGTTGTAGGTGGCCACTTCAGGTATTCTTCAACATTTTGGACCTAGCTGGAATAAATGCCTGGATTTTGTATAAAGAAACGACGGGTGAAAATATTTCCAGGCAGGAATTTTTGTTCCAGTTAGCTTCAGAACTTGGAGATGCATATACAACATCTAAAGAAAAAGAGCTTTTACCAACACCGTCCACAAGTACAGATTTGTGCGTACGAAAAACTTGTCAAATTAAATTTTGTAAAGGTTATAAAACAACAAAAATCTGTTCGAAATGCGAAAAATATGTTTGCGGCAAGTGCACATTTCAGACTAAACTAATTTGTAAACAATGCGAGGAACCCAAATAAAGTATATTATGTATGCATAACATTCTGTATAAAACAAAATTAATTTTATTTGTTTTTTTTTATAAAGAATTTTAGAAATTATATAAAATAAATTGGACGAAACTTTATGAAAATTCTTTATTTTATCCACATTTAGCAACAAATCAACCATTATCTGCATTGAATAATGAAATCTATAACTTTTTTAATTACCGGTCAATTTGACCGCACGCGGTAGGAATAGGTATACAAGAATTGTCGGTAGGTTTAGTGTTAAAATATAAGATTTTTAACAAATATAAAAATCGATCCCTACTCATAACTTCTTCAAAAATGTTGCTCTTCAACAGTTTACCGTTAGACCAGTACTCAGAATATGACAGTTTTTTATTTCGCGACGTTAATAATTGAGGGCGAGGAAGCAATACATTTCTGGGAGAGAAGTGTTTTGGGAATTTATCGTATTAGCATTCTCAACAAAGCTACTCCGATAACCGTTTGTCGTGCCGACAATGAAATTTATAAAGTTGTGAATAGAATAATTGAAGAAAATCTAAATCTTACGCCCTCAGTAGGCGTGAAGGGCGTCAAGAGACTCAATTTGTAGATTGGTGGGAGTGATGGGAGGGCACATCGGCTAGATATACCTTATAAATATAAGATATGCATTTGGTGAGGAGAGATATACAAAAAGATTCACGAGGAAAACATTCATCATCAAGACATAGACTTTGCCCTTCTGGCCACGCGTCACGATTATATCCAGGATAAGAGTAGATGCACCTATATTGTTAAAGTTCGTGTAATTTATATTGTTATTGTTTAGAATACTATATATCCGACAAAGATAAAGGAATATTCGGGAGTTTATTTAAACCCAAAATATACAGTCCACTTGATCGAACCCTACTTTTCTCCCGGTCGTCGTCACCTTTAACAGCGTTTCTGTATATTAACCCTTTGCACTCGAAGTTTTTGTTCATTCATATTACCAGCAACTCGAAGCAGTTTCTGTGAAAAAATCATATTTATATATACGTAAATAATGTGCGCATTGAAAGGAAAGACATCATTGTATGTTATTGTCTCCATAGCGGAGCCCTCGAGTTTGGAGAGAAATTTTAAATGGCTCCGCTCCGGAGCCCTCGAGTGCAAAGGGTTAAATATAACAAGAGCGCCTCAGCGATTGGGCAGTTCTTGTCAAAACTAGTGGAGGAAACCTTAAGCTGCATAGCGCCTACAACGGTTGTTTTGCGCTGTAAGAATTGCAGCGCTTTGGCGACTAGGCCATTCACCTCAGCAGCTAGTGGAGGAGTTCTCAAGCAGCATAAAGCCTACAATGGCTGTTTTTGCGCTGGAAGAACAAAGCGCCTTACCGATAGGGCAGTTCGCCACATCAAGGTAGGTTAACAACCGAGGACTCTCCCCGTCCTTGCGTGACCGAAAATTAAGAAACCGCACCTATCCCTCCCACTTGGTTCCAAAGTATTCCCTACCAGTATAGAGATTTATTTGCCGAACTGTTACGCAACTTCACTAGATGAAGTTGAAATTCAAGATCCCCCAGACGTTCCTTCTTCAGTAACCATCAATGAAATAACTAGTGACTATTCTGATGACGATTGTCTCTGTTTGAACTAAAAACTGAATAAACATAATCAACATGTTCAGTACCGGAATATAATTAAGTGCCGCTACCTGGAGCGATTCCTAAAAACGTAAAAGAAGACAATAAGAGGGACCGTACTGCAGTTATACAGTATGCCCTAAAACATCTGGCCGCCAGATACCGTCCGCTTAAACTTGGGAACAATTACTTTAAGAAGGTACCCAAATTCGACGAGTTGCAATACCGACCAAAAAAACCCATACACCTTCTCGACTCAAAAACATCGCTCTTCCTTGACCCTTCTTCATGCTCGCTGGGGTCCTTCCCACTAGATTTTCCAACCAATCAGGTCTTAGACTAGCTGTAATGCAAAAGGAGCCTAGTGGGAGGACGAGCTTTCGATTACAGGAAGTGTCGAGGAAAACGTCAGATTATCACCAACAGTTTATCCGTCCACGAGCATAATATACATTCATTATACGTCGCATCGACGTACCACATATCTACTTATAATCGTTAAGTTTGAAACTCGTTATATTGCGTTAGGTTTGGTCAAAAGTAAATGTCTTACACCACTTGAAGCACGTCTTGATTGCCCTAATCACATCCCAGTGAGGAGACTTAACAGCGAAAGATCGAGGCTGGTCAACTGTTAAAATTCTCCAGCTCTAAGCACTACAGTCCACAACAGTATAAGAAACCGCAGCTATCCCTCCCACTTGGTTCCAAAGTATTCCCTACCAGTATAGAGATTTATATGCCGATCTCTTACGTAACTTCAATACCCATGAATTTGTAATTCAAGATCCCCCTGAAGTTCCCTCTACAGTAGTCATCAATCAAGTAACTAGTGACTATTCTGATGACGATTGTGTCTGCTTGAACTAAGAACTGAATAAACATAATCTACACTATTCAAGATTTCTAAATACTTTCCTTGAACTACCATAGCATTTGTTTTTAAACGCGAATATATACAAATTAATAGATTTTTCTCAATAAACATTGACCCTAGAGCGATCACGGTATTCCTGCGTGAGTTCGTGTAGGCGGGCCAGCTAAAAATACCGAAACAGAACACATTTCAGCGCGACATTGTTACCTTAGGGCAACTAATTTTCCAGAAAGCTGCGTGTCGCACCTCCTGGACCCTCCGTTTAGGACGTCACAAGTAGCTGCTAAATTCCTGGTCTTGTATGTCTCCATATGTAAATAAAAGTGAGTTATATTGTTTTGTTGGTCTTCGAAATGTTAGTATTCGTTTGTTGGACGGTGCGGCTAGTAGTATAGACCAATGTTTGATTTAATCTTCTTTATTTAAATTAAAATCGAAACGTTTCGGCAATGGATTATCTGCCCCCTTCAGTCGAATTTAATTAGTCTATTGTACAAAAGTTATAAATACTTAGTATAATTATTCTAATATGTAAATCTTATACTGAGAATTTAGACAATCTCCCAAAAGCTTCCTAGTAGACACCGGAGCATGTGCAAACCTTATTAAACAAAACCCGGCGTTCGTATCATCAATTTATCAAATAGCACCAAAAACCCTCCAGGGTTTCGCAGAGGAAGATTTCGAATTCAAATTTGCAACAACGATTCAAGACCAAGAATTGCTTTTAGTTCCCGACTCCTTTAATCTAACACACGACGGACTAGTAGGCATGTCCTACATAAAAAATAACGGAGGTAAATTGACTCTGAACAAAAACGAGATATTTGACTACGAAACGCAGCCAGACATACCAGACGAAATTGCAAGGAACTTTATGATATGTTAAAAATACACCACGTAACCACCACACCATTTCATCCTGAATCCAACGGTTCCCTTGAGCGAATGCACTCTTCTCTTAACCCTTTGACTGCTAAAGGCGTATATATACGCCCTAACAAATCCATCAATATATACGAAAAGCGTATATATACGCCCTCACAAATCCATCAATATATACGAAAAGCGTATATATACGCACTCAGAAATCCATCAATATATACGAAAACCGTATATATATATGCCCTCTGTAAATTAAAATAGCTTAAAAAGTTACTTAATATAAATAAAAAGAATTTATATTTTTAATTTTTTTGCCATTATTATTTTTTAAACCCTAAGAATTTCCGGGTACTGTTTTGGTCACTGTCGGTCGTCAGTGGACAACTAGTCGCAGCGACAGACAAGCGAAAATCGCGCCGTCCATATAGATGGATTCGTCCGAGAGCGCGCCGCAGTCAAAGGGTTAAAGACTTCTTGAAATCATACGATGACGACTGGTGGAACATACCAGGTGTGCCGGTAATTACTTTCCGCTTTTTGTAACAGATGTCACGAGCCATAAGTATGCAATGTTATGATTTGATACATATGTCATTTGTTTCTGTTGGAGATTTAAAACTCTCCACCACTGCGTAGCGCGCGTGGTCGCCGAAGATGATCGCTCGCGCTTCGACGTGCTTTTGTTTTTAGGGCGTTGGCTGCTGCAGTTGCCTGCAGATCGTGGATGTTACCAGCCACTCATTCTTTCTGTATTATTACTGTAGGATGGACGGCGGTTGTAGAGCAGCAGGAGAAAAATTAAGAGCCTTCGTGGGGATTCGAACCCCGGTCCTCGAGCTCCGGAGTCGGCCGCGCTACCACTTGCGCCACGAGACCCGCTGATATTTGGGTCTTATTCTAGGTCTTTTCTGCTCTTTATTCTCCTCTGCTCTCTTCGTTCTTTGATAGGAGCCGCCATAATTTCCCAATCCCACATTACCTTTATATTATTAAGCTCTGATAAATAAAATCTACAACAGTTTCTACTGACATTAATCTCATAACTACACAGGTTACGTTCCGCCAAAATAACAGCGTTATAGATATATAATTTTTTAAAAATGTCATGTTTTGTGCCTGAAAACGTGCATTTGCGGCACGCATTACTTTTCTTGTTCAATCAAAAGAAAAAAGCCGCTGAAAGTCATCGTTTGCTAGTAGAAACTTACGGTGAGCATGCTCCAACTATTAGAACATGTGAAACGTGGTTTCGGCAATTCAAATCTGGTGATTTCAACGTTCAAGACAAAAAACGTCCTGGTAGGCCGAAAACGTTTGAAGATGCGGAATTGCAGGAGTTATTGAATGAAGACCCAACACAAACTCAAAAACAATTGGCGGAAAGTTGAATGTGAGCCGAGTAGCAATTTGTGAACGATTACAAGCGATGGGAAAGATCCAAAAGATGGGAAGATGGGTGCCACATGAATTGAATGACAGGCAATTGGAAAATCGAAAAATCGTCAGTGAAATGCTGCTTCAAAGATATGAAAGGAAGTCATTTCTGCATCGAATAGTAACGGGTGATGAAAAATGGATTTATTTTGAAAATCCCAAGCGAAAAAAATCATGGTTATCACCTGGCGAAGCCGGCTCATCGACTGCAAGGCCAAATCGCTTTGGTCGCAAGACCATGCTCTGTGTCTGGTGAGACCAGGTTGGTGTCGTATACCATATTATGAACTGTTGAAACCTGGAGAAACAGTTAATGCTGATCGCTACAAACAACAAATGATCAATTTGAACCGTGCACTGATCGAAAAACGTCCACAATACGCTCAAAGACATGATAAGGTGATTTTGCAGCATGACAACGCGCCGTCTCATACAGCAAAACCAGTCAAAGAAGTCTTAAAATAACTTGGATGGGAAGTTTTATCGCACCCGCCGTACTCTCCAGACCTGGCTCCATCCGACTACCACCTTTTCGCATCGATAGGGCACGCGCTTACAGAGCAGCACTTCGCCAATTTCGAAGACGTTAAAAATGGCTCGATGAATGGTTCAGCTCAAAGGAGAAACAGTTCTTTTGGAATGGCATCCACAAATTGCCTGAGAGATGGGCAAAATGTACAGAATCAAACGGCCAATACTTTGAATAAATACATTTTAACTATCCATTGTAAATAACGTGTTTCCTTTAGCGAAAAAACCGGAAAGGAATTACCGACACACCTGGTACTTCGGCACCTAATGAAAACTAAACATTTTGCCATAACATATAAGCGTAGCAAGGAAGCGAAAATAAATTTATGCTGCGACGCGGACTGGGCAGGAGACAAAGACCATATACATTCATTCTCCGGAATTGTCATGAGCATCGAAGAGAACGTCGTACACTGGCATTCGTGCAAGCGAAAATGTTTGGCAATGTCAACCATGGAAGCGGAATATGTAGCAATGGCAAATGGGATAAAAGAAGTGTAGAAGTTGTACTTTTCAATAACCGCGCGATTTCTGCGATGTTCGTTTGTTAGGGCGTCAACCGGACGCTATGCTTTTGTTACATCCTCGAGATGCAGTCGTCTTTCTCATCCTGTACGATACGTATCGCTAATATATAATTCACTGTAATAAAACTCCATATTCCAATAAGAAGCAACGTGGGTGAGAATGTTCATAAACGAATTAGATCTAAGTAATTACGAGGGGGTACCCAAAAATAACCGGAGTAGCATTGCCGTGGGCAGAGTTTGTGTACTACACATTTCTGCAACTGGGCATGTGTAGTGCAACTCATTACCAGTTCAGTGCTACCTGTGTTGTCGACCTAGCTTCTTTTGTTCGTTTCCAGTGATTGTTTTTGCTAGCGCTGTTTTGTACTTATTTTGTTTTTTATGATGGCAAGTTTAAGTGAACAACGTGCAGCTGTGAAACTTTGTTTTCTACTCGGTAAAAATGCTGCTGAAACTGTTTTAATGTTGAAAACAGCTTACAAAGATGACGTTATGGGAAAAACTCAAGTGTACGAGTGGTTTTCTCGGTTTAAAAATGGCGACATGTCGATTGATGACAAACCTCGTTCTGAAGTTCGAAAATGTTCAAAAAATTCGAGAGCTTGTGCTCACAGACCGTCGACTGACAATTGATCAACTGTCAGAGAGTAGTGGTTTATCTTGGAGCTCGGTTCAGCGAATTTTAACGGAAGATTTGGGAATTAAAAGGGTTGCTGCCAAGTTTGTTCCTCGGGCTCTGACTGACAATCAAAAAGAAATATCGAGTTGAAACATGTCGTGCTTTGAAACAACAGCTTGAAACTGATCCAGATTTTCTGTCAAAGGTCATTACTGGTGATGAGACATTGTCCTATGGTTACGACCCAGAAAGAAGGCAACAGTCAAGCCAATGGAAGACGTCATCGTCACCACGTCCAACAAAATATCGTCAAGTCAAATCAAACATCAAAACAATGCTGATTTGCTTTTTTGATGCCAAGGGCGTAGTTCATTCAGAGTTTGTTCCCCCAGGTCAGACTGTCAATCCTTTGACAAACCTTTTATTTGGAAGTTTTAAGAAGATTGCGTAACAGTGTTCGTCAAAAAAGACCCGATTTGTGGCAGACGGGAGACTGGTTCTTCCACCACGACAATGCACCTGCACACACAGCCATCTCTGTTCAACAGTTTTTGGCTAAAAATGGCATGGTTCAGCTGCTCCACGCACCTTACTCGCCTGACCTGGCGAGTAAGGCAGGTACAGACAGGTTTTATTGGACAACTCACAGATTAGTCTTCAAAGAATATTTTGGCGCGACGATGGCAAACGACCAGTTGACACTTACGAATTGACAACAGTTACTTACGGCACCGCGCCGGCTTCTTTCTTAGCAACGAAATGTTTACACGAGATAGCGATAACGGAGGGAGACGCGTTTCCAATAGGATCCATGGTCATACAACGCGACTTTTATGTTGATGACCTTTTAACAGAGGCTAACTCAATTTCGGAGTTAGTCAACATACGCAATCAGGTGATGAATATTTTATCAAAGGCGGGTTTCGTCCTTCGTAAATGGGCAGCAAATGCGGCAGAGGCCTTACAGGGAATTCCAGAGCATTTGGAGTCAAGCATGGTTTTAAATCTAAATAAAGAAGACGACATTCGAACGTTAGGCGTGCAATGGAATCCCAGTAAGGATTTCTTTCAGTATTCCATTCTGGTAACAGATTCCTTGCAGCGCGTCACGAAGCGGTCTATATTGGCCTCGGTAGCGAGGATATTTGACCCATTAGGTCTGATAGGCTCGGTAATTGTTACAGCAAAAATAATAGTGCAGCGCTTGTGGCAAGAAGGCCTTGATTGGGATGAGTCCGTACCGATCGCGCTCCATACACTTTGGTCGCGTTATGAGCAACAATTGCCGGTTCTGAATAACATAAACATCGACAGGCACGTGATTTGCAGAAATGCGATAAGAATTGAAATGCACGGCTTTTCAGACGCGTCCGAGAATGCTTACGGCGCGTGCATATACATAGTATCTTTCGATGCTCATGGAAGGTTATTCAGTCGACTATTATGCGCAAAATCGAGAATTGCGCCCGTCAAAATAGTTTCTTTACCAAGATTAGAGTTGTGCGAGGCATTGTTGCTCGCGAAGCTCGCAAATAAGCTGAATACGATTTTGTGCATGCCTATAGAACGCATACATTGTTGGTCGGACTCAGCAATCGTCTTGGCATGGCTTGCATCGCCTTCTCGGACTTGGACAACTTTTGTTGCGAATCGCGTTTCCGAAGTCCAAGAATTGTTACCTGTCACTTCCTGGGATCATGTACCTTCAGCACAAAATCCAGCGGACATTATTTCCAGGGTCGTAACTTCAACGGAACTTTTGAGTTCAGCGCTTTGGTGGGAAGGTCCACTTAAATTCATTAAAGATTCTAACGTTGCATCTCCCGAGCTCACTTCCGGACTACCCGAAAGACGGAACACACCAATCGCCTGTACGGTCGCCGCAAGGAATAACCGTGAGCGCCCGCCACAATTCAACGACCTCATTTTCGCTAAGTTTTCTAGTCTCACGTGATTGATACGAGTGATAGCTTACTGTATTAGATTTATAAATAACGCACGCCACGCGAATAAGCGAAGTGCGGGTTTGTTAAAGAATTCTGAGCTCGCGTTATCGAGGATTTGCCTGATAAAAATGTGTCAAATGGATGCATTTGAAGATGAGATCGTGTTGCTTCGGAAACAGCCGGACGCCGTTTTAAGAAGCAGTTTAGCTAGCGTAAAGCCATTCATTGATAGCGAAGGTGTTTTGCGTGTCGAAGGTAGACTTCAAAACCCAAACTTGCTTTATGATGGTAAGCATCCTGCTCTAATACCGAAATCCCATCCCTTTGCAAGGCTAGTTATTGAACACGAACATAGGAAAAATCTCCATTCGGGCCCGCAAATGACTACAGGCGTTGACTACTGTGGACCCTTTCTAGTAAAGGAGGGACAACGTCGTAATTCTAAATTTGTTAAGTCCTATGGCGCCATTTTCGTATGTATGGCAACTAAGGCTGTACACATAGAACTAGTGACAGATATGTCAACGGACTGCTTCATCGCCTGCTTGAAGCGGTTCATGGCTCGAAGAGGTAAACCTGTTAATATCTATTCAGACTGTAAAGGCCCGATAAAACCGCCCCTGGACTTCCTGGGACTTCAGACTTCCAGGCCGGTATAAATACGACTGCCTCACCAGTATTCGGCAGTCACCATTCTACGGTCATACGATACAGCGCTAAGCCACTTACTACGAAGTATCGAGAGACATTATTATTATACGTAATATTAACTGAATATACTCTGTAATACACGAAATTGAATAAAACAGTGAAGCAACTCTACTGAGTTGACTTCACTTCTTTTTAAAAAAACACTTTGGCGATCCGAGACCCGTAACATTTTGGCGATCCTGCCAGGATAGTACTCGCGATTTCGAAGAAGAAGTCATTCTCCTATACGAACTCAAAGTCATACGGACACAGAGTCACGATAGAGACACTGAACTTCAGTAGAATCACATCGGGACTATCACCAAGGGAACCAGGAAGATCTTCACGAAATTAAAGGTAATTTCAAAGGCAGGAGGCAAGGCTATCACCAACCACTGTCCAACATAACATTCTACGACATTCATTAAACTGGCTTTTGCGACATATCGAAACGGGTATACGCTCCCAAGCTCCGAAGAAACAGAAACCAGCGACACTGACGTGATAGAAAGAATCCGGAATCCCTATCACACAGCGTTAAATATGTCACGAGCCACCTCGCCTACCAGATCGGTTCAGTCACTGGAACACCTCAACATGAGTCCTATGCAGGATCTGTTAGAGCAAATGAAGTCCATCAGGACGGATATGAACAGAAACTTCGCAGCACTCAACCAGGAAAACCTTACGAGGAAAAATGAGTCAGCCGAAATATGGAAGTTTCTAAAAGTAGAAATTACCGAAGACGAAGGTCCACAGCTACCTTCAGCACCTCCTGCAACTAGGAGGACCAGAACGGATGAATTCCCTCAGGATAGATCCGGAGATTCCACTCCGGACAGACTGATACCTCACCCAGCGGACGGCGACACGCCCAAAAACGCCATCGAGTACGTACGGACGCTACAAGGTTACGATGACGTAGGCGTGGAAGAATTCATCAGGTCAGTCAAACGAGCGTATAGCTGCTGCAACCGCCCCGAGAGATTGTTGGACTTGATAATCAACAAAAGAATAGTCGGAGAAGCGGAACGCTCCATCAGAGGAATAGAAATCCATTCCTACAAAGATTTGTTTCAAGCACTTAGAGACAACGTATCAGCCACCACATCATACGAGCTAGCACGGAGCAAGCTCATGGCAACACGTCAGCAGAATTCCGAAAACGTTCGGAGTTACAACAAAAGATTCATTGAAAGATACAATGAATTAAAATACACCATCCAGAACGAGTTCGATGAGCACACCTCACGAACAGAGGCAAGAATAGCCATGAAACTAGAAGACCGCAACATCGTAAAAACCTATATCGGAGGTTTGCGAGACGAACTTTATGTACAAGTCGATAGCTCAGGCCCGAAAACACTGCGTGACGCGCAAGTTAAGGCATTGGAAGTGGAAACCGCACTTATCGAGAGGCAACGACGCAAGGCGCGCTCGTTACCACCACCACCAATCAGAACTGGTCAAAACCAGTATAACCGGTTCCCACCTAGCAACAGACCTGTCCCACCACCACAGCAAGATAAGAGAACCGAAAACGCTCGACCTTTGGAACGGCAACCACTCGCCGACCGCATGAAGATGAAGTGCTTCAACTGCCAACAACTGGGGCATATGGCAGGACAATGTCCACAACCAAAGAAGCAAAATTTTCAACAGGGCACCAACTTCAAACGCCCACCTCAAAGAGTGAACAATATAGAGGAAATAGACGAGGACAACGAAGACCCATCGGAAGAGTACTTGCAACCGGAGGAAGATTATGGAACTGCAGATGGAAACTTGGAAACACGGGACGACCAGGAAGATACCTTGTGGACTCAGGATCCACAATAAACCTGATCAAGGAGTCAATGATACACCAGCTCTCCAAGCCCAACATCTATCCGAGCCATCACGAATTCTACATGGGCAACGACAAACACTCCACTACCCAAGAAGTCAAGCTGATCAGACAAGGAAAAGAAATACCTTTCGTAATAGTTCCGGAACAATTCCCGTTACTCGAAGAAGGACTCATCGGACGACCATTCCTCGAGAATTTCCAATTCGCGATCACAAACGACACTTTAGCCCTGGACAACCACGTCTACCCACTATACGACTCAGGTTGTTTTTCACCACCCAGAAGTCATCGAATCTTGAAGATCCAAACACCTATCAAGAAAGGCAACGTCTACATCTACGAACACTCTCTAATACCGGAAGGAGTCTACCGAGTTAAGAACCACGAGATACGCATACCATTCGTCAACAATACTGACGAACCCTTACAACTAAAGGAAAACCCAAAATTTGAACGGGTACTCGTGTGCAAAGAAGATACCATCACTCCAGAAGAAAATGCGAAAAGAGTCGAACTTCTAATGAATAACACCCGACTGGGACATGTAGAAAATAACCTACGCAACCCGTTGGAAAACATCATCACTAGATACAACGATGTATTCTGCTTACCAGGAGACCCACTGCCATGCTCATCAACAGCGGAACACGTCATTACGATAAAAGATAACAAACCCATCAACACTACGAGTTACAGACCACCAGAAGTTCACAAACAAGAAATCAACAAACAAATGGGAGAAATGTTCAACAAAGGCATCATTAGAGAATCTAAATCACCCTATAACTCACCTGTATGGGTAGTACCCAAGAAAGCAGACGCCTCAGGCAAAAAGAAATGGAGAATAGTGATCGACTACCGCAAGCTCAACGAGAAGACAGACCAAGACGCATACCCTCTACCCTTGATTGACGACATTCTGAATCACTTGGGAAAAGCGAAATTCTTCTCAGCCTTTGACCTAAGCTCAGGCTTCCACCAAATACCCATGGAAGAGAGAAGCAAACGATACACCGCTTTTTCTACACCCGACGGACACTTTGAATTCAATCGCATGCCATTTGGACTAAAAAACGCACCGGCCACCTTTCAGAGAATGATGGACACCGCATTAAGAGGTTTAGTGGGGAAAAATTGTTTCGTATATCTAGACGACATAGTAGTATTCGGCACAACCATTCAAGAACATCACCAGAATTTGGAAACATAATAATGTAATAACAACGACTACGTCAAGTGGGACTCAAACTCCAACCCGACAAATGCGAATATCTACGACCAGAGTTGGAATACCTTGGACATCTGATAACGAAAGACGGAGTCAAACCTAACCCAAAGAAAATAGAAGCTGTCAAGAACTTCAAGAGACCGACATCAGTCACAGAAGTGAGAGGATTCCTAGGACTTGTGGGATACTACAGGAAATTCATAAAAGGATTCTCTACCATCAGTAAACCCTTGACACAACTCACCAAGAAGGATCACGAATGGAAATGGACCGATAAAAGCGAGACAGCATTCAAAAGACTCAGGGAAATACTATGCGAATCACCAGTACTAAGATACCCAGACTACAACAAGAAATTCACGCTGACAACCGACGCATCCAACGTAGGACTCGGAGCAGTAATGTCACAAGACGGACATCCCTGCTGTTACATCTCAAGAACATTGAACAAAGCAGAGCAGAACTATACGACATCAGAAAAAGAACTACTCGCCATCGTCTGGGCAGTCAAGAGACTCAGACAATACTTACTCGGACGAGAATTTCTGATACAAACAGACCACAAAGCACTAACGTGGCTTTTCAACGTGAAAGACCCATCATCGCGATTAATGAGATGGAGATTGAAACTCGAAGAATATGAATATAAAATAGAATACGTGAAAGGCAAGGAGAATTGCGCAGCGGACGCACTCTCGAGGATTCTCAACACCAGGGACATCCTGCAACAAGCCTTAGACAACATTGAAATGGAGAGCGAAGAATCAACCGACATCATCACACCAGAACAACTCTATTCGGATTATACGATATGGTGTTTAATGCAAAACCACGAGCTGAAAACACAAACGCTCCTCAATACCAACAAAGGAACATGGTATACCATCACCAAACACGACGACGAAGAAGATCACATAATACTCGGAAAATACGACGAAGAGAAATGGCTCAACGACCTCTATCTTGGAACGGAGTTCGCAAAGGAAAATAAACAGGAACCAAGATTTCTCATCAACGATCCAACGCTATCCATCTATGAAAATGAAACCATCAACGATATGCTAAATTTCTTAGCGCACAAAATTCAGAAGAAAATACGAATCTGCTACAAGAAACACCAACTCACAGACTCAGAAAAAGCTACTATCTTAGAGGAAAATCATGGAGGACCACTAACCCACCACCTCGGAGAAAATAAGTCAGTAGAACGACTGAAAGAAAACTACGAATGGAAAGGCATGGAACAAGAAATGATTGATTACATCAAGAAATGCGAAATTTGCCAACAAGGAAAACTCACGAGAATACGGCACAAAGCACCTGCAATTATTACTGATACCCCCACGGCGACAAACGAAAAAATCGCTATGGATATTTATGGACCATTACCAAAAACCACCAAAGGAAATCGATTCATACTCACCATCCAAGATGTATTCTCCAAATACCTACTACTCATACCAATGAAGACTACCACGGGAGAAGACATCGCTAACGCTCTAATTAAGCATTACATCTACACTTTCGGAACACCCAAAAACATCCTCACGGACCAAGGACAAAACTTCCTGTCCAACGTGATGATGGAGTTTGAACGATCACTGAACATTCATCCAATCAAGACGACTGCTTACCACCCACAATCAAACGGCTCACTCGAAAGAACGCACGCTGTGATAAGAGACCTCATCAAAACGTCATTAAATACGGAAGAAAGAAACCAAAGATGGGACGAGAAGATACAAAGCATCGGCTTCGCTTACAACACCTCGGTCCACGAAGGTCACAAGCACACACCCTTCGAACTCACTTTCGGACGACGGGCAAGACTCCCATCCAGTATCGACAGCACCAACAATCTAACGTACAACGAGCTGATCGAGAAATGGAAGAAAAGACACAATGAGACTCTCGAAAGGGCTCGCACCAAACTAATAGCTGCCAAAGAACGAAGCAAACAGTACCACGACGGAAAAATATGCAGAACACAACCCTTGTATAAAGTTGGAAATTCCGTATGGATAACAGACGACACTAAACGGAAAAAGCTAGACAACACTTGGGAAGGACCATACCCCATCACCCAAATATTCGATAACAATAACATCGAAATAAATAAAAAGGACAAACTTTTGAGGGTTCATATTGATCGAACCCAACCTTTCGTTCCAGATGAACCCGTTACATTGGACATTGACACTGGCAACACTAGCACTAGCCCAGGGGCAAGTAACGATCCGACCGTTGAATGACACAACTTTCTACCTCGAAGACCTCGGAAGAGCCAAGATATATCATCAAACCTGGCGCGTCATCGGATCAATAGACGTATCAACACTATCATCACGCTACACGCAACTATGGAGCATGTACGCTAATGTCAACACACTCTGCGGACAAAGGTGCCACGAACAAACCGAAATCGACCTACTGCGCACCCGACTTAAGCGCACTTACAACAACATCCAAATATTGGAACACATCACCAGCCCACAACAAAGAAGACGCAAACGGGGACTTATCAACGCCAT
Source organism: Nysson spinosus (assembly GCA_910591585.2). Taxonomy (NCBI): domain Eukaryota; kingdom Metazoa; phylum Arthropoda; class Insecta; order Hymenoptera; family Crabronidae; genus Nysson; species Nysson spinosus. Next base: position 1,866,719 of record OU342855.1, read on the forward strand.
TGGAAGCATCTCCAAAGCACTATTTGGAACCCTCGACAATTCCGACCTTGACTATGTCAACGCTGAGATTGACAAACTCTACAATGTCACCAACACATTGGGCCAAGGGATAAGTAACCAAACAAGGATCATCAAAATCCTACTGAACAATGCCCGACACGACATGACTACTCTCAACCAACAGGGTAACGTATTGCTCACACAAGTAAAAAGAAATTCAGCTAAAGCCAACAACAACAGTATGGACATACATATCGCTAGCTACCTTACAATCTGCGGATTTGTACTGGCTGACCTACAGGAAGACACAAACACGATACTTAACGCCATTTCAGACGCCAAACACGGTATCATCCATCCACAAGTATTTGCCCCCTCAAATCTTATGGAAGGAATCACCGCATTGGAGAAAGAAAACAGACAAACATATAGCCTAAAGAACGTTAAAGAAAACTATCAAAACATACTAGACATGTCAAAGCTAAACATACTACTCTAAAAAAACAGACTGAATTACATCATTGACATTCCCGTTTGGGAAGACGACACTTTCGAAATTAAGCATGTAATACCTATTCCTACACGAAAAGCTGGAGTACAAGTAATCTGCCTACCTGAATCTGAATACCTATTGATCAATCAAGCTCACAGCTCTTTCATACCTATTAACGAACATTACTTAGAAACCTGTCTCACCTCAGGAGACCTAAAAATTTGCCAAAGAAAACAACCTTCATTTTTACTAGCAGAAACCGAATCATGCGATTCAGAGATACTCAATCGTAAGATCAAAAAGTTACAGCACAAAAATTGTAAAACAGGAATATTCCAAATCTCAGAAATCAGCTATATTCCCCTAATGAATCAACAAGGTTACCTAATCTTCCCAAAGGAAGAAGAAACATTAGATGCACTTTGTCAAAACAAGTTGGAAACGATAAAAATTAAAGAACCTAGCATACTGAGAACTACGGAAGATTGCACTATCACCACTTACGGTGCACTAATCAAGATCAGCAAAACTAAAGAAGTTAGACTTCCTATCCTTTATCACAAAGATCAGGGATTCGCTTATGACGAATCTGACCTTAACCTCATACAGAATCAAATCCCTCTAGTGCAGCACCACCTGAGTGCTGAAGAATTGAACGGATTAAAAACAAACTTAGACGACATAGACGCACAGATACAATTAGCGCAAACACTACGACGAACTAAAACATGGACAGAAACCACTGTCAGCATTGTCACGTATATGGGCTACACAGCTCTAGCCATACTCACCCTATGGTTAATTAACAAACTAGGGATCTTCAATTGCCTAGGCAAATTATTACCTAAAACATTAATCAAGATCAAGTTATGCTGCAACAAACAAACCAACGAGTATCACGATGCACCAGAATACAGAGTCGACTACATAAACCAAGTGGAACACCTAGGACCCCAGACTCCACCACCAAGATACACCACCGGAGAAGTTCGACCTCTTCAAATCGTCACCACCACACAGACGAAACCTAGGCGACGCTAAGAACTTACGGAGTAAGTTCAGTCTAAGTTGGGGGGTGTAAAGGCCCGATAAAACCGCCCCTGGACTTCCTGGGACTTCAGACTTCCAGGCCGGTATAAATACGACTGCCTCACCAGTATTCGGCAGTCACCATTCTACGGTCATACGATACAGCGCTAAGCCACTTACTACGAAGTATCGAGAGACATTATTATTATACGTAATATTAACTGAATATACTCTGTAATACACGAAATTGAATAAAACAGTGAAGCAACTCTACTGAGTTGACTTCACTTCTTTTTAAAAAAACACTTTGGCGATCCGAGACCCGTAACACAGACAATGGCTCCAATTTTGTGGGAGCAAACCGCGTTTTAGGCGAATTGAGCATACAGGTGTTCGACGATGTGGCTCGAAAGAAAATAACTAATTTATTAACCGTTGATGGGATTAATTGGCACTATATTCCTCCCGGGGCTCCAGACTTCGGCGGGTTGTGGGAGGCGGCTGTGAAGTCCGCGCAATATCACTTGAGGCGCGTAGTAGGGAACGCATCCCTACGGTTTGAGGAATTAAACACAGTGCTTGTGCAGATAGAGGCGGTATTAACCCCTTGCACTATTTTGACGAGTCTGACTCGTGATGAAAGTTTTAGGCCAAACATGGATGTCACGAGTCGGGCTCGTTGTTCAGTTCCAGCCCAAACATGAATATCACGAGCTTGACTCGTACTCGACATTTCAGGTCGAACATGAATATCACGAGTCGGACTCGTGGTCTTAGTTTTGAACCAAGTATGAACATCTCGAATGGGATTAGTAATTAATTATATTATTATAATTAATCAGAATTTGTTTTCATCTTATGTAATAATTAAAGTAATTTTTAAAAGTTTTTGATTCAAATTCATTTGAATTTCACAAGAGTTCCATCGCGTGAAGTAAATACGGGCACGACTACCTTGCGCTCGGTCGTAAGAATATATCTCAAGTTTCGGCACGCGCGCTCCACCGCTCGCTTCGCCGCTCGCTTCGCCGCTAGCGACAATCGAGGCAGCCGCGTTTGGCCTGACTTTTCCCGAGGTTCCGAATAATGCAAGGGGTTAAACCTATGACCTAAGCGTCCTCACCCCCGCCCACTTCCTAATCGGGGACTCCTTGCTATCGGTTGCCGAACCTGACTTGCTGGAGATACCTATTAACCGACTGTCTCGGTTTCAACATATCGAGAGGCTGCGCCAACATTTTTGGAGCAGGTGCTCGAAGGAGTACCTCAACTTACTGCATCAGAGGCCCAAGGCCGCTTTAACCACTTCGGTACGAGCGTCGACTATAGTCGACGGCCACAGGTGACCCCACACAGCCGAGCGTCGACTATAGTCGACGGCCAGGAATTTTATCTTATCTCTGCAGTTGCGGAGTGTTCGCTCGCATAATTTTAGTTTCGCTCAGTCCATCGCCCAACATGGTTCTGTGACGTTTTTACATGTGTAAAATAGGAGTTATTATATTTAGTTCTCTTTATATTTTAAAGAAATAAATAAAAGCGCTTTTAATTCATGTGGGTAATAATATAATATAATATACATATTTTCGAGATCTTTATTTTTGATTTTATATCTTAATTTTTATCATTCTTAGACCCATAATGAATTCTGATACATGATCAAGTGAAGACAGTATCGTTTTTAGACGCATAAATGTTAAGTCAAAGAGAAAGAGGGCAATAATTCCGTCGTCGGACTCAGAAGTAGAAGAATTAACTGCAAAAAAGAAAAAAGAACTAAATACGTGGCCGCGTGCAAACTTGAATCCACACATACACACGTTTATTGATGAAGATTGTGGAATTAAGGCAGAAAATATTAAAGACACATTGAATGTTTTGGATTATTTCCAAATATTTTTGTCGGACAATTTAGTAGGAGATATTGTAGATGCCACAAATAGTTACTATCGACAGTTATCATCAAATAACATTTCTTCTTCGTTGAAAAATTGGTCCGATACAACCATAAATGAAATGTTTACTTTTTTTGCGTTAACGTTTACAATGTCGCGTATGAAAAAATTATCTATAAAAGAGTATTGGAGTACTCATGATGTGCTTAGAACCGATATATTTAACAAACATATGTTGCGAGATAGATATACAATATTGCTAAAGATGCTTTGCTTTAGCAATAAATCTGAATTTAGCTTTAAAAAATCTGAAAGGTCAGAAGATTGACTGGCAAAAATTCGGGGCCCTTTTGATAAACTGCGGGAAATATTTAAAAAATCATTTTCTCCATTCAGGAATGTACAATTCAGGATCGTCACATTAAGTACGCATCGAATTTCCCGCGTTGCGGTGGTGGCGTTCCGGGACGCTTCGGGCGTCGAGGAGAAACGACAAGGGAGAACAAAAGAGTAGATGTGTGTACGAGCTGTATATTTATATATTATGATGGAATTGGGTTTCGAATACCCGCTTCTATGTCACGCGCATGAGTGTTATCGCGCCATCTACGCCTTTTTGTTTCGTATGTATAGAATCTCTTCCCATTTTTTGAGTGTTCAGTGTGCCTTATGTAATCGTTTTCAAGCGTATGTTAACATATAATAAAGTGCTCACATATAATTACAATTAACGTGTACGTTAGTTTATCCCGACTTATAAAATAACATTTAACGAACAACGGCCTCACTGCTCGATATATATTAGAGTAGACATATCCGTAACATATTATATTAAAAACTATATTATTTTAAAAACATATTCGTGCCAGATTATTTAGAACCTACAGGAATTTATGCATTGACGAGAGTCTATTACTTTTTAAGTAACGATTATTTTTCAAACAGTATATACCATCGAAGAGAAACAGGTTTTAGATGTAATTGTTTACACCGGCTCAACATCGGAGGTGCAAGCATTTTCTGCAAAATTGGGTAAAGCTGGCAATATTGTTGCAACATTGATGCAACCTTATTTAGGAAAAGGCCATCAATTATTCGTAGATAACTGGTATGCGAGTCCTGCGCTGTTCGAATATTTGCACAGCTTTGTATAAGAAGAATCAACGTATGCCGACGTTGGTTGATCCTAATGTCTGTAATCGCTATACATATATATATTTATCGCTTTTACTATCGTACAAAGCTCTATCTATATCAATCTATAGCTCCTAAAGAACTATACTCCGACTGTTCCATGATCTCTAGTCGATCTCTATTCGACCTCTCGTCGATCTCTATTCGACCTCTATTATATATCTTCTAAACGCGTTATCCCTCGGCGGCTGGGCGACGGACCCTCATCCCCACTCCGGGTCCTTTTAGGGCCTGTCGTCCCGTCGGGGCTATGCCTCCCCCGCCATTTCCCTCTTCGAGGGATCTTCGTCTTACATTTGCAACAAACGCATGTGGGACAGTGAGAAAGCGAAAACGTGTACGTATGCCGAAAATGCCAGAAAAATGACCGACAGGAGAGTGTACTTTTAGATCATCAAGAAATCTGCTCGCACTGAAATGGCAAGACAAACGCGAAGTTTAGATGTTCTCCACTAGCCATTCAGTAGAGTATAAAGATTGTAAAAAGAAAAATTACCAAACGGGTGAACAGATTCAAAAGCCTTCATGTGTTGTAGATTATAGCAACTCAATGGGCACAGTTGACAAAAGCGACGCAATCATTAGTACGATTTCATGCACAAGAAAAACGCTGAAATGGTACAAGAAATTCTTTTTTCATTTACTAGATAGTTCAATATGGAATGCGTATTGTTTATATAAATTTAATACGAAAAAGAATATATCAATGTCTGATTATCATTTAGCGTTAATAACAGAACTGCTGGAATTGGGTTTCGAATACCCGCTTCTATGTCACGCGCATGAGTGTTATCGCGCCATCTACGCCTTTTTGTTTCGTATGTATAGAATCTCTTCCCATTTTTTGAGTGTTCAGTGTGCCTTATGTAATCGTTTTCAATCGTATGTTAACATATAATAAAGTGCTCATATATAATTACAATTAACGTGTACGTTAGTTTATCCCGACTTATAAAATAACATTTAACGAACAACGGCCTCACCGCTCGATATATATTAGAGTAGCATATTCGTAACAAGAACTTTTAAAGAAATATTCGGAATCGCGGGAATACAACTCTGGTACTCCGTCAGCATATCTTATGCGTTTCAAGGAAAGCCATTTCCCAGCGCTGTACAGTAGTGATAAAACAAAATAGCAAAATCCAATGAGAAGATGTATTGTGTGTTCAATGGATAACAAAAGGCGTAGTACTAGATATTAATGTAAAAAATGCAATGTTGGCTTATGTGTAGTCCCATGTTTCGAAATGTATCACACCGAACAATAACATTTATTGTGATATTTACAAACTTACAATATAAATAAAATAAAAGTTAAATTTTCTAATTGTTCATTTATCAAAATAAAATTGTCGACATTTAGAAATATCGTAATAAAAACATGCGATCTCTTGATTTACATTACATGCCGTCTGTAATGCCCCTTGTTTTTAGGGGATTCGTGATCGAACTGGTGGGAGAAGGGATATAAGTCCACTCGGATTGCTAGCGGGGCGGTTTGTCTGTCTGTCTTCTGCGAGTTAGTCTGTCTGTCTTCTGACAGTCTTGAGCGATACGATCCACCATATCGAGATATACTATTAATGTACTTTGCGTGTGCAACACGGTAATTCAATTGTACCTGGCAACAATAACACGTATCGAGAAAGAGCCCACACGAAAGGCGTGTGGATCGCGGACTCGGCGAATTTACAACCCCCGAAATTGCACCGCAAACATAGTATACTGCTGACTTGCTTCGCTTCATTGTACATTTTTTCTATTGCGACCCTACTATAACCATTTCTTATCATATAATCTAATCTATCCTTATCAAAACCCCCAACTTCTCCCTTCGACTCTTTCTCTCTTAAACATTCCTCCACTAACGTCACTCCTTCAACATTCCCAATTTTCTCCTCAAATCTCACTGCTCTATTCCCCGCCCCTACTCTTATTTTCTCCCTTTTCGGCTTCCCGAATACAATATAATTCACCGTTTCAAATGTTACTTGCGGGGATTCTAGCTCTACCCTTTCGGACCAGCCACAAATCTCCGCTCCATACAACATGATGCCTTTTACTAATTCACGTGAGTATCAAACATACTCACCCTTCTCCTAAACTATATTAGCCTTTTTAACTCTATCCTTTACTTCTTCATTTCAAATGTGATTTAATGAGAAATAAACATGTAAATTCAGTAAAATGGTTTGAAAAACGCTACCGATTACTTTGTTACTTATATGTACGCTGTCTAAGCGGTTCAGTTTCATTGTCCTTTCGCTGTAATCTTGTGGTGATATTCAACACTTTTGTTGATAGCTGCACCCATATAATGGTGAAGACGCTCTGAAGAGTGTTACGGTTACCTCCTAAACATTACGCGTGCACGCTCAATTATTAATAAAATTTAAATAATGGCGCAAGCTATCGTTGATGTCCAGGGGTTTAAAACGGCAAACAATAAATTTATAATTAAAGAAGTGGCGATTCTGTTGGGAAACCGAATTTCGCATTGGACATTCAAACACCCATTCCCTTGGGCTGCTTTAACGGAAGTTGAGAAGCGCCAATGCAGGTGGTTGACGGAGAACCATCATGGGATTGGGTGGAACGAGGGGCACATCCCATATTTTATGGCAGCAGAACAAATGAAAGCCGTTTTAGATTGCGAAAATTGAGTAATCTATACGAAAGGGGTGGAGAAGAAAAGGTGGCTAGAAGAAGTGTTAGAAAAAGAGGTATACAATACTGAGGATGACGTGGAAGTGATGGCATCCCTCAGTAAAATGCCGACGACGGATACATTTCGATGCGCTACGCACAACGGGCTATGCGCTTTGGAAAACGTGTTTAACATTCGAAACGCCCTACAAAATTAAAACGTAAGGAATTTAAAACACTGGATATGAAGCATTAATAATAATAAGAAGAATAACTCTTTTTATAGATTGCCACACATATTCTCTGGCGCAACCATATATATATACGAAAGAAAGAAAGAACCTCAATCCCCAGACTTGACACCCCTGGATTTCTTTCTTTGGGGCCGGGTCAAAGACATTGTTTGCGGACATCCTCCAACAACGAGGGATGATATGAAGCTGCGAATTGGGGAGGCCTGCCAGTCGGTAAGCTTTATATATATATCGTCGTTTTTAACGCCAGATAATAAGAATAAAATCTTCAAAGTATTTCCGACGCTAGTCAGATGGCTAACTCTTCCGGAAACAGAGGAGGCAAGCGCGAATTCCGAGGAACACCTCGACGAGATTACGAGCGCATGAATGCCTACAATAACGGGCCAGCAGCCCAGTCTCATCAGTTATGGACTGATGATATCGATAGAGACGAAAAGTACGAAGTTGCCCAGGCGAGGGGTTTCCGCCAGGGTCCTGCACGTACGGCCCATAACACCAAGCGGGCCGAGGGGTGGAGAGAGAAGATATATATATATTGTGAGATACCGCTAAATAACCACCTAACCCAGGACTGTCTGTGTCAGCAGAAACGGGCGTATTTAAAAGAGGCACAGCAGGCAGCGGTAAGACAGTATATTCAGATTCTTCACGTTCATCCGTTTCTCTTACGTATTATTATCTTGTAGCGATTAATATTTTATTGTAGTACATTTATATGCCTAATAAAGTTTTTTTTAAAAACTCGCGTGTGTAAGTGTACCACAATTGGTGGCAGCTGTGCGGGATAATTAGTGTCACAGTGAAGTGATTCAATCATCAGGACAATATACTAGTCGTCTCTAGGTATCTTCGATAAGAGGACCTGAGGATTATCCCGATCTACCGAACTACTATACCTCCAAAACTACTATCACGTATAAGTCAACCTGGAGTGGACAAACTACAGAAGGGTGAGTTAAATCATCCCTTCAGACAGTTCAACAGAATCCACGACAGTCACAAACATTCTTGAATCAAGAGCTTTCGTAACCGCCCCAATGTCTCGCGCACATTCCCCAAATCGTGGCGACGACAATGCCGCTCTACTCAATGTACTCACGGAAAAGGTTCTTACATTAACAGAAGCTATGCGAGTACTACAAACGAAAATGGAAAACATGAGACAACCCGCTCAGCCAGAAGGCATTAAACAAATATACGAACCACCGGAAGCGGAAGATATGCGAACGTCCGTCTTCGCGTTCACAAAATACGAACGTGCAATGACTCTTGTACCAGAATTCGATGGCACCGGAGTTGAAACTTTCATGAAGCATGTGCAAATCGCTGTTAGGCAGCTAGTATCAGATCAACAGGCAGCACTGCTATACGGTATTATAGCTCAAAAATTGGTGGCAAGAGCGAAAGGAACGATTAATGTGGACGTCATCCAAACTTTCCCTCAATTATTCGAAAAGCTCCGGTTCTTATACGGAGAAACGCAAAACTGAACAGCTCTCGAAGCACAGAGGGACGCCTGCGAACAGAGAAGGGACGAGAACATCGATTCCTTTATTCGAAGATTTGTGAGGATCCAGGATCAAATCATCGCAACTATCAACGCTCAAAGCTCAAGTATCGCTGTAGCAGGCATAAAAGAAGAAATATACCAGAGCAAAGCAATGGAAGTTTTCAGACGCAACACGAAACCAGAGATACGTCAGTATCTGTACTCTCTAAAACTGGATACCCAGAGTCAACTGTTTTCCGAAGCAAGGGCATTTGAAGGAGAACTCATGCTCGTCAAAAGACGATACCGAGGATCACCGACAACAGCAGAGCAATTGCGAAAATGAACGATTCAATGAAACCCATAATACCATCACACTTAGTATCAGAAATCAAAGGTATAGAAAGCTTTGACGAGGCACACACACCAATATTAACGATTTCAAAAAACGTGCTTGACCCTTCACGCGTGCGTCTTCTGAAACAAAATACTCGACTAGATCACATTCGAGAACGCGCCAAAGAACTTTGGCAAATAATAACCGAGTTCCATGACATATTTACACTACCCGGTGACCCACTTCCGTTGACTGACTTAATCCAACATGAAATTAAGACCACCGACGACACACCGATACACGTCAAACAGTATAGATATCCTCTAATACACCAAGAGGAAATCAAGACACAGGTTAGAGAAATGATAGAAAAGTGTATCATTAGAGAATCAGATTCCCCGTACAACTCACCTTTATGGGTAGTCCCCAAAAAACAAGACGCGGCAGGTAAGAAAAAGTGGCGATTGGTGATCGATTACAGGAAATTGAATGAAAAAACCATTCAAGACGCTTACCCGATTCCAAACATCGATGAAATTCTTGATAAACTAGGCAACGCGCGCTACTTCTCGGCATTCGACCTAGCGTCAGGATTCCATCAAATCGGCATGAAACCAAGCGACATTCCGAAAACTGCGTTTTCAACTAGTGACGGTCATTACGAGTATACACGAATGCCGTTCGGTTTAAAAAATGCGCCTCCTACATTCCAGCGTAGGATGAACAAAGGACTGAAAGGACTAATCGGTAAAAATTGTTTCGTGTATATCGACGAAATCATTGTTTACGGACGCACTATAGAAGAACACAACAAAAACTTACGAATACTGTTCGAACGACTAAGAGACAGGACTCAAATTGCAACCGCCAATCTGGCAAATTATTGGTGAGTGGCGAAAACAATAATCCTCTCGAGATATATTAAATAGACACGAGATCAAAAATGCATTCTTTCAGAGTAACAATTTATAATGCCAAAAAGGGCCAATCGCCGTCGCACTAAGCGAGGAGGCAAGAAAGTTAGAGAGCGCAAGTTGCGGGCAGCAGAGAAGCTAGAGAACGAGAAATTTCCCAGACATCAGAATATTTAATAGAACTTTTATCCTCAACACCCACAACCACTCCTCAGCAATCCTTCGATTCCGACCTCCCTAATGATCCTATTCCACCTAGAAGTCCAGAACCTTGCCATGACCTCTCCCAAAACGAATTGAACCTAATCCCAGAACACCTCCGCAAAGAATACCAAGAACTATTTAAAACCTTTCCCCATCACGAATTCGTACTTAGAACTCCATCCCCTCTACCCCCCTCAACTGTCGAGATAGAGGAGATAAACGATAGGGATTTGGCAAATTGTAGCCCTGAAATTATAATTATCGACTAAGTTTAATGAATAAATTTTAATCACGCTAGACGTGTCGAAAATTCCCATTTTTCCCTTTCCTGTACAGCGAGTGGTTCCCTGGCGTAAGAGTTCGTGTAGACGGGCAAGCCTAAAACCACAAAACCCCTTGTACGATTTACACAACATGCGATTCGGGACCCGAGGGCATCCGAAATTACCGGTGTAAACTCGTTTTCGGTTTTTAAGAACGAACAACCCTTCAGGTTGGACGTCACAATATTATGGAAACATTTCATAATTTTCATTGAATTTGGCCCCGTAACTTCAGGAATCTTGGCAATGTGCATACTATTCCGATTTATCAAACGGATTGTGGACACCATAATCCAAGGCTACGCCCTTTATTCCATTTATTGTGGGAGTATTCCCCTAGTCGGCGCCCTATGGATATCTTTGGTGAACCTACTAGTATACCTATCAGAAAAGCGAGAAGAAGCACGAGGGAAGAGGGACACTCAGGATGCTGAAGAAGGTAAAGCAGAGGAGGAACACCAGGAACTGAGGGAGAGGCTTGATAAGATAGAGTAATAACCCTAAGATGGGATCTTAATACCTCCAATAACACTCAGGATCTCTACGGCAACAACTCCTAGGAGAATGATAGAAACAGTCAGTTGTGAATCGAGGAACAAGTAGAGTAAATCGCAGCAAAATGTGTCGTTCGATTGATAAGTGCTCACATTCCAACTGCAATAAAAAATACCGGAAAATGGTTCGCCCTTTCACAGATCAAATTTACCCTTTTGCAAATTCAGCGTTCCTACAAATTTGTTTTCTTAAGCTGTTGTATATAAAGATTTAATCCAACAGAAAGTGAAAGAGTGAATTTCATTTGCAATAATCTGAATTATATTTGTAAAAAGGTGAATATCATCTGCAAAAGGGTTAATATGGAGTACACAACCTATGTTATATTATGTATAATATTAAGGGAAAAGTGGTGACACCATGAATTACTGCAGCGGGTGACCACAGTGCTAGGAACGCTACTGCCCGAGGGTAAATTGTATTCCAGCTTAGCTTGATATGACAACACTTTTTCAGGACGTCACAAGTTCCTGTTTAAAAAATCCCCAGCCTACAGATCAATTGCGTTGCAAAAGACGTTTGTATCAGACATTCTTGGGGACTCCAACGAAACACAACTGTCAAAATCCCCAAAGGCTGCGAAAAAGTTTCCATGAGATTTCAACGATCACGAACATCCTGCCCATTTGAGTCATTTTATTTCACCGTATCCAATAAAGTGCACACAAGTAGCGGTGACATTAACTAAGGCCTTGATATCGTCTATGCTTTCGTTTCAAAAACAAATTACGACGCTTCTGGGCTCCGTTCACTATACTTAACAACGGATAATAAAATTTTAACAGCAGAAACGCATGTTTGTATATCAGACTAAAGTATTCTGGATACACGACTCAAAAATCGAAAACTTGGAACAACAAATTTATTTGATTTCCGATGGGAGTATATTCACTTGCAAATTGCTTGGAATCCTATTTCTGCGTTCTATTTCGCTGTTGTAGTACTATCTGTTGAAATGTAATGCATGCCAACATTAGGAGATGCAGACCAATGAGTTTTCCACCGTATCGATTGTTAGAATAAAAGGAGTAAGTTTCGACGAGATTATTTGATTTTTGTATGTATGTACCAAATAATTAGCTACCTTCGAATTCCCACAGAAGTTGTTATTTAACAATACATGTTTATAATTAAGTTGACTACGTTTAATGCTTGCAATACTCTAGACTGGCCAACGGATACCTTTCATATTTATAGTACACAAGTGGAGAGTTCACTTATTGTTTTATATGTATATTGTAGATATTTACTGAATCGGATCTTGTACTTAACTTATAGTAATATAGTGTATAGTTTTACCGCGATTCGAATCGCGTTTCTCTTAACTTTCTAACCTAATTCCGTGATTGTAGCTTAAATTGTATCACACCCCGTGGGCGATTCTCACGATTCGCCTGTACTACCAAATGTAAAACACTTTCATTCACTTCCCTGTCCTGAACTGCGTTTGTTACGTACTCTATGACAACACAAATCGACACTGGCTTGATTTGCTATATTCAAAACAGCGTAGATGTATCCTTGATCATTTTCTACGTTCTGATGTTGCTGCTTCCTTTTCCTCAGCTCCCCGTGTACTTTATGACAATCTACTGTGTGTACTTCTTGCATGATTTAATTTATCCCCGTAACAACTTGTTGGAATGCCAAATTTTCAGGATTTTCGATCATTTCCCGTAGGCCGTTATTCGTTCGACATGTTTCAGCCATTCGTGAATACTTCGGCTGTCGCAGCTGCTGAAAGTTTGAAGCAAATCCATGGTGATATTTCCGGTTGTCAATAAGCATGTGCTCGACGTAATGTCACATTCAGCTTCCTTCATCGCCTCGTCTTCCTTCGGCCGTGCGATTGGTATCCTCTGCTTGCTCTTCTTTTAGCGTTAACGCCACTTACGATCGTCGGCCTAAATTATTTGTTTCTTGACGTCTCTAATCCTCGATCTCTAACACTTCTCGTAGCTGAATAAGCTTAACGGTCTGTACTGCCGCCTCTTCTTAGGGGGTCACGCAGAACGCAGCGTTCTCAACGTCACTCATATTGGTCCACGTTTTCGAAGCATAACAGATGTGTCCATGTAGCGCACAATGCATAGTCAGCCTCCGACGTAAGCTCTAAAGGCATATCGATTGGACAGCGTTCCTCAAAAGAGATCCTTAAAATTCGTAATTTTCTGATGCCTCGTATACTAACTTAAAACATAACCTAAATTCTACTGCACGGCCTAACCCTGCGCTCTCTTACTTACACGTAATTCACGCTAAGCAGACCACACATATAGTCTGTACTCCTACACTCTGAACAGCTGCTTCCAACTTAAAACTATCCTTACATACTACATGAATACTAACGACCTTATATATCCTTTAGTTTTGCAAAATTGTCTTGTGTCAGAATTTCTGCTTTATGCTTTCCATTTTTCTGCGGATTTATCAGTTTTATGCAGATTTGTCTGCACATATACCGAGTTTCTCTGCCAATATCTTTTCATCTACTACTTTTGAAATAAAATAGACGGTTCTACCCACGGAATGAAATTTACATTCAAATTACGCAGCACCTTTGCCCAATTGCATGAAGTGATAATTAGGTATTCATACACTGACTTCTACATCCCTTGCTTCAGCCATGAAGTGCTCAATCCGAAGGACGATTGTTTCATTGTAATTGAGAATATCCGACGTTTCTTTCCCGTATCTTCGCTTGTTAGGGGTTATGCGTCTACCCATAGACCTTATTCACAATGTCTTTAAAACATACACAGTCCTGTACCCATTTGACCGTTTTCCTGGTCCGGGATATAGTCCTAGTCATATCGCATGGAAGCGCATTATCCACGCTCAGATACAAACCCCAAGTTCGATTTATAGCATAACTTGTTCATGGGGTGAATACTCGTATATGTATATCCAGTGAAAATTCCCCAAACTCTTCCGGGACGGTTTTGAAATACACGTGATGCCTGCTTGCTTACATAGTCAGAACCCACGGACTAAGGAAACGTTCCTGTTCGCCGCTTTTAACCCACTTCTAATACCAACATGTAGAATTTTCTTCTGGTTGATGGAAAATTATGAAGCTCTTCGAGATTGGAACCCATAGTAGTTCTGGAACGACTATACAGTTTGCTCCACATATCGTCTCCGTAAAGCTGTATGTCCTGTTTGCACTTAATTTTGATCTTCTCCTATGCACGAGCTCGTTTTAACACTATTGTGCCACATTTCTCAATTAAGTAATTGTGTGACTAGTGCCGATAATCTTCACAAATGGTTCATCGTGAAAAGTTTACTTTCCGAGAATTTCAAATTTTTATCTGTAGTCCTCTACATTCCTATGATGTTCGATTTTGGATAATATTCAAAAACTTCGGCGCTACAACAGACGAAGAATTACAGTTGATCCTGACCAGATATCAAATCTGTGTTGCCTCTTGTCATTTCCTCGTTTTTCTCTAATCCAGCGATACGTTAAATAGAAGGCTGCCATTCCACTGATTGAATATGTACCAATGATACGATGACAATCCATCATTTTGATAGAGATGTTACAAAAATTGAACTCTCATATCTTCCAAGAAAGTTCTCTCATGCTTGGTTTCACAAATATCACAATAAAGTAAGATAATGCTGTATCGTCGGTTCCATTACATAAATAGTGCAGGACATACAAGTTACGATCCTTTAGCCTTTTTTAAAAAAAGGCGTTTTTGCGTGCAAATCTTAACTGGCACGCTCGGCGGCTTTCTAAACTTCAATCATATGGTCAGACAAACCATAGTTTGCCTCTACATATACTATTTATGCCATTCTCCTTTTTCTCCAAACCGTTCTCTTCTTCTTTTCATCATCAAAATAATGTATTATGATGATGTACTCTCATTCAGATGTAGATTATAGATGCAGAAATGTCTTGTGCGTGGTATGAGAAATTCGCGTGGATCTTATATTCTTCCATTTCGTCAAATTCCATACATTCACGCAGGTGCGCTAAGGTTCGAAACCTAGTACTGATTTTTCCCACGAGAAATTATTTTCAAATATGGGCAACCAAATAGTTTGTAAAACTAGTAAACTAAAAGATATTGGCTTAATAGAATTTTATGCATCTCCTATATAAATGTAAAACTGCAAGATACTGACAAGATCTATGCTACGTATAAGGAAGTATTGCTTAATATACGAACTAGACTTTAAATTCAAAGTAGAGAACACATCCTCAAGCTCCAAAACATGCATGTTTATTAGATGTATCAGCCGCTTAAAGGCAAAGGTGACAAATTCCATGAGACAACAAATAGAGAACATTAATATTTATGAAAAGTTAAGCGCCAATCGTGTGTTTCGGTACACTTGGGCGATTGATATATGGATGTCAAATACATTGATTCTCGGATTAAAACTCACAGCGGATGTGCGTATTCATTTCATTTCCTTTAGAAGGATTAAGATATTCTGTGATGTACATCATCAACAGATGATTGATTTCCACGAAGTTGGTTGCAGCAAACGCGTATTTCGATACAAACTTTTGCCTTAATTTCCACCCAATTTACAAATCTTGATGTAACATTGAATTGAAATTGTATGCAGACTTCTGATATTATTTCCATTAGATGTATTGCGAAATATAAATGGCAGCTCAAGCTCGGAAATATGTTATTCATGTGCGTACAACGTTGTTTGCCACAATCGACTTCGGGTGCGAACCGACCACCCACGGATCAACCGCACAGCGCATTAAAGCCCTTTCAATCTTTCATGAATTTTGCTTTCTAATAAACAATATCTTGTATGGTCAGCCCCGTCGACTATGAACGGTATCCGTTAGTGCGTAGTCTAGAGAAGATTGGGTCGCGCATAGTGGAGGAACCCGATATTGAAATACAAGCGTGTAGGTGGATGGTAGTTAATTTCAAACTTGCTTTGGACGGGGAACACTTCATCACTTCACGTATTAGTGAGGAATCAATCATAGACTGTAATAATTACATCTCCTTAACGTTATGCACACCCGCAACGAGCGCGACTTCTTAAAAGTATTATGCACACTCAGCGCATTTCATTTACTGGTCTGTTCTTACTATTTATCTGTTGTCCTAACTAAAAGAAAACCTTAATTACTATCACAGTTACTTGAGTGTCTATCGAGCCGCCGAACCGGTAAGACGTTAGCCTGCACTGCACCCGTTTGGTGCGCAATATACAAGCATTCAACTCAGAGTCACTACATTCACAATTCAAAACAGTGAATAACGGAACTTCTCCGTGACGGTGAAACAGTTAAACCACCCTGGTGGATGCTCGCGCATCCTCATTACAGGGAAACGCATCCAGCTGGCATGACAGATGAACAGCACTTAAAAATACTTAAAAAGAGGGGAAAATATACAACGGAGGGTACTCACAATAATTAAGACAACGAAGCTGAGATGAACATGGAAATATCATTACTCAGCAAACACAACGCTATTGCCCCAAAAAAGAGAACAATTCGGCCAATTGAGGAATGCTATTCCCTTCTCAGTAACTCAGAATCAAACACAGATCAGTGATTACACGGTATACCAACAAGTAATACATACAGTGTATTATCTGAAACTGCCAACACCACACCAACATACACTACACAGCAATTGACCCACCTAGCCTACCACCTATGTACATAGAGGCACAAATCATACATCTCCTAACGGAATTGTTCGAAAAGGAAATGGGTAATAACAATTTCCAATTAAAACAACTGAAAGGGAACCAAATCAGAGTGCAGCTCAAAACGCTGGAAAATTATAGAGAGATAGTGCCAAAAAACAAAAATTCCTCCTATCACACCCACCAGCCTAAGACAAACCGAAGCTATGAAGTAGTACTATGGGGTAAACATCCGAAAACGAATACGGTTAAGATTGCCAAGGAATTAAAACATCTCAATCATATAGTCAGATCCATAAACAGTATTCAGAAATTTGACACCAAGCAGCCGCTTCCCTTATTCCCTATCGAACTAGAACCAAAACACAACAACAAAGAAATATGTAACATATGTAGACGAATTGTTCAGCACAATAGTCGGATTTGGAGCACCGAGTCCAACACGTGACATACCACAATGCTACCGTTGTCAAGCATACGGACATACGAGGAATTACTGCAAGAGTTCCCATAACAAAAACACAAGGAGAACTATCAACTACTTTTAGATATTAGCAAACTTCACGTTTTAATAAGCCAAAACAAATTAGTTTATCACCTATCAGTTCCTTTCCTAGAAAATGACGCATGGAAAATACAGAACCTGTACCCTATTCCAAAACGACATGGTAAAGCTTTTTACGCACCTATAATCGAAAATAATATTGTTTTAGAAGCTAACTATGCTTTCTTACCCATCGATTCTGATTATTTGAAAACAAAACGTAAAGTGACTCACCAATTTACAGTCTGTCGTCGTACAAGACCAAGCCACTCATATATACATTCAAATGATTGCCAAAGTAGCATCTTATGGACGAAACCTACAGTCGAAAATTGTGGAGGCGCTCTTTTTAAAATTCACGAACTTGTGTACATACCATTAGAAAGTCCGAATAGATTTATTGTAATACCAGAGAAACCAGTAAGCGCTCAAATTTTATGCGACAAAATGGAAAGCGACAAAATGGATCAATCAGGCCCCACTTATAACAAGCCCTAAAGAATCCACTAATAATCATTAAAACTACTATAATGAAAAGAGGAGGAAAATTGAGCC
This sequence comes from Nysson spinosus, assembly GCA_910591585.2. NCBI lineage: Eukaryota > Metazoa > Arthropoda > Insecta > Hymenoptera > Crabronidae > Nysson > Nysson spinosus. The sequence goes on from OU342855.1 coordinate 1,884,806, forward strand.
TATAGAATTCAATATTAAATTTAAGAATGCAAGTATTAAATACACTCCAGACGAAGTAGACATATTACAAGAAAACTTAAATTCGGTACCTAAAGTATCTCCTAATTTCAATGATTACGGAATCTTTTTAAACCAGATGGACAACCAACTAAATTTGTTAAAATCACAAAAACGACTACTTAGTATTCAAAGCATTGGGTTAACTATCCTACAAATACTAGGATACGTCTTCTTCCGCCTAGGCATACTTTACGGGCTTTATAAATTGTATGTGTAATTTTGGGTTTCGGCTGTTAATAGACCAAATGTACAATTTAAGCTTCTTTATTTTTAAAGTAGAAACGTTTCGGCACAAGTTTTGTGCCCTCTTCAGTCTGAACAATAGGTTAAAGAAGTCTAGGTTGTCCTAGAGTCTTACGTTAACACCTAAGACATAAGCACCTAGGGCAGAAAATAAGCAACCTACGTTTCTACTTTACAAATAAAGAAGCTTAAATTGTACATTTGGTCTCTTAACAGCCGTAACCCAAAATTACACATACAAGTTATTATTGGACCAATAAATAAACCATTGGGCTTTATAAATGTAAAACTTTTCAAATTTGTATGCCCTCTAAAATCTGCTTCAATCTGCTCAGTCCTAAATCTACAGTAAATCAAACTATACGTCGAGAAGAAACGACGGCATCACCACCATGTATCCCTTCTCACCACTTGACACATGGCGACATCGAGGTTGACATCATGATTCCCAAAATGAAGACTGTTCGTTTTGCGAGACCACCCTGATCACCCGAGGTGTCATTACAAAGCGAGGAATACCTGATCGCCTCATTTCTATTACATGCCGGGGAATCGACTCGGATGATGCGACTTAACCCGATCGGCTGTTTCCTGCCGCGGACTCGGAGGTCGATTCCGATATCGCGCCTTACCGACAATACTGATCGCCCCTACTCTCTAGCAATAAGGCCATATATATGGTAAGAGCGTGCAATGCATAAAATAAAGTTCTTGTTCTTGTTCTTGTTCTTGTTCCCGTTCTCGTTCTAGTACTAATTCTACCCCTAATCGTGACCTTTTTCGAGCTTGAACCCGCGCCGTACTCTTATATATATTCGAAACTCTTATTAGTACGCGTGTTATTGTTTTAAAACAACAAAGTGTTGCGTTCCCCGTGACAATACGTTCGCGCTATTTTAGGAAAGTTACAAGGTTCAGCTAGAGACAGTACCTACGGAAAAACATATCCATATTATTACCATGAAATTGAAAGTATTAGAATGCGGAGAAACGAATCAGCTCACGATTTCCACGACAGGTTATACATTTTAATAAATGGAGCAAAAGTATCATTAAAGGATTCTTATGGGATTGACGCAGATAAAATGATTATTCCGATTAGGGAACGCGCGTTAGAAGCATTTTTACAAAGATTGCCAGACGAAATTGCAAGATACGTAGATGCACCCGATCCTACAAATTTAGAAGAAGAGGTCAAATTTCCAGCCAGAATAGGGACACGGAAAAATTCAGTAATTTTAACAATAGAAGAAACATCACAATTAATGTTTTCACATCAATTAAATTCCAGGCGCGATAGAGATAATCACGATAGAAATTATTCCAGAAGTCCTAGTCCAAATTCCATATAGAAATTTTGAGAACAATCAAAACCTCGCACAGGAAGTTTTAAACGTTCACAATCTCATATTTAAACTGGCAACAGTTCAATTTTTGGAGAAAGACCGGCAATATTAAACGTAGAATCACATCAGCCACACTTTTAGTAGATACAGGCGCAGATATCAATTTGATTTAATTAAAAGCTTTACACGAAGGCGTTTCAGTAGCATTGCACGAATCAGCTATTATTTCCGGTATAATTCCAGAAAGAATAGAAACTTTAGGTACAACTGTCATAGCTTTATTTGAAAAATCAGGAACATTTAATGTAGTTAAATCTTCATCTCCCCGAGAAAATGACGGAATTTCAGGAAAAGATTATCTTAGGCAAGAAAAAGTAGAAATCTCATTTGCACATAATACATTAGTCACACAAATTCAATCAATTAGAGTATAAAGGATGCTAACGAGTGGTGAATGCTTAGTGCTTAGCCGAGCTGATAAGATCGTTAGGCTACGTCGAATGGCGATGGCCAAGATGCGTCGTTTGGCCGTGCTTCAGTCCGACATTATACTTGAACTTCCTTATTGATAACTTTTTCATACAGAAAATTTTGATAATACTATTCATGTGATTTTTCTTATCACAATGAGACCAAACATCATATAATTTGGACCACATTTACTTATTAACACTAAACCTACAAGTAGCGGTCAAATTGACCGTTTTCAAACTTTTTGTCCAATTTACACATTTTTAATGTTATAATATTGTTATCAAACTATATGACAATTCTTAGAATATGCATATAATATTTTCTTCACTCTTTACTTTAAGTTATTTTTTTCTTTTTCCAAGAAAAATTTGTTATGTGGCCTACCTACCGCGGTCGGTCAATATGACCGGTGGGAAAAACTGTTATAAAGTTATTTCAAAGTAAAATTTTTACGGTTATCTCAGAGTCGCTTATAGCTGAAAAGAGTAGATAACAATAGTATTGATTACAGTCTCAAGTAGTGCACTTCTAAAAAGGTCCTTATGCAATTTTTGTACCGTTATTTATTTGAAGAAGAGAAGGTAAAGTATCAAAACATGGATGTACATTTTTTATTCCTTACATAGTGTAATAATCTGTTGTAGATATTTACCCTAAAAATGTCAAAGCATTTGAAAATTACAAATTACTTAAAAAATATAACGGACATAGAAGAAGAATTTTCAGAATATGATGAACAAGAAACTTCAGTAATTGAAAAAAACATGGAAATAGGCCAAGAACTATTTACAAGTGAATTAGAATCAGAAAGCGATAGTGAAGAGGAGAATATTATAAATAAGCGTTCAGGGCAGAAAAGAAAGAGGGTTTTATTGACATCCGAAAGTGAAATAGATTTAGAGGATCAACGCATCGAAACTGCTGCTGATGGAACAGTCTGGGAAGAAATAGACGGAAGACCCAATCTTGGCAGGTTACCAGTGCATAATATTTTTAGGGATATGTCAGGACCAACAGGATACGCTAAACGACATATAATGAAAGGACAAATGAAGACGGCATTTAGTCTTATCATTGATCAGCACATAATACGTCATATTATAAAATGTACAGAAGAAGAAGCATTTAGGGTGTTGGGGACTAAATGGGAGCTAAATGCTACAAAACTAGACGCATTTATTTCTTTACTATATGCTCGCGGCGCATATGAGGCGAAAAATTTGGATATCTCATATTTGTGGAATAAAAATTGGGGACCCGCTTTTTTTTCAAAAACAATGAGTCGAAACGACTTTACGGAGATTATGAAGTACATACGATTTGATAAGAAGAGCGAAAGAAGCCAGCGTTTACAAACTAATAAATTTTCTATGATATCTACAATATGGGATCGATTTATTGAAAATTCACAAAATTGTTATAAACCTGGTGCATATATTGCTGTTGATGAGCAGTTGTTTCCGTCGAAGACTAGGTGTAGATTTACACAATATATGCCAAACAAACCAGACAAATTTGGAATAATGTTCTGGTTGGCATGTGACGTCAACAGTAAATATATAATAAATGGGTTTCCCTATTTGGGAAAGGATGAAAGGAGAGATTGTTCAATTCCACTTGGGGAGTTCGTTGTTCTAAAGCTAATGGATCCTTTCACAGGATGCGGAAGGACTGTAACAACAGATAATTTTTTTACGAGTGTTTCATTAGCCAAGAAATTACTTGCAAGAAAAACTACAATTGTTGGAACAATTCGTGGAAACAAAAGAGAGTTACCAAAGTTAGCCAAAGAAAAAAAAGATAAAATGGTTAGATTTTCAAGCAAATTGTATAAATCAAATTATATTACTCTTACAGTGTATAAAAGTAAGCCGAAAAAAAAGTGCTTGTCCTAAGTTCCAAACATAACTCAATAGAAATAGAAAAAAGCAGCAAACGCATACCGGAAACTATTAGATTTTATAATAGTACAAAATTTGGTGTAGATGTGGCAGACCAGATGGCAAGGAAATACAGCGTGAAGTCGAAAAGTTGTAGGTGGCCACTTCAGGTATTCTTCAACATTTTGGACCTAGCTGGAATAAATGCCTGGATTTTGTATAAAGAAACGACGGGTGAAAATATTTCCAGGCAGGAATTTTTGTTCCAGTTAGCTTCAGAACTTGGAGATGCATATACAACATCTAAAGAAAAAGAGCTTTTACCAACACCGTCCACAAGTACAGATTTGTGCGTACGAAAAACTTGTCAAATTAAATTTTGTAAAGGTTATAAAACAACAAAAATCTGTTCGAAATGCGAAAAATATGTTTGCGGCAAGTGCACATTTCAGACTAAACTAATTTGTAAACAATGCGAGGAACCCAAATTGTTTCGCCGCGCACACACGATGAGTCCTGTGGTCAGGGCCGACAGGACAAACAGAGGTCGTAAGTCTCTGCACAGACTTTTGTCACACCGCGTATGATTGGCCGTTCCCTATGACCTTTTACGGAGATAGGGATAATTAATGATGTAAGTGGATATCAGTGATGGAGCAGTTTAGGTAACAGTTTGTATGTATATATATTGAACAATGAAAACAAAACACTTAAACAGGATAGACTTTACAAAAAGATAATATACATGAAGTTAATGTTGGTTGAACAATGAAGTGAATGAAGTGTTAACGAAATATCGGATGTTAGATATTCCGGAGTCTTAATAGGGAGTTGTGCTCCGTTGGAATGGTGTTCTAAGACTGATTTTTGAAGAGTTCTCCAGAACAGAGGAGAACTCTTTCTCGGATGTATTCCTGACAGTCTTGGCCAATCAGGAATTTGTATTTTTGCACCCGCCTATTCCGTGCGCCCGAAGCGCGATCCGTGCGGACTAGGGGGTGCTACATGGAAAGGGAAACCCTTACCGTGTACGATTTGGCATCGTGGCGGAACTTCCCCCGGGCCAAGGGTTCGAGATATGACCTGGTCGGTGACCGCTGGGCCCAGTCTCGAGACCCTTTGGAAGTACACGTTTTATGACACATGCAGTTAGGTGTTGAGTTCGCGGAAGTCTTAAAACGTTAATAACGCAAGGGATTAGAAAGTATTGTGACTTTTCTCAAAAACAGCCTGTTGGCCTGCGTGTCATAAATGTGCTAGCCATCTGCACGCCAAATGTGATCTTGTGCAGATTGCTAGCCGCCTTTTCTATTAGATCGAAACAACGAAGTTATCCTCTGCCCATGTTAAGTGCCGCGTGACTAAAGGCGTACTGTCTTAACGAAGGCCGGATTAACTTCGCTGTTTCGTGGAATACGGATAGAACAGAAAATGGTGTGTAAAATATGATTCCGCGGGTACGCCGCGGAACACAAATAAAGTATATTATGTATGCATAACATTCTGTATAAAACAAAATTAATTTTATTTGTTTTTTTTTATAAAGAATTTTAGAAATTATATAAAATAAATTGGACGAAACTTTATGAAAATTCTTTATTTTATCAACATTTAGCAACAAATCAACCATTATCTGCATTGAATAATGAAATCTATAACTTTTTTAATTACCGGTCAATTTGACCGCACGCGGTAGGAATAGGTATACAAGAATTGTCGGTAGGTTTAGTGTTAATACTGATATAGTAACATATTTCATTTAATTATTGCTTTCAGTGATAGAAAAATGCATGAAACATCTCTACACGGACAGTGTGCAATTAAAACCCTAAATTCGTCGGTCGGTGTGCTGAGAAGTCTATGAATTCTTGGGTGAGTGTGTATTGAAGCCATTATGATTTGGGGATCAATTTAATGTTTTATGCATTCTTGAGGCATCACGTTCTTGTAATTTATCAGATGCTTGTAGCGAAGGCATAAGAGTACATACATATACAATATACCGTACATGTATATACCGAATAAAAATGAGATATTTCATCTGAGCGGTAATGAGTTATATGATAAGTATAAAATTTGCTCCAAAGCATATCGTGTTCGGTCTCATTTAATCGGAAGAATCTCACTAATCTGGTAAAAGTATTTTCAGATGATAGAGAAGTACAATTAAAAAAGTAATATTTCTGTATTATAAAGACTGAAACCGTCAACTGTGTGAAAAGCACCCTCACGTGGATTGGATTACACACGTCGCAAGGTTTACTGACTCAGACAGTGATAACATAGGCGTAGGAATAACTTTGGCAGAAACGTACGAACAGCATAGTCGGAGTGGGTAGAATCTCAGGAGTACCACACTGAGATATTACTGTATATTCGAGTCAAAATCGATATTCAAATATAAAACTGTGAATTAGGTAACCTCCGGATCCTACATGCATTTTTGTTGGCCAGTTCGCAGTGTAGAAAATGTAAAAGGACAACATTTTCTGCGAAACATTTTCAATATATTTCTTTCAAGAAATTCTCACATTAAAATTTAAATAATCGTATCTTATTCAGTAACTTATTTAGTATCGTTTTTCAAAATTTTGTTTAAATTTCTTCAAATGTATTCATTGTGTATCGTGCATTACAGTATGTCACACTGAATAAAATGGATGTTGTTTAAAAACGCGATGTTTCACGTGTACCAAACGCGCCAACAAAAAACAGGATTTGCAGTCAACGATGCTTCCTAACTGACCTATTATCTTGTAAATCTTGAAGATCAGTTCTACAATGTTTCCACAGTGCATAATTGTGTAATTTAAGTTATACTCACCAGGAAGGTATTAGTTGATATTATTGATCTTTCAGTTGCAATCACTCAGGAAAAATTGGATTTTTCGACAGAAAAACTATAAGTCGGTGCGATATTTATCACTCTCAACGCGAAAGATTCTCTTACAGCGAAGTCTTTGGGGCCGACACCAACCGAACAATTTCAAATCAGACGACAAACTACCACTTACCGTTAGTGCGCATTCGCCAAACTCTTCCGTCGACGATGGAGTTTCGCTTGTTCAGCGCACATCCCCACTAACGTCTGCTGCCTTCACACACGTTTGCTGTTAGCGATTCTCCACGATAAGATTTCTCATGTTACGAGCAAGCGAGTCAGACTCGTAACATACGATGTACAAAAAGTTTTGCAGCTTTGCACACTGTTAACTCATATTAATATCACTTACTTAAATTGTACTCGTAGAGTCTTAAATACTAATTATGTGAAATCTCAAGATCTTTATAAGTAATATGTTATCAAAAAACAAATCGGAACGAGATTCAATAAATTTCCATTGCGAAAAAGCATTAAAATCTATAAAAGAAGAATTACAAGAAATTGAAAAGAAAAACAAAATTCTTCATAACATGATAGGCACAATTCTACACGAATAGCGTTGATATGTTATTAAATGATAATAAACAAACGCAGACTCTTTTAAAATCACAGATTCAAATTATTTCCAGCACCATTAGAAACTTTAATTGTTCCCTACGATCCCTTAAAGATAGTTGAAGTTATTAACTTTCATTGTGCAATCATTCCGGACATAAATATGGACTCTAAGATGGTATTGCCCACGCTTGCTAGCGAAAATTTCCAAAGATGGAAATACGATGTAAAGGCATGTCATGAGTCTTTAGAAATATTTGATGTCGTGGACGGAACGAAGAAAAGGCCAACTGATAATGTGGAACTAGTGAGTTGAAACAAAAATAATGCAAAAGCAATATCCGGTCGAGTAACTATATGTTAGACATTAAAATTAAAAGAATTGTAATGCTTCCCACGTTCGGAGCATTACCGCCGCGCTCCTCTTCTGTTTTATCGTTGGGGCCTTGTTACTGCCCCGTTTTGCTTTTGTTTACTGTTCTTTTTCTGTTCTGTTCGGTGGTGGCGTTGACACGCCACATGTTATACTTATGTGTGTACTTTTGTGTGTAATCCTAATATTAATCTCTTTATAATAAACATTAAACTAACACCAAAGTGTCTCCTGTCGATCGTCCATTTGTCTTACCCCATTGCGAGATAAATCTAATCACATTGTGAGGTAGATTACTAACAAATACCATAAAACTGATTGGCTAAAATTTCGTAAACAATTACAAATGGACGAAAACTTAAAATTACAAACAAACGAGAACTTAAATCCAAATGGAATCAACGATAGTATCGAAATAATTAAAAATGAAATTATTAAAGCAATTATAAAGTCAACCCCAGAAAAAACCAAAATTAATTACGTAGATCAATATAACGATAGTAAAATTTCGAAAATTAGGAAATTTAAAAGTAACTTGTTAACATCATTATATAACATATACAGACAGAAACCCAATTTTGGAAACTTAGAGAAGCAGCAGATAAAAACTATTAGAAAACTTATAAACGCTACTAATCATAAATTAAAAACTTTCTATACAATAAATTCATCCAGATACTGGCAAAATAAATTATCTAATTTAAACACTAAGGAACCCGCAACTCTATTCAAATGAATAAATAACATAAAAAGAGGAAATGACAGTTATAAAATTCAGACTTTAAAAATACCAAAAACGGACACAGCAGTAATCGCGAACGCGAGTCTAGACCCTATTAAAATAAAACAAGACAGCAATTATTACTACTGTACGACAATAAACGAAAAAGTACAAATACTGAGAGCAAATTTTCAAAAAGTCCACACTCAAAATCTACAATACAACAATAATACCAACTCCAAATTCGACAAATTAATAAACAGCACGGTTACTGAATTTACAAACAGCAAAACTATATTAACTCTGCCTAAGTTTAATAATTCAAACAAAGCCACTTACACAACTCTCGGTGCAGCAAATTATTACACTACCTCGACTGAATTAAAAAAATCTTAAAAACACTTAATAATTATTAGAGCAGCAACACCTGTCACAATCTGAATGTAGTAATACAAATAGTCGACTGGTTTCTGTCCAGTCGTTTTGGTTACCGCTTGTTGTTGTTTCGTTTCTAATAAAAAAAGGTTTATACTCTGCAATAATAATAAAAAATCATCAGGTTTTGATCAGATTCCAAATTGCACGCTAAAACATTTACCAAGCAGAGCTATAGTATATTTAACGATTCTTTTTAATAACTGCTTAAATCTTGTACATTTCCCATGGAAAAATGGAAAAATGCCAAAGTTATGGCTTTGCCAACAAAAAATAAAGACTTGTCGTCACCAAGTAACTGTAGACCAATAAGCTTATTATCAAACCTAGGTAAACTCTTAGAAGTAATTATAAATAAAAGAATGAATGCTATCGTTAAACAAAACAAGTTACTCCCCGATCGTCAATTTGGATTCAGAACAACACATTCTACCATTCAAGCCATAAATATATTTACATCAGACATAAACTGGGCATTAAACAACAACATGATTGTGGCGGGATGTCTAATTGACTTAGAAAAAGCGTTCGACACAGTATGGACTGATGGTCTCATTTCTAAATTAATTGAGAGATTATTCTGGCAATTATTACGGCGGTCGCAGGGCCCAGTACAGCCCGCGAAATTTCTATAAAGCCACCACGTTTTTTGCTAATATCTTATAAATATTTCATACTTTTGATAAGTTTGTGGCTGATATTATTTTAGGAGTATTAAAGACACATATTTGTCGGTTTAAATAATTGAAATAACATTTATTTAAAATAGGAAACGGAAATATGTAATATGACATAAGATTCGATGCGAAATTTCTATAAAGCCACTTAGTTTTGTGTGGATAATTTTGCGTCCCGGAACCGTTACATTTTCTTTTTGCAATTTGTGCACATGGTACTACTTTCACGGTTAAACGGATGTACCATTTTGAACTTTTTACCATTTCGGACGGAGTTTTTATTACCCTAAAACCGCACGGTCGTCTTGCTTTGTGACGGACCGATGCTACAGTGGCCAGAGGACCTATTGTGTTGTTGGTCTATTGTTGCTAGTTATGCATCGGTCCTTACGCCCTGTACCTAGCTTCGCAAATTATTACTTATTTTTGGGCGAACGGATAAGTCCCACATCTGGGGACCAAACGTCGATCCTCGCGGCCCCACCTGGACGCACGACCCATAGGAGTTCGCGGATTCCTGGAATTTATTGCAAACAATGGAACCCAATAGTATGGTTCCAACTTGGTTCGACCAATTAGTGCAAATTGCAGAAGTTTCTCCGCCTCCGCGAAGGTGGGGACCTTGTTGTCCATCCATAAATAGTGAGAGAAAATCGGAAAAATCAGTCTTTCTTCAAATTGACTTCGAGATGCCACAAGGAAAGTTATTAACGAGCGAAGAAAAAGCATCCACTGATGCTTATAAAAGTATGGGATGTTCTAATCGCACAATTGCAAATAAAATTAATAGAACACGTACGCTCGTAAATAATTACGCGATATTGGGCGAAGGAGAGGAAGGTGTCAATGAGGTGGTGGTTCACCAATGATTTGGGCTGCATTTCGTGCTGATGCAAAAAGACCTATCTACCGAATCAGCACAAAAATGCATTCTGTAGAATATACAGAATTATTAGATACAGTGCTAATACCTTCTACAGAAGAAATTGAGCACGATAATTTTATTTATCAGCACGACAATGCCACTGTCCATACGTCGAACCACACCAAGCAGTGGTTTTGTCAAAAAGACATTAGAATTTTATCATGGCCACCCGATCTAAACCCAATTGAAAATCTTTGGGGAATAATTGCGAGGAAAGTTTACGGTAATTGCAAGCAATAATCGTCAGTTAATGAATTATGGACAGCGGTGAACGAAGCGTGGGCATCCATCGAAATTGACACACTTCGAAATTTAATTGTATCAATGCCGAAACGAATTTTCGAAGTTTTTCGAAGAAATGGCAGTTATACAAGCTATTAATATATAAATAAAAAATAAATTATTGTGAATATTGATTTTATCTCTCAAAAAATCCGGTGGCTTTATAGAAATTTCGCATTGAATTTTATGTCATATTACATATTTCCGTTTCCTATTTTAAATAAATATTATTTCAATTATTTAAACCGACAAATATGTGTCTTTAATACTCCTAAAATAATATCACCCACAAACTTATCAAAAGTATGAAATATTTATAAGATATTAACAAAAAACGTGGTGGCTTTATAGAAATTTCGCGGGCTGTATTATATACTCCCGCTCATGTTCGGACCCTACCCTATTGCGCTCTACTACGTCTCTAGAATCTTCTCGAACCAAAGGAGGCAAAGGAACGCCTCCAGAACGGTTACTCAGATATGTGAACCCGAACTCATTATTACAGACTTAGTTATCTTGTGTAGATCTTCAATACTTACATATATACTTTGTACTCTATTATATTTACTTGTATACATATTCTAATAATAATAATAAACCTTAATCTAGAAATATTACATTAATTAAGCAAGAATTCCCTCCACATCTCATTAGTTTAATTAACAACCCAATAAGAGAAAGAAACTTTACCGTGGTCTCCGGGGATGCAGCAACGAATCAAATATTCAAGATCGAAAACGGTTTACAACAAGGAGCTATAAATTCTCATTTACTATTCAGCATTTATTTTTCTAATATACGAAATTTATTTAACTTAAACAGACCTAACGAATGCAAAGCTATCGCGTTCGCCGACGATCTATTAACCCTTTGCACTCCGAGTGTTTTTTTACTCAAGAGTGCAGCAACTCCGTGACATTTTTGCGTTGGAGCATCTGAAAAATGAACTTCTGTTTTACTAAAAAAAAAAGATCTGTTGTTATAAATTAAATATGCACTGATAGCACTGGCGCAATAGCGGCGCCTACGGAGTGCAAAGGGTTAACCCTTTGACTGCGGCGCGCTCTCAGACGAATCCATCTATATGGACGGCGCGTTTTTCGCTTGTCAGTCGCTGGGACTAGTTGTCCACTGACAGTGACCAAAACAGTACCCGGAAATTTGATGCCATTCTTAGGGTTTAAAAAATAATAATGGCAAAAAAATTAAAAATATCCATTTTTTTTTCTTTATATTAAGTAACTTTCTAAGCTATTTTAATTTACAGAGGGCGTATATATACGCTTTTCGTATATATTGATGGATTTGTTAGGGCGTATATATACGCCTTTAGCAGTCAAAGAGTTAAAAGGCCTAAGTGTAGTGCAGCGAGTGCGTCTAACATGCGGTGCACCCCGCGGGGTTCTTGCCTATGCGGCATTCTTAGACCAACGAAACCAAAAAAAAACAAAACAAAAACCTACAAATACTAATCAACTAATACAATATCAACATGGATACCTCTGAGTACAGGAGTAACCAAAAAACACCACCTCAGTGACCAACGCAAACCCCTCACCAACTACAACGGCAAGTTATGCTAACACTTTTCCAAAAAAAGACCAAGCCATAATCATCGAAGCCAAAGACGGTATTCCCAGATTACATAAACGCAGTGGGCTCCCTAACCAACCCGACAAATATAAGATTTGTGTCCCGAATCTCAAACGGCAGAATCTGCGTATTTCTTGCCACCAACAAGCTGATACCATTACAGAAAAAAACACCAAAATCATAGTAAACGGACACCCACTAAACATAGGACCACTAATTACCAGAAGCAAAAGAATAGTACTCTCGCACGTATACCCAACCACCCCCCACGGAATAATAGAGGATGCTCTAAAAAAATCGGAATTAAAACGACATCATCAATCCAATTTTTAAGAGCTGGAATGAATGAATCTGGCTTTGCACACATATTGAGCTTCAGAAGGCAGGTGTATATCGCACCAAAATCTCAACAAAATGCCGGATTCTATCCAAATAAATCACGACGAAACAAATTACTGGATATACCCATCTACAGACAGCCTCACTTGCTTCCTATGCAAGCAAGAGGGACACAAGCAAGCATTGCAAACAAAATGCAATTGATGCAATAAACGGCTTCGAAGAGAGGAGAATCACTGGAAATAAGCCAGAAAAGGAACCTCCAAGAAAGGACCCCAATACTTACACCGCGGGTACAAGATCTTCAGCAACTTTAACCGTTTGACTGCTACGCGGCGCAAAAGCGCTGCGTTCATTTGTCTCGAAAACCGCGACGCAGCGCTTTTGCGCTGCGAGTTTCAGTGTGTCTTTGTTGCTCCGTGGGAGTGAACGTAGTCTGACCTCACGCGTACTTTGTAACACGAGTGCATTCTAAAATAACTTTTTACCGTTTTTATATATTATTTTTAAAAAATAACCATGTCACGGGCTATTATTTCGGACGTTGATTCGATTGCTAGTGATTCTGAGGATTTTCAAAGAAAAAAACAATTTAATGTTTATTCTTTCTTATTCACAATCACAATTAATATTGTTTCTTTATATTACGAAAAGAATTATTTAAATTGATTGATATTTGTCTAAATGAGAGTGTTTTATTTGACAACATCAAGTCAAAATATGTCCCGCAGTTTTCGTGCGTTCTTGCAAGAATTGCTTAGCAGTCAAACGGTTAAACGACCACGCTCGGAAACCAGCACAACTCAATCCATCCCTGAAAGTTAACCAGATCCGGAAGCAATAAAAACAGCGGAAAAACCCACCTTCACAAGGAAAAAGCTCAAACAAGAACCGATGCCGAATCAAAGAAACACAGAGGACCTACTGGCCCCCGTCAGAGACAAAATCTCCAACCCAACTAATAAATATCCGTTAAACTTTATACAATTCCAAAGCTTCGTGGAGCGATCCCATGATGACAAACCCCACGGAACTAGCCACCGAGTTGACAAGCGACATAAACGGACTCGTCCAAATGATGGAAGAACTATATCCGTGTCTTGAAAAACGGAGTATAAAAAACTGTTTCACTGGAATCAAAAAGAAACTGAAGAACTCACTCAACGTCGACGGATCTAACTCGTCTGTACCCCCATCATCAGAAGAAGACTAACAGAAGAACTCAAATAGATAAAAACAAAAAAAGAAACAAAACAAAATAATAAGAAGGCATCCTCAAAAACAGCCATAATGCCTTCAATAGAGCTAAAAAACATCCCACAACCGAAAACATCGTAAATTTCGAAAAACTGCGCGCCATTGCACGTAAAACTATAAAAGAGAGCAAAAGGCAAACATGGATATCTTACACTGCGACCTTAAACACCAGCACCCCAATCAGGGAAGTCTGGAAAAAAATCAAACGGATAAACGGAAAAAAGGAACACACACCATTCACATTTTTGGAAGTGGATGAAAACAAAATAGCCTCAGGCTCAGAAGATATTGCCGACACTCTAGCCAAAACCTTCCAAAAGAACTCCAGCAACGATAATTATAATCCAACATTCATTAATTACATTACAAATGAATATACCCCCCAGTCACCCAACAAGACGAAGCATGGCCAGTGCTAAATTCCCCAATAACAACAGAAGAACTGGAAAATATCTTAAAAACAACCAAAAATAGGACAACATCTCTAATGTTCTACTAAAACGACTTCCAGACAGGGGTATCTCAGTCCTACTAAACGTATACAATGCCATATTGTTACAAAAAGTGTTCCCAGAGCAATGGAGAAATGCCAGTATCGTACCAATACTCAAGCCCAACAAAGATCAAAACAAACCAGAATGCTACCGCCCAATAGCTCTAACTAACACAATGTGCAAGCTACTCGAAAACATCATAAACAAAAGACTACGTTGGTTCCTGGAGCACAGCAACATACTAAACCCAAACCAATTCGGCTTTCGTCAATACAAATCAACAATTGACTATCTAATAAACGTACAGACCGAAATCTGCGACGCATTTATTCAAAATGAATACACTCTCGCAGTCTTTTTCGACATCGAAAAGGCATATGACATGATCTGGAAACCAAAGATCCTAAATACAGTAATTAAATTCAAAATAAACGGACCCATATACAGCTTCATAAACAACTTCCTTACAAACAGAAAAATTGCAGTTAGAGTAAATGGCACTCTCTCCAAGAGCACAGAAATCCGAAACGGTGTCCCACAGGGCTCTGTAATCAGTGTCACCCTTTTCCTACTAGCCATAAATGATATTACAAAAAAGATAATCAAACCGGCCAGAACACACATCTTTGCGGACGATATCACAATCACCTGCAGCGGCAAAAATCTGAACACAACCAAAGGAACAATCCAATCGACAATAGGCAACCTAGAAAAATGGTCCAACGAATCAGGATTAAAGTTCTCAACGCAGAAAACCAAATATATAATATTCTCAAAAAAGAATCACAAGCACAACGAAACTGTATTTAAACAAGACCGAACTAGAACACGTCGACCAAATAAAACCCCACAGCCGTTCGCATCAGCCCTACTGATGAGTCTGTGACGGTTCCAAGACGAAACACCCTTTCTTTTCCCTTCTCCTCATATCCACAGCAATCCCCCCGACTTAGATCCCTTTTCTATCCTAAACTCTGTTTGGGATACAACAATACATATAGGCTTGCTGTGATACAGTAACTTCAAATTCAAAATCAAAATTGTAGTCCCATTTAAAATCATATCTGTTGTTCATCGACAATTGTAAAAGAATTCTGGAAAATGTTGTTGAACATGATAGCTCAGGAGTATGGTTGTACTTTACGCATAATCAGACAGCAATATTCCATAATATAGTGGAAAGTACTGAAGGCGATAGAAATACTATTATGAATGTTATCAGAGAAGCAGTAATTTAAAACTCAAATTAAAAGAAAGAATGGATATGCAGATTTTACCACTCACTGTACACAATCAGTTAAGTAATTTATAAGAAATTGGTTGGTCTAAAACAGATTTCTTCAGATCCAATGTCAACAGTTTCATCAAAACTGTATCCAATATATACAACTTCACTTATAACAATTTGAACGCATTGATAGTGTTAAGCGGATCAATCTTAAAAGCAGTGTTAATCGCCAAAATGTGGAAACAGTTTTGAATACATTTCAAAATTTGCTGCTAAAATGTAGATAATAAATGCCGAGAAGGAAGAAAGGGTACTTTTTGATGAGATATCATATGTAACAAAATATGGTAATCATAAAAAAATGAATACTTGGAATGAACAAAAAATAACAACCGATTCAGGATGAATGCAAGGATTTAATCGGTTTAATACCAACAACTGATAACAAAGTAATTAGATTTGCATTATAGTTGCCAGGCACCAACGTACAATTGAAAGTTTTTTCAGTGAATAAGTTTTGGACCTCAGAAAAAACATAACTCAGTGTAGAAACATTTAAAACAATATTACAAGTTAAATGTAATTTTTTCAACCCCCTGCAGCATTTTATAAGAATATTTCAAGCAATAAAGATTTATTTAGAAAAATTCACTTTTTGAGAAAATATGTGTATAAATAATATAATTATTTATTTAATATTATTATTGATACTGATGGTTATATCTATACAGTTATTTTTTATATTGATATACACAGTCATATTTTGTACCGAAACTGTTATTTTCTAGGTAGTTAATTTCTTATTACGAAAAGAAGTGTTTTTAATTTTGTTTATTAATTTATCAGAAGTATGTTTTGTTTGTACTTCTTATATTTTATATACTTGTACTTTTTATGCGCATACTTTTACAAATTCGAGGGCATAAATCACGTTTCGTGTTCTAATTAAAACTTCGTTTGATCTGTCTAATTAACAAATATTAGGAAGTAATGTTAGAGAGATTAAAATTAAAGAATTTGGGTGCAACTTATGGATCTCCTATATTCTTTTGTTCTTGACTGTCGATCGCTCTCTTTTTCCTGCCATCGCGTCTGTGTAAGATTTGTTTTAGTTTATGGTCATAATATTTTAATCCAATTTAATCCATCGTGTTAAATACAATATAAAATAAAGTGTATATTGTGATAAAGTTATGTCTGGGAGTACCCTCAATGTTCTCATTTGCATTTGTTGCATCTGCTATTAAGCAACAAATCTTAAACAGAGATTTCTAACAGTGCATAATCTACAATATTTCCACTAACTGATTTGTATTTTTGAATTTGATTTGTTTTAAGAGCAAGGTAATAAAACGGGCCCATGTCTATTTATTCAGTAATCCCTAAGAGATGCAACGTGCCGACAAATTATGATATACATATGTACTTTCATTGACTTACCTGCATTCCTGGAGTGAGATGCACCAAGGTCCTACTGTTTCCGTTATGCACGTGAAACCGGTATCGCTCTCCCGATTTCAATGTGACTATCACCACGTACTCACTTGAAACAGTGCGAAGGTTAACCGCCACTATAAGAACCGGGCACTAGAACAACACCATTGTTACGGGAATGACCACGTTTCTGACCAACCATAACGAATAATAACAAAACACCGGCGAATCAACAGATTCAATTCCACACCAACCATACTTCAGTGATGCCAGTACGTGGGATTTTCTCCCACGTGGGAACCTTCGTGCGCATGCGCATGCAACGTCACAGCTCGACGGTGGTTGTTTCCATGGACGTATCTATGTGCAACAGTAGATACGCGTAAGGGGCCCGTATTTCTACCGTATTGCAATTGTCACGGGGGTCTAACGATACCCCATATTTGAGTGAAGTATATACGTTACTGAGAATCAGGTAGTGCGCAGGGGTGGGATAAATCCCATGTCCTGGCATCACTGCGCACCACTCGGACAATCTCGGCAGTATTCGGCATATTCTTGGGTAATTCACATCGGGCGGCAAACTCTCGGGCGACCACGTGCGCATTTTACAGACTTTTTACCATAGAGAGTGTTTAGTTGTGAGTGGTAAAGAACTCCGTATCCGTGTTAATAGGAAGGCAAACGTGGCCCGGTAAGAGAATTTTCTGATAATACAAAAAAAACTGTTTTCTTATATAGAATTTTATTTATTCAAATGGAAACCAACACCATTCACCCTTAGTTTCAACATTCAAGGATCCCATATCTTTGTGGCTGCTAAATCGCGTAAGTATTTAACACACAACTGTTTAGCGTTATTCTTTTTTTACCTGAAACCATCGAAGCCCTGCTTTAATTGTTTCAAATGCTTCGGTGGGAGAAGGCACGTCCTCATTTCGTTTGTTTGGATATTCAGCTGGTGTAAAATCATGATCATCCATGTCTCCGTCGGCTTTATTGCATTGAAGCCATTTCATTAATCATTCCGTTAAACTTTTACTACCCGCTGGTAGCATCAGAGGAATCTACTTGCTGCATACAAGTTTCAATATCATTTTTCTAATTTGTATTCTTGGTTTGTATGGTGCGGCTGGTAGAGTACACCAATGTTGAACAAATTCTTCTTTATTGAAATTTCATTCGATACGTTTCGGCAACCGATTGCTGCCCTCTTCAGGCGAAAGTAATTTGTTTAAGAAGTCCTAGGATATATTAGGTTTCCGCCCTAGGTGCTTATGTCTTAGTTGTTCAGTTAACACTTTGATGGCCGCTGTCACGTGTACGTGATTTCGACAGCCAGCGGTTATCGGCCGCTGTCACGTAAATGTGACTTCGCACTAGCATTCTTAGACCAGCATTATATAAATATTTCGAGATCGTAGATTCGACGTTTGTATATTAATCCTTTTTAACTGTTTTTGAGTTACTGCTTTCCAATTGTTACGAGTTTATTGGCGTTTTTTCATTCTCAAATTAGTGGTTTTGTGAACTTTCCGTATTTCAGTACGCGAGAGATGCCGGCGGTAGTAGCGCGACTTTGAGTAAAATGAGCGGCCGTCAAAGTGTTAAGACGAGTCTTAAACTACTACTACTACTTCAAAGACCAACAAAAAAACAACTTTCAAGATTATACAGGGTGCGCCATCTCAATCGGGTCAATGGAAATGTTGAATAACTTTGACAATTCTCAATAGATTTCAAAAAATTCTGTTGTTTTATTAAGCTTACTCTTTTACAATTTATCTCAAGTAGTTTCCGAAAACAATATCAATTGAATGGCCGCCCTTATTGGTGAGACATACATAAGTGAGCTCTTTTTCTGGCATTTTCCATCACATTGGCCAGCGTCTCGGACGATATCGCCGACACGAAGATCTCCGGATTTGACTCCACCGGACTTTTTTTGTGGGGATTTTTGAAGAGTAAAGTTTCTGTCAACAAGCCAAAGACCATCGAAGAGCTCAAAGACAACATTCGAGCCGAAATGGCAGCGATATCGCCCGAGACGCTGGCCAATGTGATGGAAAATGCCAGAAAAAGAGCTCACTTATGTCTCACCAATAAGGGCGGCCATTTAATTGATATTGTTTTCGGAAACTAGTTGAGATAAATTGTAAAAGAGTAAGCTTAATAAAACAACAGAACTTTTTGAAATCTATTGAGAATTGTCAAAGTTATTCAACATTTCCATTGACCCGATTGAAATGGCGCACCCTGTATTTTTCTAATTTTTAAGGTGTGTGATTGTAGATATACCGGCACCATGTATTCTCGCTAATTTTGTTACACATTCACCATTTTCGAGCTCTTTTATTATTTTTTATTTGGTTTCGATTGTTAGAACGACACGTTTTCATTTAACTGCCATTGCGATAACTGGATTTTGAAGGTCGAGGTATAAGCTGACTCTGTTCGGCGGAATAAAGGATATATATATATATATCATAGTGATATTTACATACAATCTTATATATATATATATATATATATATATATATATATATATATATATATATATATATAAGATCTTATATATATATCTTTATATATATCTTATATATATATATATATAAGATTGTATGTAAATATCACTATGAAACGGCTGTTCGGATAACAGAACTGCCGGATTTCGTCGATCCATACAATACGAGTTGCTTTGGATTATGATTTATTTGAGGTTCTCTTGCTTTGACAATAATTGCTTGAAACTATTAAATCAGACTTGTAATTATTACGCGCGAGTCCAGAAACTGGGAGAGGGACGGCATCAATACTGGATAGTTTCCAAGGGGAACCGTTGGTAAAAAGGGGTCCGTTTTGGGACTGACGATCGATAATGGTCGGTGTGGGGGAGGAAAAACGGTTCGACACGGATAACACAATGTTGGCATAAAGGGTATTCAGATATGGGACTCTCTACTATACTATATACATATATATGCCTTTGGTATAAATACCTGTCGATTGTCCCAAACTTAATACCTTTTTTTATATCCTAACTATCTAATAACTGAACTATATCAACATTTGTTTACAAAGAGTTTAAGCATACCTTTTCAATATTTTAATCTGCAGTATACGTAAATATGACTTTGGGGCGCTTTTCTCTGCCTTTTCCTACAAATCTTGCTTTTTTACAAATAACTATATGCTGCAATGACTGTTACGACTAAATTCGGACGTCGGGCTTTCGGATGAAATTGTAGAGAGAATGTCTTCTCAACAAAGCATTGAAAATTCTTTATCAGTGCAAGTTGAAATTCACCGTTGGAATAGGCGAAATGTTCCATTCAAACTACTAACATCTACCGAGCTTTTTGATTTTCCGGAAATGACGGAGAAAGATCTCAAAATTCTTTTCACGGCTTCCTATCAATTGTCCCAAGCCGTGTCTTATTTAGCAGTATTGGAATATATATAGGGGTGATGGAAATAACTAATACCAGTTATTTAAAGCGAGTATTCTTTTATTGAATGAATGCTAGCTGAAGGTACGTCTAACTTCCATAAAAGATTCTAACGAACTGAAACTGAATCAGAGGAGGCATAACGACGCTATCGCAGTGATGCCAGGACGTGGGATTTTCTCCCACGTGGGAGCCTTCGTGCGCATGCGCATGCTGACGTCACAGCTCGACGGCGGTTGTTTCCATGGACGTATCTATGCGCAACAGTAGATACGCGTAAGGGGCCCGTATTTCAATTGTCACGGGGGGTCTAACGCTACCCCATATTTGCGTGAAGTATATACGTTACTGGGAATTAGGTAGTGCGCAGGGGTGGGAAAAATCCCACGTCCTGGTATCACAGCGCTATCGGTCTCCCGACCGTTAGCATAAACATCTTTATAATATAAGCAATGCGGTTCGGTTCTCTCGACAGTTCCAAGAAAAAGAATTGATAACTTTTGTAACTAAGAACCTTTCTGCAAATCAATCCAACAAGCAAAATAATGGATGATGAAAACAACATTAACCTTCGTTGCCATGTCGTGATCCCGTGAGGTGTCAAAGAATGAAACTTGGTTTTTCCTTGTATGTTTCTTTATTAAGAGATTTTATGCTGTTCGTTCGAGTTCGTAAAAAGGAATCTCCTTGGGAAATTGGGAAATGGCCTTTTAAGGGTTTCGGGGAAAAGGAGAAGGAGGTAGGGAGAAGGATGCATGGGGAAAGAGAGAGAGGCAGAAGGGCATGGAGTATGCTAAGTGGGGGTGGCTTACAGTGGTATCCAACACCTTCCCCCTTTAAGTTAATTTACGATTCTTCGTAAATTAATTCCATTCGATTCTTATATCTAGATTATTTCTATCGTTTACCTAATTATTAATATAAAATTGAGTGGTAATATGAGTAGGCGTAAGTGAAAGTACACTTAGTACGACATAAGTAATATGACATAACTAATGAAATATAAATAGTACAACATAAATATAAAAAACAAATAGCAAGGTAGGCAAAAATATAAAATTACAACAACACAAATTACACAACAGGTGAACGATAAGCTAAGAGTAATTGAGTAATACATGGGTGAAAAAAAAAAGAAAGAAATAAAAGAAATTTATGAGTACAAGATAGAGTGAATGCATACGGTAAGATTACAAACAGTAGTATAAGATAATATGCGAATAACAGTATAAGATAGTATGAGCATAACAATACAAAGAACAATCTAAAATATAAGTGGCAAGACGTGATAATACTTGAAATAATACATGAAATACGCAAACATGACAAATTCGATTTGATTCTATGTTCTAGTATGAATACGAGGTGGAATAGACGTGTACGATAAGGTTACAAATAATAAGATAGAATAATATACGAGTAGTAATATAAGAGGATATAACCATAATAGTACAAAAAATATAAAAAATAGTATAGAAAATACAAATGTCAAAAAAATATAAAAATGATAATGCATGGTATGACGCATGAAGTACATAAACATGAATGTGTCTGGTTTAAATGGTTTAATCCATATTCACGGAAGGTGCGCGTGATGTGGATCTCCTTAGTTCATGTTGTCTAAGAATCCTAGTGGGAGTACTGCTACGGCTGCGGTCTTCGTCCGTGTGGTTGGATTGCGGGTAGAATTCTTCTTCTTCCGCGATTTGCGATAACTGAATTGTTGTGCCAGGCGTGGAATTGATATTAGTATTTATTATTTTTAGACAGCAATTATCGTTTGTTGTCCTTGGTTCCTTCGTGAAACACAGGTATCGGTTTATTAGTCGAAATATTCCGCACCAGCGTAGTGTATTAATGGCGATGATCATGCCGGTAATAGATAATATTACGACGCTGAGGATGGTGCTATACCAGTGGTCTGACTGAGCCTTGACTGGTTTGTCTAGTCCTTCTTGTAATAGTGAATCCAATTGTTTTAACTTGTAATTACTGTACTTAAATTCGTCAAAGTTGGTGTTGGTGATTTTGATCGGTGGTAATCGGATTGGTACAATGGTGGAATTCCTGAAGTCCGTGGAACAGCAGTCATCTTCTGTGATATTGTAGAGTATTGATTTGAGACTACGATTTCTTGTAATGTCCTGCGTTGGCTCTAGGATGACAGTCTGTGAGTAACCCTTGCATTTTGGCTGAATCTGGATGATGCCAGTGGCTTTTAATTCCACATCCTCGATATGCATCGGAGAACATGACAGTGTCAGTGCTAGCGGGTTTGTGGTGACGAATAGCCATTCGTTATTTTGCAAGTAATACCATATTTCCAAATCCGTCTGAATCGTGTGAGTACTGCAGGATGTCGGTATTCTTTCGATAGGAGAAGTTAATAACGTAGCTTCACAGGTTGGTTGACCAGATGTTCTTCTCTTATGGTTATCGGGACAGATGGACTCCTGGGTATTAACCTTGGTACATTTGTCCAAACTCCGAAGCTGGGAATAGTGCACCTTGTCTGCACTCAGTAGGATATAAGGATAACTAGGTTCAATGAAGGAGTAGGTATTAGGATTTTTATGAGGGACAGGAAGAGGGAGTGTTTCATATAGGTCATAAGGTAATTCTTCAGTTAACGGAATTTCAATAGAGAAAATTAATTTATTGTGGGTACGTGCGGCGTCTAATTTTTGTAGTTTGTTATATCTGTGAATATTAGCGCTTGTTAGAGGCATGGGCCATTTCTGCCCGTTCGGTAAGGTGATATTGTTTAGTTCGTTAAAAAGATCTTGTAGAGACATTGCTCGCGGGTCTAAAATATTGTTTCTTGCCAGTGTTATTGTAGAGATTAAGGTATCATAAGGTAAGGTATTGGTCGAGATTTGAAGTGATTTCCGAGAGTGAAAATAATTGCTCTGAAACAAGTTGGCGTAAATAAATTTCGTTTAAAAGGTTTGTACTGGAATTCGAAAAATCGTTAAATAAGTTTATGTTTCTGTTGATCTTATCTTCGTCAGTTTTGAGGCCTTGGATGGATGCATTAAAATTGTTGATTGTATTAGTTATTATGGTTATTTGTTTTTTCATAAGCAATTGTACGTTTCTGTTGTCGTTTATAATAGATTCGATTGCTTCTTGATAAAATTTAGCATCCTTGGCATCGGGGGTACCGAATAGCCAGTGTAAAGCATATGATGTACCGTCGAATAATCCTCTCTTTGAAATATTGTTTCCGGAGTTAGGGGTATTACCCGTCATATAATTTACGGTTTCTATTTTATGCTTGATCGCTGAGATGCGTGAATTTATTAAATGGAAAGAATTCTGACAAAAATTAGCGTTAACATCGCTAATGGTTCCGATTGACTTGTTAATGCACGTATTTAAAGATTTTGTGTAAGATCTGAGTAATTGGTTGTATTGTCGATTGGCTATATCAAGATTAATGTACGTTAAAAGGGTATATTTTGAATTAGATAAATGTACTTTGCCTAAATGATTATAATACAAGTGTGGGGTGTGAAAAAGTATGAGAGAGTGAGTGTGTGAGTGGCTATCTCGAGAGCTGCTATGTGTGTGTGTGCGTGTGGGGGAGAGAGCGAGTGTTTCGGTTATGGAGGAATGAGTGTTTTGGTTATGGGGATGAATGCGAGCAGAGTTGTCGGAGACGTTGAAGAGAGTTGTCTGAGACGTTTAAGCGAGTAGTCGAAGTAGTGAACGAGTGCAGTTTTTGAGTTGTTTAGCATAGTGTTGGTTGAGTCGTAGAGTTAGTGTTGTAATTTAAATAGTGTAGTGAATTGTTATTACTTTGTTTCCTAGTTCATTAAATATATTATATAGACATTAGTCATATCACTTGACGAATTAAAGCTTCAATCTCTCCTCTCTATCCCTTTCTAAAGACATCCTACACAAGCCTACATGGTTTTCTAATTGGAATACTTTATAATACTGTGAATTCGTTCGTGAGGAATAATTAGGGATTGTTCGAGTGAGGATTATTGTTAGGATAGATAGGTAATGAAGTTGATGGATCATCTCGATCGTCTGAAACATATGGTTTCAGCAAATTGGTATGGTAAGTTACTAGTTTTCTGTTTTTTTAATATTTGGACTGTATTATTAGAATTATTTTGTGTTATTTTGAAAGGACCGTTAAAATTCGGGCAAAGTTTTTTGTTCAATCCCGGTTTGGGTTGTTTGTTTACAATATATACTAGGTCGTTAACTTTATAGTGATGCGTAATGATTTTATTGTCGTAGCTAGCCTTAGATCTAATCTTAGATTCTACTAAGTTATCTCTTGCAACCTTTTGAGTGTAATTTAACTTTTGTTTTAAATTTACTACATAATCGTCGTACGAATAATTCAAAGACGGCTCTTGGGTTATGCTATGGGGCAAATAGGGTTTATTCCCAAAAAGGACCTCGTACGGTGTATATCCGGTAGATTTGTGAATGTGAGTGTTGTATGCCATCATAGCAAAAGTTATAAATTCGTCCCAATCTGTTTGTTTTTCATTAATATAATGTTTTAGGTAGTCTTTTAAGGTCAAATGTGATCTTTCTAGAGCGCCGTTAGTTTTCGGGTGATAGGGAGAAGACAGAATATGTTTGGTATTAAACAATTTAGTTAAGTCCTTCATTAGGCGAGAAGTGAAGTCGGTTCCTTGATCGGACAGTATAGTTTTTGGAATTCCGAATAGTGTAATGAATTTAGATAATTCTGCGGCAATTGTTTGGGATTCATGATTCGGTATAGGAATGGCGTACGAAAATTTGGTCAGATCATCTTGCATGGTTAATATAAATCTGTTATTGTTCATCGTTTGTGGAAGGGGGCCAACTATGTCGATCGCAAGTCTTTCGAAAGGTGTAACGGAAGTGGAAGTGATTTCCATAGGGGCTTTAGAAGGTCTGAAATTTGTCTTATTCGCTTGACAAGATGGACATCTCTTTATGTACCTTTTCATGTCTTTCTTTATATTGTCCCATTTATAAAACTCTTTAATTCTTTTATAAGTTCTGAGAAATCCTGAGTGTCCGGCTAATTTGGAATCGTGGTTTTCTTGTAAAATTCTCAAAATGTCGTCTTCCGATTTTGGTACGATTCGACGGGTGTCTAAGATAGTGGGTGTAATATTGGTGTCTTTAAAAATGTAATGTACAATTTCGCAAAACATAGCCTTTTTTATATTTTTGTGGTTTATTGTAACGTCGTGGATGTAAAGATCTCCTGAGTGATCATTTCCCTCTAAATGTGTCTTCAAATTGCGTAATGAATAGAATATGGCTTTATAGTCTAATTTGTCAAAATGAAATGGTTTGCAAATGGAAAGGTATGTAGTTTGAGATTTCTTATTAAGCGTAACAAAAGAGTATAAATCTTCGGGTTCCTTAATGTTTGATAAATCGTATTCGTTTTTTACTGTTTCTGCGAATAAATTGTTCTCGTCTAGGTCTTTAGAATAAAATAGAACGTTCGGAAAATATTTGAATTTATCGCAAGGCATTGATTTAATTTTTGGAATATCGAGAGTTTTATAATGAAACTGTATAAAGTTTTCAAAAGAGTCATCACTGTCAATGATATTAATAAGAGGAGGTCGAGATAACGCATCTGCGTTTGAATTTAATTTTCCTGCTTTGTAAACTATCTTGTAATTGTACTCTTCTAACTTAAGTCGCCAACGTATCAGTCGACTGCCAGGATCTTTGGTATTGAAGAGCCAAGTCAAGGGTCTATGGTCGGTTGCGATCGTAAATTCTCTGCCGTATAAGTAGGGTCGGAAATGCTTGACACTCCATACTATTGCAAGAAGTTCCTTTTCTATTGTGCTATAATTCTGCTCACTTTTACTTAGAGTACGCGACGCATAGGCTATGGGAAGATCCTTTCCGATGGGACCTTGACTCAATACGGAACCTATTGCATAATTAGAGGCATCGGTAGTGAGAAGGAATTCTTTTTTAAAATCGGGAAATTGTAAGATCGGTTACGTTGTTAATATTGTACGAAATTTATTAAAAGATTCTTGTTGATCGTCAGTCCATTCAAACGGTATATCTTTCTTTAACAGGATTGTCAATGGTTTACCTATTGCAGCGAAATCTTTTATAAACTTCCTGTAGTAACCTACAAGTCCTAGAAAAACTTTTATGTCCTTCTGATTTTTTGGGGTTGGGAATTTCTCTAGTGCAATGGTTTTTTCCGGATTCGGCTGAACACCTTTATCTGATATTAGGTGACCTAGATATGCTACTTCTCGTCGCATGAATTCGCATTACTGAAGTCCTTGTAACCCTGAGAGGATCGAATTCATTAGTCTTTGAAACGTTGCAGGGGCGTTCTTGAGACCGAAGGGCATCCTTGTAAATTCGTAATGGCCTAAGGGTGTTGTAAACGCCGTTTTCTCTCGGTCGCGATCATACATAGGGATCTGGTGGAAACCGGATGCTAAATCTAAAGTGGTGAAATACTTCGAATGGCCTAGTTGGTCTAAAATATCGTCTATATTCGGTAACGGGTAGGCATCTCCAATTGTAACGTCATTTAACTTCCTATAGTCAACTACGACTCTCCACTTTCGTTCGCCAGATGCGTCGACCTTTTTAGGGACGACCCATAAAGGAGACGACCACGGAGAAATGGAGGGTTGTATTATTTTCTGTTTAAGCATTTTGTCTATTTGTTTATTCACTTCGGATTTGTGAACTTCAGGATATCTATATGACTTTGTAAAAATTGGGGTAGGGTCTGTAACATTAATTTTATGTTCGATAAACTTAGTGGCTGTTAAACTATCCGTGGGAAAATAAAATATGTCGTTGTATTCGGTGCAAATGTCTAGAGTCGATTTCCGTTCTTCAGGATTCAAGTGTTCTAGTCTCAAATTCTTTCGGAGAAGGTTGACGCGATTTATTGGTCCAGAATTTGAGTTGTTCGAAATTAAGATAGTGGGCTCTTGAGGAAAAGGTTCTAGGTGCACTGAGATTGGTTTTAACTGTCGATCTATTATTCTCGTGTTCAAAATTGTAGCATAAGCTTTATCATTCGTATTTACCTTAGTTATCGCTTTAGAAAGATAAATACCCTTTTCTAATTCTATTTCCGGAATAATGCCTTCTTGTATCTCAGGATTTTTTACTTGAATTTCAACAAGTGTCTCTGTTCTCGCTTTAAGATTAATTAATTGTTCCTCTTTACATTTTAAATTTTCAAGTTTTGGTTCAAGAGAAACAGATACCGATCCAATGGTTAAGGTGCGTGACTGATAGTCGATAGCTGCCGATTCTTTTTGCAGGAAATCTTTACCTAATAAGCCGTCGAATGGGACGTTAGTTGCTTGATTTAGGATGTAAAATTTAATATCTACAGATTTTTCCTGAAACCGTACAGGTATCGTGCAACTTCCAACCGTTTCTACCGGATTGTTTGGACTGAGACCATGTAATACTAATTTATCCTTTGAATTAAATTTCGTACAGGGGTGTAATTTACAAGCTTTAATAAGAGACACGTTCGCTCCGGTGTCGATAAGAAATTTAAAAACGTTCTCGGGGCTTTTTGAGTTCGGTGAAAAGACGAGAATAAAATCGAGGTTATTATTATGAATTGAAATATTTAGTTCTCGAACACCATTAATTGGGATATTTGGTCCTCCGTTGCGGTGTTCGTCACGGGGGACTCGTGGGAGTTTAAATGAACGCCTGCATTATTCGGTCGTTGGGTACTATTAGTTTGTTCCTGCTGACTGTTCACATGCAATCTTTTTCTGCATTCAGATATGAGATGGCCTTGGTTTTTACAAAAATTACAAAATTTAGGTTGCTGAGGATAGCTATGTTGTAGTGATAAATTTTGATTCTGGAATTGACGTTGGTATTGGTATTGTTGAATGGGAGTTTGATAGTTACGCTGCTGATTTTGATAGTGATGTTGGCTATTATTTGAAATTTGAACGTTACTATTGACTCTAGATGGGTTAGGATGTTGCGGTTTAAACCGACAATGTGACGTGTCATGATTAGACCTATTGCAGATACTACAAAATCTTTGCCTTTGTGGTCTGTGCATGTTTAAAGCGCGCTCTTCCGAAGGAGCTGCGGCGTACGCGGAGTTCAAATTGTCAAAATCCTTCCATCTAAGCATCTGAGAGATTTGCGGACAACTATGGTAGATAAATCTATTAAGAGTAATCTCTTCTACGGCTTTTTTCTTTCCAGGTATTTCGGAGGGATTATTCGAATATTGCTGTACTGCACTTAAAGCTCTTGAAGAGAGAGTTTGTAATTTTTGATGAAACGAACTAATATTTTCGGAATGCAACTGCCTGCAATTGTTTAGTTCTTTCATTATCTGACAGTAATGTTTCCGATCTTGGTACAAACCTTTCAATTGCTCTTTTAATTCAGACCAATTATTAAATCTCTAAAGGCTAAGTTGTTCTTTTGCATGTCCGGAGATTTTAGACAGAATATAAAACAATAGTGGGATTTTTTGACGTTCTGTCGCGAGCTCATCTGCATTATTGCAGTTTGCTATAAACTGCCCTAACTCGAAACGGTTACCCGTAAATTCTTTTGGAATTAGTCCACAAATAAACTCTATTGAAAATTCGTTCTGAAGAGGTATGTTGGATGGGGTTGAATGGTCTGGCGATTGTGGTTGAAACATTTTTAAGGAGTACTGAGTACAAGGGGTGATTACCAAGCAACAAAAGTTGAACAGTACCTGTTTAATCTACCAGTGGATGGTCCCTGAGCTCGTCAGTATGCTGGCCTTCGTCACTGCTGTGGACACCAAGGTGTGTAGACTCGGGGTCGACTGTTGTTTCCCGTCGAAGCACAAACTTCACTAGTGAAGAACACTTTGAAAAAAGTTTTTTTTTCTTTCACTTGTTAACGGGTCCTACCGACTGCGCCAATTTTGTCGTGATCCCGTGAGGTGTCAAAGAATGAAACTTGGTTTTTCCTTGTATGTTTCTTTATTAAGAGATTTTATGCTGTTCGTTCGAGTTCGTAAAAAGGAATCTCCTTGGGAAATTGGGAAATGGCCTTTTAAGGGTTTCGGGGAAAAGGAGAAGGATGCATGGGGAAAGAGAGAGAGGCAGAAGGGCATGGAGTATGCTAAGTGGGGGTGGCTTACAGTGGTATCCAACATTCCTGAACAGTAGGATTTGCTTGAACTTATCTCTGGGCATAGTTCTTCTAAAAAATTCGGGACCCCACTTTGATGACCATAAATAACTCAGTTTAAAATTTTTTGCCTCGTAGGCTCCACGAGCATATAAAATCCCAATAAATGCACGTATTTCCGGTAATGTTGTTGTCCAATCGTACCCCAAAATTCGGCGGCCTTCTTCCTCTCTGCACTTTTTTTATATGTTTGATAATATAGTTATCTATTACCAACGAGAATGCACTGACAAGATTATCTGCCATAATGTTCCTTTTTGCGTAGCCTGTTGGCCCTCTCACACTCTTGAAAACACAAGTAGATGGTAATCTTCCAGGAATACCACCTTCGGCAAATTTTATCCACACGGTACCATCGGGAGCTGCTTCGGTCTCCTGAAAGGTGTTATCAGTTTCTTCATCAGAGTCTGAACTACTTAGCACCCTACACCTTCTCCTGGGCACATTGATGACACTTTCATTTTCATCGTTGGTGATCGCCTCTTTATCGCTATCTTCAGCATCAGATGTCTCACTTTGAATATAATCCGATTCATTTTCAGATGATAGTTCCCAATTTGTTGCATCTGATTCTATATCGCAACACTCTCCACCTATGTTCCTTAGCTTTTCCAATAACTCTCTTCTATTCGACATTTCTTTCATGAATTTAGGGCGCAAAAGAAATCAACTGAACAACGTGTTAGACCGACTGTCACTGCATAAAGCAGGCCGGTCCAAAGTCAAAACGTGCGCAGTTCGCGGTCCTTCCACTCTATCAAAGCGTATCGATTACAGTAAGTGATCCTACAATCAGTGATCCTCCTTCACCCTGAACTACGTTATCGCGCGTTCAAGGGGAATGAGGTGCGTGGGCAGGCCTGGCATAAAGATTCAAATAACAAGTCACGTACAAGTGACGGTAATCAAAAAATATATAAACTGTTATGCGAATTCGGAGCTGATCTGGTCATATAAGAAATTTACTCAATTCAATAATAAAAGTCATTTGATTATTAACACACACACACACACACAAGGGGGGGGGGGGGGCAACTAAAATGATTAATAAACGCATTTATATGTTATACAAAAAGCCACAAAATTCTAAGAAGCTGTGTCATTATATACACAATTGTTTTTATAATTGAAATTGAAAAGCAGTCAAAATGACTTCCTTAGGCAATCTAGTGTTAATCGCTGTGACATCGTGATCTTCATCTTGGGCCGTTCTTAATTTTGATATCAAGTCCGTCGAAATTGTAAACTTTACAGGACATCTTCTTAATTCATCTACATGTTTAAGTCTATTACCTGCACGATCTTCGATCTTAAAATTAAATTCTTTAACAAACATTATCCAACGCGCAATCCGAACAGAAATTTCGGCTTTCGTCATTGTCTTTTCTACGGCAGAACAATCAATTATTATCTTAAATGTAATACCTAGAAGGTACATCCGAAATTGTTTTAATGCCTTAACTATAGTTAACAACTCAAGTTCATAACTGGTATATTTCTTCTCGGCTGACGTAGTTTTCATACTCATGAAATGGGACCGGATGTAGCAGATTATCGTCAGGCGACTTTTGTTATAACACAGCTCCATAACTATTCATACTTGCGTCAGTATCAAGTTCCGTTTCATGTTTTGGGTTACAAATTTTTGTTATCCTGTTGTAAAAGATCACTGAGCGGCTTAGCAACTAAGGAAAACTTAGGTATAAAGTTCCTAAAATATCCTACTAAACCGAGAAAACTACGTATATCCTTTACAGATTGTGGTCGTGGAAAATTCAGGACCGCATTTGTTTTAGATGGCGACGGATAAATCTTTCCGTGCTCTATTACATTTCCTACATATTCTATTCTGGTTTGCATAAATCTACATTTCTTAAAATCAAGTTATAATCCATATTCGCTCGCAACTGTCATTACTATCTATAATCGAACTAAACGTTCATTAACATCTTGAGCTAATATGATAACGTCGTCTAAATATAACAACACTATTCCGTGCTTACTTAAATCGCGAAAAACTTTATTAATAAATCTTTGGAGCATGGGCGGTGAATTGCAGAGGCCAAATGGGGCTTTCAAAAATTGATATTGTCCGCTATGAGTCACAAATCCCGTATATTTCCTGCTGTCTTTATGAATCAGTACATGAAAGAAACCGTTTGTCAAATCTAAGGTACTAAATATGCGTGCGTCGCGTAATCTGTCTATTTGGTCGTCTATTAAAGATAAAGGGTATCTGTTTTTTTCAATAATTTCGTTAATTTTGCGATAATCAATACCCTACCCGAGGACTTCCGCCTTTCTTTTTAACAATAACTGCGGGACTAGCATATTCAGATGAACATTATTCTACTATACCTTCCGCCATCCACTGCTCCACTTGCTTATCCACAATTTCTTTTTCCGACTCAGATAATCTGCGAGGCCTTTGATAAATAGGTTTTTCATCTTTTACAACTATTCGCATTTCAATATTTGTAGTCTTGATTTTATTCGGTTTATAAGAAGTTACTATTTCTACAACATCCTTACGCGTATTTGCATCACACACTTCACCAACTTCTACAGCTGGTTGCTCGTTTACATCCAATCTTGCTAAAAATATAGAGGGAACAATTTTTTTGATAACTATACCGTCCTGGTCAATTATAATTTGTCAAAAGTGTCAATCCTCTTATCCCTCCACGCCAGAACCAAATTATTATTTCTCCGATACGATATTGTTGATTTGTCTTTTGGAAAATTTTTGTTTATCGTATTTGGCAACACTTTTCTATTTATCAATATTGTTCTGGTCAAATGACATTTTAATTTACGTAGTTCATTAGCTAAAATATAGCTAGTATAATAGCAGTCTGTAAACATATGATGTCCCTCCGCATCGGAAATTTTATTCAACATGTATATTGGACCAATTGTAGACCAATTTTTTATTTTAATCTTCTTTATTTAAATTAAGGTCGAGACGTGACTATGGGTTTTTGCCCTCTTCAGACGAGTATAATTTGTTAAAGAAGGCCTAGGTAATTGTTCTCAGAATCGCCTTAGGTGCTATTGTCTTAGATGTTCAATTAAGACTCTTAATGTATAATAAAAGAATAAAAAATTGGCAACACTATTAGCCGCACCGTCTAATATACATACTGTTACGTCTGCCGTAGCATCCTCACGATAAAACGCTTTCCAATTAGTCATGGTAATGTCAAACTGCGCCTTTTTTTAAACCTTCCATATCGACAGCAAAATATCGAACATGATGACTAAATCTACGTAACCGACAAACACTAAAATGACGAGATAAAATAACACAGAAATCATCCTTACATACGGATGGTAAATTAGGGATCTACCTTACCGACCGATGGTAACTTGCGAGGCGGCTATAGAACCATTCTTTATCAAAATGTTTATAAACAGTAAAATTGTTAATAAATTATTAATTCTAACTTTATTATTAAGTCATCGACCAACCGTAATTGT
Source organism: Nysson spinosus (assembly GCA_910591585.2). Lineage (NCBI taxonomy): Eukaryota > Metazoa > Arthropoda > Insecta > Hymenoptera > Crabronidae > Nysson > Nysson spinosus. Next base: position 1,918,127 of record OU342855.1, read on the forward strand.
AAAACATTCATTAATGTAACCCTATCATCATTACCGACATCCTGAGCGGACGACCAACCTCCGGGGAATGAGCAGACCACGGCTACATACCCTCGCACGGACCGCAAAGAGATACTCCGGCAGCAGCTACAGTTTTCAACCAATGAGAGGCCCGCAGGCGAGCGGACCAATAAAGGACTACCGGGCGTGCTACCGTCAATCCGTATAAGTATAGATCCCGAGCGCTCAGTCAGTCAGTCGATCCGGCGTTCTCGAGTGAGTCAGTCGATACCGCGTCGAGCCGTAGCTTCGACTTTACCGTACCTCTTAGCGAGAAGCCAAGCACTCCGAACATAAATTCGACTGTACCGCGTCAAAATCTTTCAAATTCTTATCAACTCACATAATTAATCATTTAAATATTGTATAAGTTAGGTTATAGTATTGTATCAACTACGAGTTATTTTAACCCTTTCCACTCGAGAGGTGACTCTCACTCACCACATGATTTGATGCCGCAACTCGAGCGGTAACGATTTTTATTTAGGTTTGGCCTAACGAATATCGCTTCACGAGTCTACTCCTGGCCCTTTCCGTGTAATCTTATGAGGTGTAGAGTGAGACAATGTACTTTAGAATGCCTACAGAGATGTCTTATCTCAAAAAATCTCGCGACCGCGGGTCGGACGCTGTCTTCGACGTTTGTTCGAACTCAACTTTCTTGGCAATCAGAATATTTCTTTCAAAGTTACTAGTAAAAAGGGATTGCGAGGTTTGTTCCCAACGAACCAAGCCTGGCAAAAGGCAACAAACTACTACTGTGTACATACTTGCCCCGACAAGCCAAGGATGCATCTTGGAGGTTGCTTTATAAAATACCACACAAAGCAACAATATAGAGTTTAATGTTTAAACAATGTCCTTCTTTGAAGTATAGAGATACATAAAATGTTAAAAAATACAAGTTTTATACGATAAATTCTGCGTGAAATCAGTTTAAGATAGCTGTAACACATCCACCAAATACCTGGGAAATCGTCTCGAGTTGCTGGTTCGCCCGAGCGAAATAGGTCCCGAGTGCAAAGGGTTAACATACTCATTATATTCTTAAATACGTCTACATTATTTACGGGAACTGCTAGAGTCAGTGAACAACCATAATCCTGAACCTTAGTCCTAAATTTTAATCCTAAATCGTAATCCTAAATCTTAAACCTAGATCTTAGTCCTAAATCTTAAACCTATCGTCCATAGGAGGCTTACTCGAATTAGAGAGGGCAAGGCCGGCTCAATTCGCGTTAAGTTTCAAAACACCTAGTTATCAAGGCCTGGCCAGAGAGGGCAAGACCGGCTCGCCAGTCACCTTGAATATCTTCTTTATTCGCCCTTCTTTTAACCAATGAGAAAATTCCCTACAGGTTTGGCCAATAAGAACTCTGGCCGCGAAAGCAACGCCACAACCGGCACTTTACTCTTCCTCAGAAATTGTTCCTGAGGAAGAGTCAGATTCCGACACTAAGGACCTGGCCAGAGAGGGCGAGACCAGCTCGCCAGTCACCCTTAGCAATTAAGAACATATCCTATCCACTACGTACCTGCACCTAATCACCCTAAATGCCTAAGAAGACCAGGCGTGCTGACAGGAAAACCCAGTCACAAAGACTTCTCCGCGCTCAGTATCTGCCTGCCACAGGCAACCCTTACCCATGGCCTTCTTTGGGGGAAGACCGGGGTAGTGTCGAATTTCTACCGACTAACCCCCCCCTCCTCTGGCGTTTTCGGGGGGGGGGTACCCGAGAACTCCCTGCACCCTTCCGAATACCCCCCACCCTCCGCCATGTCCCTTACAATACTGTTTGGTGTTGAGTCCTGAGCGTGCTTACCTATCCCGAGCGAATGTTTCAGTTGCAAGCTGAGCACGGCGGATATTTTCGGTAGATTCTCGGGCTTGATGTCGTGTGGTCCGGTGTTCGGTGATCGTCCAGGAACTTGGGCACACTTGACTATAACCTTCAAACCGCACTGTACCAAAGGGTGTTTCAAGACTGCCGGGCACCGTGGAAAGTTGCTCTTTTAAAGAAAACTTTGTGGCTAGGGCCGAAGGAAAAAGGGTGGGTGAAATCTCCGGTGTGGTGAGGGAAAGTGTTGAGTTCTTGGAAAACAAAAGGAAAAGGGAAAGGTCATAAATCCACTCCAAGGTGCACCGCTTATCTGGTATGTGCCTCAAGTTCCCGGATGGTCCCGCTCCTCGAACATCGTAGCCGCGTCCATCCCATAAATAAGACCCCTGGCCATGGTACCCATTTCCGTTGGTCGTAACTTAGATAACCCCCACGGCCAAGGGCTGTATACGCAACAATGGTATTGGCGATTCACCCTCCTGTCATTTTTTTAACATACCACTCACTTTCCCAACGGGTTCTTTCGTTTTGTATTTTCATTTGTGTAAAGTGAAGGAAAGTGCCTTCCAGTAAGACGAAGTGTACTTTTATGTTCGTCATAAAATAAACGCTTCGCCCACAATTCGGTATCAACTCTGTATCAATTCGGCCAGCAGATGTAGTTTACCATTTTTATATCAATAGTTTTCTATGTCTTTTGTATTTCAACGTCCTTGACTTCTTGGAAGTCTATAAGTCCCTTTTGACACACAAAATCTATAGGCTTTATGAGTTTATTACATGCACTAGGCTTGTACGGAATATTTATAACCGTTAGTCGATGAAGCGCTATCTCAGGTCAACAACTGCCTGAGGTAGCTCCAGTGGGTGACGTCACGCCGGGGACCGCGGGAAAGACCCACCGTCCACGGAAGTGACGTCTGCTTTCAACTCTCCTTTTTTTCGCCCTTCTTTTAACCAATGAGGAAATTCCCTACAGGTTTGGCCAATAAGAATTCTGGCCGCGAAAGCAACGCCACAACCGGCACTTTACTCTTCCTCAGAAATTGTTCCTGAGGAAGAGTCAGATTCCGAGTAATCACCTTGGAGTAATTATCGACTATATTGCGAACCAATAGCATTAACATTGTAGCAATCATACTCAACTCATTGTGAATAAATTCCGACTTATAAGTATAAGTCTAAAAACCTCCAAGTTTCGTGTCTGAGAATAATTGATATTAATAATTCACCCGTGCGTACAACACGAGTGAAGTTTTCAATCCAAGGATTTATCTGCGGCTGATCACACATTTAACATAAGCGTTAAACATAAAAGTAAAACCGTAACTCAAAATCTAACACGTGGGTGTCTAGCGACAACTCTCAAGTGACTGTCGACCGATGCCAAGCCAGCGCAAGGGTCTCCGAAAAACACCTGAGCATCGACAGCCTTCAATGCATCGCCGTCGCAGCTCATCACGCAGGCGCGCGCGCGCGCACTCTCTCTCTCTCTCTCTCTCTCTCTCTCTCTCTCTCTCTCTCTCTCTCTCTCATACGTACATACGTACATACATCCGGCTCTTACAGTTCGGCCATCCTGACATCATGGTCGCCCTCGACCATGGTTTCACATTCGCTTTCGCTACCTTCTAAGAGGTTTCGTGCCTCGTAGTTCAAATTACTGTCATTGTTGTTATTGCAATCGCCTATCCACAGCTTCATTCTGTCCGGTGCAAACACGCCAGAAGAAGGTCTGGGACCTAATTGAAACCCATCGATGTGCTTAACTAAATATCGATCCATTCGCAGCACTTTATCGATTACATAGGGTCTTTACTTATACTTAGGTAACAATTTTTGATTTATTCCCGGTGCCGTCACAACGTTCCTTATCATTACATAATCGCCTACGCTATATTTATGCGGTGTTTTATGCCTCTTATCATAAAGTTTCTTATTGTATTCCTGCAGCTTTCGATTGTTTGCCATCGCTACTTCTCTAAGACTATCTCTATTTTCAGCGGCGTCAACGCAAATGCGGAAGTAATCGCGAAGGTCATCATCAGAAAATCCGTACTGTATACAGCCAAATAAAAGTGAACTCGGTTCGGTATCTATAGCCTTGTGGTGGGTGTTGTTCAGTGCAAACTGTGTTTTTGGCAATGCCTTCAATCAGGACAGAACCATGTTTTCAACCATGTTTTTGCCAAGACAGATCTTAAAAATCGGTTTACACGCTCTACTTGCCCATTACTTCTAGGCGTGGCTGTCGCGATCTTAACGTGATGGACTTTGAATTTGGAAAGGAAGTCAGCAAATTCAGCCGATGTGAATGAACTGCCTCTATCAGACACGATTCGTGAGCAAGGTCCAAAATGGTGAAAATATTGTTTCAAACAGGTTATTACTTCTTTCACGGCGGTACTCTTTACGGCATACAGCATTGTGTATTTTGTGAACGCGTCTATGACTATAAAAATATATTTAAATCCGTGTACGACTCGCTCTAGCGGCCCATAATGATCGATGTGTACTGTTTGGAAGGGCTTGGAACCTTTATCATAAAGATGAAGTTCACCTTCTGTTTTACCGGCTGGAACGGAGTACGTCAGGCAAGCAATGCAATTATCGACATAACTCTTCATTCGTGAGCGCATATTCGGAAACCAATAAGATTTTGTTATTAATTCTATAGTTTTTCCTGTTCCTACGTGACCAACGTCGTCATGGCACATCTGGATCACACTGTTTATCATTGCTTCGAGTACAACAAATAATAGTCTATCGTCAAACTTCTTATAAACAACCCCATTCCTCAATTCATACGTATCGCTTTCACGTAATTCAAGTTCTCTGTGGAATTCTCTGATTACAGGGTCTTTTAGCTGTTTGTATACTAACACTTGTTCAAAAGAGAGCGGCTCTATTACTAATACATTCCGGCTAAGCGCATCTACGTGACGCATGCGGTCAGCTGGACGATGCTCTATGTCGTAATCGTAATTTTGGAAAATTAAGCACCACCGGTTGATCCGCGGATTAATATCCTTCTTACTTAAGGCTAACTTTACTGCGATACAATCGGTTACTATGGTAAAATGTATACCTTGGAGATACACACGAAATCTCTCTAGCGCATAAATTATGGCTAACGTTTCTAATTCATAGCTATGATAACGACTTTCTATATCGGTTGTTCGTCTGCTAAAAAACATTATAGGGTGCATGCGCTTGTCGCCCTGTTGTTGTAAAAGAATAGCGCCGTATCCATACGAGCTTGCATCCGTGTGCAATTCGGTTTTCGCCATCGGATATAAGTATGTTACGCAATGATTCCAACGCAGTCAGTTTCTCGACTCTAAACTTAAAAGCTACATCCTTTTTTATAAGATTGTACAACGGCCTGGCGATTGTAGAGAAATCGGGTACAAACTTTCTGAAGTAACTAGCTAATCCTAAAAAGCTATACACCTGTTTTGCAGTCCCGGGTTGTGGAAAATCTCGTATCGCTTTGGTGTTTGATTCATTTGGCGTAATCCCGTCGCTATTAATTCTATAACCCAGGTAATCTATATCTCGTTTTAGGAATTTGCATTTACTAAATTTTAATTGTAAACCGTGCCGTCTCAACAGTTTCAAGACGTCTTCCAAAATCCGCAGGTTCTCCTCCATGCCCTTTGTTGCAATTAAAATATCGTCCAAATATATCAAGATTTCCCCTGAGTCAAGTAGAGGTCTAAATATCAAGTTGATAAATCTTTGAAATGCTGCTGGTGCATTGGCCACTCCAAATGGTAATTTAGTATACTCAAATTGCCCATCGGGCGTAACAAAGGAAGTGTACTTTATCGAGTCTTCAGCTACCGGGATGTGGTGAAAGCCATCTTTTAAATCTAAACTTGTAAAATAAGCGTTTTTGGACAATCGGTCAATTTGGTCTTCTATTAACGGGAGGGGATATCTATCCTTCACCGTGATCTTGTTTAGTGCTCTATGTTGGAGTTAATTAATTTTACTCTTATGACTTTCTATTATTTATTAAATATAACACAATAGCTAGTCTATGGATACACTTATTATTGATCTTACCGAATACATATAATTCCTATACTCTATAATCGACGCCAAGCCTATAAGTGTCGTCTTTCTTTTTCACTAATACGATCGGACTGCAAAAATCTGAATTGCTTGGCCTAATAATTCCTCGACTTGTTTGAAGAAAAATATAAATAAACGAATGCGTTTTACAATGTTAAAGGTATTGTATGATGTAATACTATTAGGACCGTTGGAACTCCACAATGCTATTTGCATTCGGCCTAATTACAATGATTGAAACCACTATTGCGGTACATGTAGATTGTGACAAATTTCTATTAATCAGACTTACCAATTTCTCAGTATTCGGTGGATGAAATCTGTTTATTCGCCGGGTGAATGCCGTTCACTCAAACTTCACTCACTATTGTAACTTATTACTAACTTACATAAAAAGAAAGAAGAATTCACAAAAATAGGAATTTAAATTGTCTAAATTGAGGAATATGATAAAAAGTGATAGCTAAGTTATAACTTTTGCTGGATTAGATAAGTTTTACACGGTTAAAAAGTCTTTTCGCGATACTTGGACGAAACTACGCTTAATAATAACGTCGGGTGCACTTTCACGCACTATGCGATTTGACGAACAATGAACTATTACAAGATTAAGAGTCTTTTCGCGATAAATTCGTCGAAACTCTGCTCAATTATAATCAGGGGTGCACTTGCACGCACTACGCGTGTTGAGCCCTTAAGTGCTCAACAGAAGAAGGCGTTGTTGGGAAAGGCGCGTGGGAACAGAAAAACACAATCCTAAAAAACCTTCAACTATTTCTAGTCCTCAATAGTATCCTTTAAAACAAAATCTCGACCTACCACAGCTACCACCTCCCTATCCCTCGAAGATAGCCCCTTCTCTTTTCTCATTTCCACGCCCTTTAAGGTGGCTTGTATGCCCGCGTGCAAACATCTTTCATGCGCATGCTGTATAATGAACTGCGTTATATGATGTCCGCGAGGTAGTAGACCAGGGTGTTTCTGGGCGTAATCTAGTGTCGCGTGTCGCAATCGCCTTCCCACGCGCAAAATTCCTGCTGAATCTATGAACGGACTTAGATTAATTAAGCTACTAGTTTTTTCTAATTTTCCTTTTTTCTGCAGTGACTGTAATTCCCTTGCAAAGGCCTCTTGCTGGACTAATTTGACTAATTGTTCCCTTGCTCTTTGGAGTTCTATTGTTGACAATGGGCCTGTCAAATTTCGGCGTTCTAAAACATTGGATTTGAACCGTAGTGCGTATGCCGTAAACCGCTGCAATCTCCTTAGTGAGGAGAACCTATGAGGTATGTCTGAGGGTGTGAAATGACTAGCTAGTGCTATTAAATTTCGGCGTTCAGGTATATCCATACCCGGTAGCTCCAGTTTAGGCCAAAGGATTCTGCCCTACCTAGCCACGATGGGCCCGATACCCAAAGGGGGTTTTTCAGGAATTCGGCGGTTCGTTGGCCTCGCGATATATGATCTGCGGGGTTATCTGCCGATGACACGTGTAACCAATCCTTTGGGTTTGTATGGGTTTGGGTTTCGGCGACGCGATTCGCTACGAAAGTCCTTAAAGATTGAGGGGGTGAATTTATTAAATGCAATGCTATTGTAGAGTCCGACCAAAACCGAACTAGCTCGAATTTCGTTTGGAGTGCTCTTTTAACTCTATCGTACAGGGTAACTAATAAAACTGCGGCACACAGTTCTAATCGAGGCAACGTTGTAGATTTAACTCTTTGAGGCACAGGATTTCAGATCAAAAATAGATCCATGTTGCACAGGAATTTTATCGGGTTTTAAATGCAACAAAATTGATATATTTTTATTAATAAAGGTATAACATCATGTAAAAACATAACAAAATAGTAATAGTTAATTAAATTTGTTGTTATTGGGCGCGGCTCAAATAGTCCCACCGTGCCACATAGGTCTATGAATGGTACTTGTTAAAACACATATTTTCTCCTAAGCACAGGGGCACTTTGCACACAGTACAAGACCAGAGTGTTTGAACTTCCTTTTTTTTGTACTACAAAGTGCACATCGTTTACGAGACGAACGTTCTGGTAAATGTTTTGAATCTCGCTTTCTTATTTCTAATGAAACGTTAGGTTTGTGTTTACGTATTTGGATTGATAATGAGTTACACACTGAATTGGTACACTTACGAGGAGAGTTTGTCAGGCGTCTGTGAGATTTTTCAACGAGACTTTGGGGAAACGTAGTACAATCAGAACTGATTCCATTGCGCCCAAGCATTCCGCCTAACGACCCACGGTTTTTTCAGAAAAAGGGTTTAAAATTAAACGTGCCTTACATATGTTTATGCACCATTCACTATACAATGTGACAGTGGCGGAACGGATTGCGCGCCTGCCTCACGCCGCGCAAATCCGAGTTCAAATCCTCGATCGGGCGAAAGACGACGTTAAACTTTTTTTTCCGCGAAAATAATTCAGAACGGTAAAAAACAAGTTTCTAACATTGGAAAATAATTTCTTAAAGAATAATTACCGAAACGTAGATGATCAATGCGTGAAAAGATATGTTTATACCTAGAGCATGTATGTGTAATTTTGGGTTTCGGCTGTTAATAGACCAAATGTAACAATTTAAGCTTCTTTATTTTTAAAGTAGAAACGTTTCGGCACAGTTTTGTACCCTCTTCAGTCTAAACAATAGGTCTATGTGGAAAAAAAAAAGTTTCTGTATTACAATACTATTATAAATGTGTCTTAAATACCTATTAATCCTATGTAAACTAATTGTTGAACACAAAATTGAATAAAATGTACTCACTAAAGAAGTCCTAGGTTACTTATTTTCTGCCCTAGGTGCTTATGTCTTGGGTGTTAAAGTAAGACTAAAGTACAATTTTGAACTTAGAATTAACTGGTACCACTAAGGCGGAGAGGAAGGACAAGGGCTATTTGTTTACATTAATTGGCGTCACGAAATCAGTTGCGCAATTTTTGAACGTGGTCTGCTGGACAGTAAGGACACAATCCCGCCTGGATTCTGCGCGACCTAGAGTCGGTAATATCGATCCATAGAATCGATCCGCGGAAGTGAATGGATTTACGTATCACTTACTATCCAGCAGCCGTCACAGTTCGTTCATGAGTACTACGCCAAGGCGTTATTATAAATCTGAATTTTTCTCTGTGATCCGGTATGTGTCTGCAATTGAAATCAGTAGGTAAGATGCGTAATCCATCCTTTTGGTTTGTGACAGAAATATTAAAGATGTACGAAGCGGTTTTCTTTTGTAACAGATAGGTAGTAATTCGGCTATATGAGCAGGTGGGCGATGATGTCCGTGTAGTAGATTGCTAAGTTGACCGATTCGAACTTTTTGTTAACACTATTCTCCATCTGTATGTATAGCGATTCGGCGATACTCCGGCGGTGACAATTATTGTCCTTGTGAAGAACACTGGCGTTGCCAAAGTCAAACGTGTGGCCGTTGTCTAGCACGTGTTCTGTGAGAGCCGTTCTGCTAGATAGGTGCGTGAGGCTGTACCTATGCTGGTACAGTCTTGTTGCTAGTTGGTTTTGAGTCTGACCCACGTAGCACTCTCCACAATTCCTGCAAGGTATTTTGTACACGATGTCCATTTTCTTACATATGTTTAACTTGTCCTTTCCTTTGGCGAAGAAGCCAAAGGCATTGTTATTCATTGTGTAAATACACCGCAGGTTGTAACGTTTTAGGATCGGAATCAGGTCCAAATCATAAATAAAAGGAAGAACCACCGAATTGCTCGAAGATCCCCCAAGCTCGGGTCCCCCAAGCGGTGTATCCTATCTTGGTTCACCCGATAGGGATGATAAATTTCATCCACCCGTCTCCTGATGATGCTCTTTACAAAGTTCTTCGGGTAGCCGTTTCGGGACAATGTATTAACAATAAGTTCCAGATTGTCCTTTCTAAAATTAGGGTGTGCTAATTTAACCGCACGGTCAACCAGACCTACAACTAGACTCATTTTGTGTACAATGGAATGCGCCGAATTGAAGTTGATATATCGCCCGGACCATGTTTTTTTGCGGTACCAATTCGTGACAATCTTATTGCTCTCTCTTATAACCTCAGTGTCTAAGAAGCTGATTCTGTTATTGTTCTCTAGTTCGAAAGTAAACTTAATCCTATCGTCGAAAGACTCAAGGGCATCAATGGTGTGTGTCACTTCGTTGGATGGAAGGCAGGTGATGATGTCATCCACATATCTGAAGAAGAAGGGTAACCTGAAGGCGAGTTTGTTGATGCAAGTGGACTGCAATTTTTCCATAACTATTTCCGCGGCCACCGGTGACAGTGGTGAGCCCATAGCTGCGCCAAATATTTGTTTGTAAAACTTGTTGTTAAATTGAAAAACATTGGCCGTCAGGCAAAACTCCACCGCCTTCAGGAAACTATCCTTCTCAATCTTGGTATGTGGCACCAACTCCTGCCATCTTTCATGCAATACCTGTTTGACCGTGTCAACTGGTACGTTGTTAAACAGAGCAGTAACATCAAGAGATACCAAGCAGTGATTAGGTGGAATTTCCACGTCCTTGATGCTTTCCACGAAGGTCCAACTATCTTTGATATAGTAGGGATTATTTCCAGTGATTTTTGATATTATTCTGGACATATACTTGGAAAGTTTATAACACGGACCACCAATAGAGGAGACTATGATTCTCCAAGGTGTGTTTTCTTTATGTATCTTGGGTAAACCGTAAGCTCTTGGAATTATTGCATTGTTGATAGTAATATCTTTATATACGGAGTTTGTGATATATTGTTTATTTAACCAATCTTTAATTATTTTATTGTTTTGTGTTTGAAAACTATTGGTGTATTCATATCTACTCTCCAAGTATGTGTCCTTGTCACTAAGCATATGTTCTATTGTTTGTATATAGTCATCAGTTCGTACACACACAGAGACGTTGCCTTTGTCCGCGGCGGTAATGAAAATGTTCGGATTATTTTTCAGAAAAAGCCTGGTTTCTTTTATGTATTTGTAGTATCGGTACCGGGAGGCGAGACGGGTGGCCAGCCCGTACTTGAGAATGCGTGTGTGTGTGTGCTTGTGTGGCCTCAAGATAAGGGCGTAGGCTAGGACTGTAGGTTTATGTTTTAGTTTTTAAGAGTTAGTCTTAAGAGAACTTTCGACACACGCGCTACGCTATTTATACGCCTCATACGATACGCTAAGATTACGCATTATATTAAGTTACTGTTATAGTTATTTTTGTTTTTGTTAGTCTCATTAGTTCAAGTTTATACAATATATATATTTCTGTTTTACAATCACAATTATTTCCTTTATAATCCTCACGAATCCTAGAATTCTACATATTGTAACAATCGAATATCTATGAAATTTAGTTCTTCTGTTTTTCTGAATCTATTGAGTATTTTGTTTATTGCTAAGAACCGTGCAGTATTTCTATTATTTTCACGGATTTTTAGTAGGCCGGTTTCTAAGTGTGTAATTAATGAGATAAGGTTTTTGTTTATGTTACTATTTTTGAAAGTGTGTTTAGGACCCAATGCTAAGATTCTTTTTACGTTAGTCGGTATGATTATGTCAGTTAAGTTTATAATCCATTTCTCAGTATCGATATTCTCCAACGGTTGTTCATGTTTTTTTATCAGTTTATCAAGTTTTTTTCTATGTTTATTGTCGCAGTCATTTTTGAATTTACTTAGTGATGCTCTCTGTGTGTGTACAAACCGTTTGACGGTGTCATTAGGTAGACACGCCATAAGGTGTTCGAAATTATTGTTTATTTCTTTTTTTGCTAAGTGAATGTTTCGGAAAATATCGTTAATCATTATGTTCAGAATCTTTCTGTTGTGCTTATATTTTAAGTTCTGTAATTTTCTATTATTGTTATGGCTGCTATGTGTATGTAACTTCTTGTATGCTCAATTTTATCAGGAATTATTTTATATCTCCTACATTCCAAAAGAAAAACACGTTGAGAATTCAATGAAATCAGCCTCTTACTTGAGTTAATCCATCGTTTAAGAAAGATAGTAGATTCAACGGAAAAAGTGTTCGCTATGTACGCAAAGAACCCAGTATTATTCATTTTTTATAGCCGGATATAATGATATAGTAATCAATGGTTTATTTATTGGTCCAATAATAACTTGTATGTGTAATTTTGGGTTTCGGCTGTTAATAGACCAAATGTAACAATTTAAGCTACTTTATTTTTAAAGTAGAAACGTTTCGGCACAGTTTTGTACCCTCTTCAGTCTAAACAATAGGTCTATGTGGAAAGAAAAAAAGTTTCTGTATTACAATACTATTATAAATGTGTCTTAAATACCTATTAATCCTATGTACACTAATTGTTGAACACAATAATTGTTGAAGAGGGTACAAAACTGTGCCGAAACGTTTCTACTTTAAAAATAAAGAAGCTTAAATTGTTACATTTGGTCTATTAACAGCCGAAACCCAAAATTACACATACATGCTCTAGGTATAAACATATCTTTTCACGCATTGATCATCTACGTTTCGGTAATTATTCTTTAAGAAATTATTTTCCAATGTTAGAAACTTGTTTTTTACCGTTCTGAATTATTTTCGCGGAAAAAAAAGTTTAACGTCGTCTTTCGCCCGATCGAGGATTTGAACTCGGATTTGCGCGGCGTGAGGCAGGCGCGCTATCCGTTCTGCCACTGTCACATTGTATAGTGAAGGGTGCATAAACATATGTAAGTCACGTTTAATTTTAAACCCTTTTTCTGAAAAAACCGTGGGTCGTTAGGCGGAATGCTTGGGCGCAATGGAATCAGTTCTGATTGTACTACGTTTCCCCAAAGTCTCGTTGAAAAATCTCACAGACGCCTGACAAACTCTCCTCGTTAGTTAGTGCGTTATTATCTATAAATGTTTGACTAATAAATCCTTCGGCACACTGACCTTGAAATACTTTTAATGTGATTGTTTTACCCAATTGTTTGTATAAAATATATGCATTAACAACACACGCGTCAAGGAAATAAAACAGTATGTGGTGCCACCATTTCTTACTGCGACGATCAAGGCTATAATTAGACATTAATTGATCAAATTTATCCACTGCATTCATATTATCATTATAATTCGCGATCAAAGAAGGACAAGTAATCGATTTTCTTATCCCCATACGATTTCTTCTGTATACTATGGAATGTTGATTTGGACTGTGAAAATTTGAAAGAAAGAGGACGGGCTTATTGTCTATCCACTGTGTTGCCATTATTCACTTATATGCCATTTATATCACTTACAAATGATTCATATTCGCCTCGATTTTTCATATTTATACTGAAGGATGGCAAATAGTTTATCATTTTATTAACAACGCCACAAGCTTTGGTTTGTTTAGATTTTAAGATTTCTAATAAATTTATACTTGTAAAATAATTATCAAAATAAATTTTATGTTCTTTTTCAACTAAATCCGAAGTAAGAGTATTCACATCTTTCTCACCAAGATTTTTTGTTACTTGATTACCAACTTTTCCATTATATACATCAAATCTGTAGCAATAACCCGATTTATCTGATAGAAGCCATAATTTGTATCCTCTTTTGATTGGTTTTTTCGGAAGATATTGTTTGATCGAACTACGACCTTTAAATTTTATCATAGATTCATCGATCGCTAAACTGAGACCAGAACTATAATTTTTTTTGAAATTTTCTTGTACCTTGTCCAAGAATGGACGAATTTTGTACAGTTTATCATAGTTGGCACTTTCTCTTGCAGGAGTTAGGCTATTATCGTTTAAATGAATATGGCTGAGAAGCCATCCAAAATGATTTACATTGATTATTTGACATATGTATGCATTCCGTAAATACGGTATAGAGCTCCAGGCATCTCTGTAACTCGGGAGTTTATTGATTCCCATTATAAAATTTATACCAATAAATGCGCGAATTTCTTGGTCATTAGTTGGCTTGAATCTTTTGCCTTGCTGTACTGCGTATAAATTCGTTTGAAAAACGATGGACTGAATAATGTCCTCAGTCAAAAATGTGCAACACACGTCATATGGAGATGGATCTGGCAAATCTGTGATGTAGCGAGTCGGACCAAAATCTGAAGAAAATTCTCCCGCTGGAATTGTTTGTCCGTCAGGTGACCATTTTCTACTCCTTTGGATGGTATTGTTCTGCTGATCCGGTGACCGCGTAGTTTCATCTATAGGAATATCGTCTTCAGATTCATCCGAAAATGAAAGCACGCGTATTTTCTTTCTTGTTGGCGTGAATAATTCCGAGTCATCCGAATTATCAGCTTCAGGATCGATGCAAGATTCTTGATCTGAAGTTATTTCTTCAATTATTTCTTCTGATCGCGTGTCATCTTCATTTTCGCCACGATGTAGTTTGAGGTTAGAAATTTTCGAAGAAGTACTTGAGCGATTTGTTCTGTTCATTTTGAAGCTGAAGGGTAAAAAATTACCTACACTAATAATGTCTAATAATTTTAACAATACTAGTTGATAAATTAAATATGTATGCTACAACCTTCGAATTTACAATTATACCTAATATGCTTAAAATAAGCTTATTTTAAGATTTATTGCCGGGTTGTCCTTGCTGCTCTGACCCTGCATCTGTGGTTGGGTTGGGTGGCTCAACCATCGGTAGGACACAGATTTTTGTCACTGGGCGTTTTACAAGCCCATGTGTTGTCTTGATGGTCACCACTCTGGTTGTCCCATCCTGGCCCATGTGTAGCTCTTCTATTCGGCCCATCCGCCAACGTAAAGGTGGTAAGTTATCATCCCGTATGATAACTAGAGTACCCAGTCCAAATTCGTTGGGACTGCCATTTATGTCTCTGCTGTAATGTATGGAGATATTCCATGTGCCAGCGCTTCCAGAAGTGCTGGAAGAGTTTTTGAGTTAGTTGATGGCGAATCAAACGGTTTTCCTTGATCCCTTGGAGGTCGGGTTCCGGTAGGTTGCTGCGGGACCTTCCAATAAGGAAATGACCTGGAGTCAATGGAATTAAATCGGAAGGATCATTTGAGAGGGGAGTGAGAGGTCGTGAATTTAAACATGCCTCGATCTGCGTTAAAACTGTGTATAGTTCCTCGAATGTTAAGATTGTTTGGCCTACTATTCGTTTTAGGTTGTATTTTGCAGATTTCACTGCACTCTCCCAAAGGCCGCCGAAATTGGGTGCCTGGGGTGGATTTAAATTCCACTGGATTTGCTCGTTTAAGAGGAAGTTGTTGAAATGTTCCTTATGTTCCTTATTTGTTAATAATAATCCTAACTCACGCAACTCATTTCGGGCGCCAATAAAGTTAGTGCCGTTATCTGAATACAATATTGTGCATTTGCCGCGACGAGCGATAAATCGACGGAAGCAGTTGAGAAATGCGTCAATAGTTAGATCGGTAGCTAGTTCGAGATGTACAGCTCTGGTAGTGAAACAGATGAAGAGGCAAAGGTATGCCTTGGTAACTTTCTTATTGCGTAGTTTTTCCTTTATGAGGAATGGACCTGCATAGTCGACGCCGCAGGTATGAAATGGGTGTTGTGGTGTGACGCGATCTGCTGGTAGATTTCCCATTTTGTATTGTATTGATGTGGGCCTTGTTCCAAGCACTTGACGCAAGCCCGTAATATGACAGAGCCCTTGATGCCCTTGACAGAGTTTTTTAAGGACAATGGCCAGTATTTTGTGCAGATTAAAGCGATTGTCGTCTGGCATCCTGCATGGAGAAGTCGTTGATGTTCATGGGTGATTATGAGCTTAGTGAGCGCGTGCTTTGCAGGTATGATGATTGGGTGTTTTGTAAATTTCCGCTCCAGCGATAAAAAACGCCTCTCCGCGATATGTCGAGATTCTCCGAGCAGTTGGAGGCCTTCGGTGAATGGTATGGTGACAATGTATCGTCCATCAATATCGCGAGTTGTCGTTGCTTTGAAGATCTTCTCGCATGGGTCCGTAGGGTGTAGCAGGGGAACTTCCGTGTCAGGGATGATACTTTCCAATTCCCAGAATTGCCTTAGTCGGTCATCTAATTGTTTGTTCGTCGCTACGTTGCATGTGGGGTTTTGAATCTTAGTGAACACTGCCAGATTTGTTCTACATGCCAGTATCCATCCCAGTTGGGTTTTTTGAATAACGGGGTAACCGCGTCCTAACTTATGTTGTCCGACGCAGATTAGATCGCAGATGTGTCCATTTCCGATTAAAAGGTCCACATCTCTAGGCTTCTGGAATTCCGGATCGGCTAGTTTGCAGTGAGATGGAATATCAAACCGAGTTCGATCGAATAGCGCGTGAGGAATGTCGGATGTAATCGCTGGAATTGTCAGACAGGTTAACGAAGTTTGAAAGCCGTTATATCTTGAAAATATACGGGTGGTGATCCTGCCGGTGATCTTGGTGTCCGTGTTCACGACACCTAAGATTGAACCTTTGGTTGTAGTGCGCTTTAAACCAAGTTTATCGCAAAGTGTATCCTTAATGAGGTTAACCTGCGAACCCAGATCCAACAAGGCCCTACGTCCATGCTTCACACCTTGACTGCCTTGAATATAAACTATAGCCGTGTATAGTAACATGTAATCCTCGTTTGATAATGAGTTCGCGAAATTGGCCTGTGTCAGAGGTACGTCGAAATGCATGGTAGTTGCAACGGTGGTAGTCGGAGATGTTACTGTTTGTTCCTTATGTAACAATGTGTGGTGTTTTGCCGAACATTTTTTGCAATGACTGCGAGTACAATTTTTGTTTCGGTGACCTGACTGGAGACAAGTATAACACAGTTTCAGTTCGGTTACCTTATTTAATCTATCATGAATGGTCAAGCTCTTGAATGTCCTGCATCCGTATAGTTGATGATTACCTGTGCATAGTGCACAGGTAAGTTGGGTTTGTTGAGATACAAGGCTTCTCGGTGTGTCGGCTTTGTTATGTCCGCGGTTGTTCGCGGGCCGATATTCTGAATTCGCGTGCGAAGTTTCAGAACTAGTTTTTCGCAAATACATGCAGTGCTCTTCGAGGAACTCTCTCATGTCCCGCAGCGTGCGACGTTTTTTGAACGTGGAAGCCTTCTTTTCCCATTCGCGTTTCGTTCGTGAATCTAACTTGGAGGTGAGCACGTATAACATGAGCGCATCCCATGAATCAACTGGCTCGCCTAATGCCTTAAGCGCTAGTAGGTGTTTTTTTACGTCATCTGCCAAGTGCCGCAACGCAGTGTGCGATTCCTTTGTTAATGTCGCGAGCTCAAATATTGCCGCGATGTGGTAGTCAATTAACAAATTGGGATTCTCGTAATGCTGCTTTAGCTCTTCCCACGCTAGAAGATAATTCGCGTCTGAAATGCCGAATGACGCGATGGAACGTGCTGCGGGTCCTTTGACTGCAGAATTCAAATAGTGGAATTTTGTTATGTTTGAAAGCGCATCATTTGAATGGATGAGTGATATAAAGGTGTCCCGGAACTTGACCCAATCTCCGCACGATCCATCAAACGTCGGTAAGGCAATAACAGATAATTGTCCCTAGTCATTCTTAGCGGTCGCGGACGATGTACTTAGATTAGGGGTACTGCTAGCACGAGTCTGTGGTCGTGACTGATTGATGTATGTTTGTATTGTCGTTATGAGGACGTCGTACACCATTTCAAAATTAAGCCGTTCTTGATTGTGCGCCTCCGCGGTGTCTGTTCCTGCTACTAACAGATCTATTTGATCTTGAATGTTCTCGAATTTCGTGATGAGGTCGAGGTGTCTATCGACACGTTTTTGAAGCGCGTCTACTGATATGGATGACCGTGACGTGTCGAAGAATGTTTTCAGTCTAGTTAAGGATGCCTTGACCAGACAACGTTCAACAATGAGTTTTCTGAGCGTGTCTTCCATTTTAGACGAGGAACTTGTGCAGATTCGAGACAAGAATGAAATTCAGACTTACGGTTCGATGAGGGAGAAGGATGAAGATCACTCGTGTTGGATTTCCGGCTCCTTTGTCCCTGTAGTGAGATTCTTCCTGGAGTTCCAGGTACTATCGATGTTTGACCTTTGAATTCACGTCTCGAAGTTCGTTGAGACCTAGACCTTGTGCGCCTGTGACCCGGTGACGTCCTTAGGTCGGATGCTGATGTCGCTCAACTGATACTAGTTGAGATGTACTGAGTTGGGTGAAGTGTCTTGATGATCACTTCACTGTTCACACTGTCCACTGATCACTGATTCTAGTCACAAGGATATCTAAGTTCGAGATATCCGGCTCGAAGGACCAAACGTTAAGGCTGTCGGGTGCCTTAGAATATTATAGCAAGCTGAGTTGCTATCAAAAAGGTTCGTGAAGTGTTTGAGTGAGTAGAGGTCGATGTTCCAATGTGTCGGTGTTGGAAATCGTGGTTCCAATGTTGTAAGCGCTCAGAAATGTGCGATTTAGCGTGTTCTCCCAACACTCGTTCTTTAATACTTGTATACTTTATACTTTATACTTTATACTAACTCGTAACGATCGAATCGCGTACTTATATATTAGAATATACTAGCTAGGATTTGAGGGAGGTTGCAACCCTCCAATCACGGCTCACGACTGACCAGCAGGACCTCGCAGAGGGGTGGCGGTCGGGTGAGCCCGTTGACGTCACAAGATTCTCAGAATTTTGGGGCCTTTAGAGCCGAGGTATATCGGTCGGTGGAGTTTATGATGCGTCAATTGCTATTGAATGCAAGAAGGTAAGATTTGGAGGCATCGTCCAGATGTTCGAGTAAAGTTAATTGCAACAAGGAGTCCTCCAAATACTTACTCTTCCAAGAAGGAAGTGATTGGCCCGACTCATAAATGAAAAATACAAAACGTTCGTAGTCCTCAAAAATAGCAGTTAGTCACGTCCGCATCCTAAGCTTGTCTTAAATGTATTGGGCATTAATAACATGGGTAACTCGTCTATATACTCTAACCATTTGTTTTTCAAGTTTAGTGGAACCGATGCGTCCCAAGCTATTTTACATTTCCATAATTGTTGTAGTAGTATTTTTGCAATAACAACTATATTTTTGACAGAATGTTGCGTTTGGTGATGGGTTGAGTATCGGGCTCAATAGTAATGGTATAATTAATAGTATCGGCGGAGGCGTTCCACACGATGGCCAAGGTTTTTTTTGTTTCGGATGCGTTTAAATGCAACTGTTCCCCCTCTGCCTTCCCATGAATCGAAGTTAAGAGGCTGGGCTCATTGGTCGCCCATTGCCTTAAATGCAAACCTGTTCGACTACGAAGGTTGATTCATTCATCCCGTAAAGTTGCTGCCTCTTGTAAAGAAGAAGCCCCCGTCAGCAAGTCGTCCATATAAAAATCATTTCTAAGAGCCTTGGTAGCTAACGGAAATGCTTGACCTTCGTCCTCGGCTAATTGTCTTAACCACTTGCGCTACCAATAAACTCACGGTTGCGCGTGCCGTGCGCTACAGTATAACACGCGGTGAGGTGTCACTTTGACGCCTGCGAATGCAAACCTTTAAGCAGCGCCTCAGGGCGTTGGTAGGGTCTTACATAAAGAATTTTACACGGATATAAATGAATACTCACGACAACAATAACATTTTATTAATTATAATCTACTACTGTATGGTGAATTTCAAAACATTTTGGAATCTGTAATGCCACAAGGCATTCCTTGCATTCCCAAATAGTCTCGCTGCGGTTTTTATGTTTGGCGCACACTTTACACCGTCTTTGGAGATTTTTTTCAGCTTCTGTGGGTGGAATATTCCTTGGAAAATGGCCCCATTGTTTTGATTGTAAACGAAATGGTGTGTCACCAGCAGACAGCCTTCCACGTTTTGTGTATTTAGGCATACATACACTTTCTAAAATTTGTTCTGCCACGTCTAATCGAAACTTGTAAAACGTGTATTTTTTGCTTTTTGATATATCCAATTTCTTAGAAAATAAAACATAAGCATTGAAAAGTGCAATATCCATTAAGTAAAAAACTATTTTTTATAACTTACGTATTTTCTCATAAGTGAAAAAGAAGATAAGTAGCCATCTTGGAGATCTACCCCACCCATGCCATCATTATACCCCAAAACGATATTGGGCTTTGTAACGATGTTATTAGTTTTCCATTTCTTCTTCCGCACTTCCATCATCTCAATTTTTTTATGTTTTGTGGACAATAAATATATATCTTTTTTGTCCTTCCACTTTGCAGCTAAAATACCCTTGCACGATCTTGAAATGGCTTCTGATCGTTTCAGCTTTATCGTTGCGAGATCTATCGGCATATTCTTTCTATCGCACCTTACTGTTCCTATGGCATTCGTTTGTATGGATTGCAATTTTGTTTGGCGAAGAATACCAGCTATCCAAAAACCAGGTGTGTCCGAAATTAGCTATTGGTGTGCACATAAACATGGTAACATTTTCGGAAGCACTGGTGATTGAATTTTTCACTGTATCTTGACCTGTTTATATTTTAAATTTGATACAATATCCTGACTTAGACTCGCACAACTTATAAAACTTTACTCCAAAACGTGCCCTCTTTGACGGATTGAACTGTTTATATGACATTCGACCGGCATATTTCATGACATATTCGTCTAATGACACATGTTCCTCGGGAGTGTAAATACTCGTAAATTTTCCATTGAGGTAATCGATTATATCTCGTAATTTGCATAAACGATCATCTTTGCCTGCAATTTCATTATTGGAAAAGTGTAAAAAACGGGAGAGTTGCGCAAATCTCCGAAATGGCATTGTTTTCCGAAAAATAGGATAGAAAAATAGAATCCAATAGGATTGGACATTCGACTTTTTCACTTGTGCCATCAATATGCATAACGCAAAATAAGCATGAATTTCATCTATATTTGTACCTTCCAATTTTCTTCATTTCGGGTTGCATCTCCTATTGTTTGAGTCGCGTAACGATTGCTTTCTGTAATAATGATATTCCAAAAGTCTTTTGGTAAAATTTGGTTTAGCATTTGCAATGCTGTGATTCTTTCTCCCATTTCTATGTTCATTCCGAGAATCTGTGAGTACTGCCACGTTTTGCTTTTGTTTTCCTTGTTTTCCCATATCCATTCTTCAGATGTAGACTTAACTTCACTAACACTTTTTTCTTCACTTTCAGATATTATAATTCTACATCGCTTCCGAACAGAACAAACAATTCCCTCGCAGTCGCTATCTGTATCGCTAAAAGATGCAATAACTAATCGCTTTCTCTTTGGTGGTGTTTCGTGGTGTACACGTCGTTCTCGATTTTGGAACAAAAGCATCTCGACGTGCGTGGCACGTCTTTATAGCGCAAGTGGTTAAACATCTTACGGCTAAAAACGGAGCGTATGCTGTTCCATACGTAACTGTATTCAGTTCATATGTCCTGACCGGATCTGTTCGATATTTACGCCACAAGATTTTTTGGTATAGTCTATCTTCGGGATGTACTAAAATTTGTCGGAACATCTTTTCAATATCTGCCGTTAAAACGTAGGTATGTGTACGGAACCGCGTGACTAAGGTGAAGAGATCATCCTGTATCGTGGATCCTATCTGCAATGTATCGTTTAAGGCTAATCCGGTACTTGTTTTGGCTGAACCGTCAAATACGACTCGTATTTTCGTTGTATTACTACTCTTCTTTACTATGGCATGATGGGGAAGGTAGAATCCCTCGTCAGGTAAAGCGGTCGTTGAAACGCAGTCATATGATTTAACTCTAGGTAACTATCCATAAACTCCGTATATTGGGATCGTAGTTCGGGTTGTCTATCTAATTTCCGTTCTAAGGATAAAAATCGTTTTAAAGAGGTGCTATAAGAATCTCCCAGCTCAGCCTTGGAATCGTGGATCGGTAATTAACTATATATCGGCCTGTGGGGTCCCGTCGAGTATTTTTGCAGAAGTGGGCTTCGCATTCCAATTCTGCCTTTGAGAAGTGTTCCTGGGAAAAACCTTCTTCTATTTCCCAAAACTTAGTTAACAATTGATCCAGTTCTTCTACCTGGGCTACATGGCATACTGTGGACACGCTGTTAATTGGGGAGGTCCCTACGTCTCCGGATATGATCCAGCCTAATTGAGTATTGTGTAGGACCGCGGTCTGGTTGGACACTCGGATGTGTCCGATACTTGTGAGTTTATAAAAGAAGTATTCCCCTAGGAGAATATCTATTTCTCCCGGTTTGTGGAAATCTGGATCTGCTAAAATAAGGTTGTCTGAGATCGATAAATTCGCGATTTCGATTTCGCGCGATGGTAGTATTCCGGTGATCCGAAGTAAAACTAATAAATTAGCTTCCCAGGTAATACTGTTGTCCCTATTCTTTAATGTGGCCTTCACCATGCTATTTATGGTAGAAGAACGCTGAGCTAGACTAGACACACTCCAGGCCTTTGTTCGCGATTGCGGTAAATGTAATGTCTTTGCTAATTTTTCGGTAATGAAATTAGCTTGTGAGCCAGGATCTAGCAAAAATCTGCACTCATGCTCCTTCTTATATGGATCCAGAATTATTACTCGCGCTGTCGAAAGTAAGATTTCCGAATCATTAGTTGCGGTTAATGTGATGCCCGCCGAAGGTGTATTAATTTGAGTATTTGACGACTCTTTGGTAGCGCTATTTTGTTTATTGAAATGTAAGAGCGTATGGTGTTTTCTCCGGCATTTTTTACACAAGCTCGCCTTACAATTCGCGACTGAATGACCCGGTCTTAAACAATTGATGCATAGTTTCAATTTTTTCACTGTTTGATGTCGATCGTGCGTGGATTTATTACTAAATTGCGGACACTGTTCGATATAATGCCTTTCTAATCGGTGCGTGTTCGAGCTCAGGGATTAGGGATTAGGGCCGAGGTGTGCTCGTCCCGTTAGGCCAGTCCTAGCGGCCACGACGCCACCCGCCCGCGATATTTGCTGCGTTTCCGGGATCCAGGCAATCCACCAATAGGAAAAACCAGAGTTTCCAGGAACTAACCAGAAATTCCATCGGCAATTAGCCAATAGCGGGAGTGCATAATTCACTCCCCCGGAAGAACCGAGCTGTCGAGAAGGACTTCCTCACGAGGAGGATCAGAGTCTCACAGCAACCATCATAGAGATAACACCAAGAGAAAGGTTCACGTGAGACTTACACTATTCGAGTCATAGCTTCAGCTACTGTAAATATTGTACAGCGTATATTCAATAATTTGGTATAACTCCATAAAGACAGTCTTCAATACTCAAAATAACACCCCTCCGTTTGCGAGTCTAAGCAAAAGTGAGCACGTCGTATTTCACGAGGGAAAGCGAGGCACACTCGGCAACACTAGTAGAGTGCGCCACTATAGTGGCGCGTCGTTCAGAGAGATGGTATCCGCGAGAGCCACTATAGTGGCGCGTCGTACAGAGGGATGGCATCCGCGAAAGCCCCTATAGTGGCGCGTCGTATAGAGAGATGACATCCGCGAAAGCCACTATAATGGCGCATAGTGCCTAAGAGTTTAAACAGCGAGCCATCTCAAGCAGGGTTCTGTTACGCCATTCTGCTGCGGCGTATGTGGCACCGTCAATCGTCGCTTAATTCCACAAGCATTTAAATAACCCTTTATTTGCTTCAGTTCTGTCGGATTTACCGCAAGAATGAGATCCGCCTTTGCCTTTCGATCACTTTTAATCCACGCTTCCATGGCGGCCAAACCTTCTACACTTCGATCATTTCGATTTGGTTTAGGCCTTTCGCCAGATACATATGACCACGTGTCATTTTTTACCATGAATGCCTCAATCTGCATTCTCCATGTGCCATAGTTATCCTTACTTAAGGAGTTTCCATCTGTAGGATGTTTTTAGAAAGGGATAGAGAGGAGAGATTGAACCTTTAATTCGTCAAGTGATATGACTAATGTCTATATAATATATTTAATGAACTAGGAAATAAAGTAATAACAATTCACTACACTATTTAAATTACGACACTAACTATATTACTCTACGACTCAATCAACACTATGCTAAACAACTCAAATGCTACACCACTCTTTCACTACTTCGACTACTCTCTTAAACGTCTCAGACAACTCTGCCCGCATTCATCCCCATAACCAAAACACTCATTCCGCCATAACCGAAACACTCGCTCTCTCCCCCACACGCACACACACATATAGCAGCTCTCGAGATAGCCACTCACACACTCACTCTCTCATACTTTTTCACACCCCACACATCCGTGCTGCATTTACCGAATTCATATTAATGCGTTTAGTCGATATACTTATTTTATTACACGTGCTCCGACGCCTTTTTGATAATGGCAAGAGTCACTTCTATGGCGTCCTTTCGACCGCGTGTCACAATTTGATCGATTATTTAAATATAAATCCTACTTTCCTTTTAGTACTCACGTCCCTGGGCCCATAACCTGTTGGTCCGAGGTTAAAAAGAAAGCACAACTATGCGTACTTTAGGTATATAAATGGTAAACGTTAATATGCGTTTTGAACAGTACAAAGGCCGAACGTAGAAGAAGGAGCGGTGCACGGCAGCGTGCGTTAGCCAAGCCGAACAAGAGACAATCGCAGTCAATCGTCATATGTTATATTCGAAAAACGCAGCGCGACTTGCTGTACGCAATCTAACAATAATACTCTTTAATAATCGTTTTTCGTATGATAGAATACAAATTAGGGTTCAATGCATAGTCCAACGTTACAATCTTTACATTGGAATCGTGTTTCGGTTCGCATTTTGCGTTTGTTGCAAACTACACGTTTTCGCTAACCGTTCTGCCGCGTTACTATTGGATTGGTGTATTTTAAAGGAAAATGCCTTGAAACTAGTTGTAAGAGATTGTCTTTGGATGCAGTTTGGCCTCCAGATTTATTCTTACATGTATTGTAATTTGGATACTTTACAAGAATTTCTCGAATCCGGCATAAATGAAACTTCACAAATGTTATATTTTTCTTGCACGTAATTTTGTAAAGTATCTAAGTATTGTAAATCGAAAGGTCAAGCATGTGGAAAACGAATTTCTTATACCATTTCAGATTTTTCCGCACAGGTGGCTGCAAGCATGTTGGCTTTATCTGTGTCTGAATGAGCTGTTGTGTTTGCTTTTATGAGTGTGTCAATGGAGTTGTTGCTTTTAGTGTTGAAATGTTTAGTGATATTCCAGAAGGTGTTGTTTTTTATGCTAGAGTTTGCTAATTTATTGTCCCACAGTTCATTTCTCCACTTAATTAGTTCCCTCGGGACCATTTTCGTGAGGTTGTTGTAGACCTTTTTAACGACTTTGTGTCCGTGTGCTTGCCAGTTTGATCTAATCTGTTTTTTTTCTTTTAAAAGTTGAGTGAGGTGTGGAGGAAGTGGCGGAAGTAGTGGTTTTTTGGGAATACGTGACGTGGCGTCAGTTGCTGCGGTTGCGATGAATTCGGTGATTTTTTCTATTTCCTCGTCTACGTCTTTCGTGTTATTTAATGTCGGTTTTTCCGAATGTTAATCTGTCATTTATCTCGGATCTAAAGTCCTTCCAGTTAGTTTGACTGTAGCTAGGTTTGACTGTTTTCGACCGCTGAATGGATGCATTAGGAGTGACAATGAAGGCTACGGGTACGTGGTCTGAGGATCCGGCGTTAATGGTTTTCGCGTTATGTATTATGCCTGCCCTATTGGTTAGTGCGAAGTCTATTACGCTGTGAGTGCAGTTCGGGGTGAGCGGTGTGTATGTTCTGTCTTGTGGCGCGATGATTTTTATGTTTGTTTGGGTGACAAGGTCGTATATTATTGAGCCGCTTTTGTTTTTCTGTGTGCAGTTCCATAGCTGATGTCTGGCGTTGAAATCGCCCACAATAATTACGTCCCCATTTTGGTGGAAGATGCTTTTAATTGTATTGGTGTTTTTGGGTGGATTATATATTGCAACTATTGTTATTTGTTTATTGAGTGATTTGGTTGGACTCGATTGGTGCTAATTCATATGTTATGTTTTGTTTCGCTACTATGGCGACCCCGCCACCTTTCGTGGGTCTGTCCTTGCGATAGATTTTATACCCGGGTACTTTTATGTGGATTTTGTTGGACAGGTGTGTTTCGTTGAGCAGTGCTATGTCTATTTTGTGCTGGTTTAGCGTGTGTAGGAGTTCTAGGGTTTGGTTTCTAAGACCGCGGATGTTGTATATCATTAGTGTGGGTATTCGTGCTCTTTCTCCAAACACTAATTCATGTGGAGTGAATTTGGTAGCCTCGTGTACACTCGTATTATAAGAAAAAATGGCGAGGCCCGTCCATTCGTCCCAATCATGGTTTTTACTCGTAAAATATTTCAAGTATTCTGCTAAGACTTGGTGTGACCATTCTAGTGATCCGTTACTCTGGGCGCGGAAAGCGGTTGTTTGACAATGTCTAATGCGGAACTTCTTCGTTATTGCTTTTATAAGACTAGAGGTGAAATTTGTACCTTGATCTGTGAGTATCGTGTGTGGAGAACCGAATATACATATAAAATGTTTTATTAAAGCGTCGGCTATATCTGGAGATGTGGCTCGTTGTAAGGGAATTGCAAGGGAGTATTTGGTAAGGAGATCTTGAATCCCGATTCAGGATGTAGACATTTCCTTTGGGAGTTTGAGGAAGAGGACCCATTACATCGAGAGCAATTTTCTCGAAGGCATGCTCCGGTGTGTCTGTGATCTTCATTGGTAGTTTGTGTTTCACCCTAACTAATTTGTTTAGCTGACACGTGCGGCATTTCGCTATGAAATGTAAGAAAATGCAAGGCAGGATGACGGTGGGGATGTCAAAAGTAATAGATTCGAGTTTGTAAAAAGTTATATTATTTTCCTTTATTCGAGCGTCTGCTCCAAACGTTCGCATAAGACTAACCATTGGGCCCCGTGCTCGCTATTGCGAGCCGGTCCCCTTACATTTCGTCTGTTATTATAATCAGCGATAAGGGCGCTGGCCCCTTGGCACGGCTCTTGCCAGCTAGTCGTGCTTACATATAACACGAAGCTCGGCTCCGTCGCCTATTCTTACAGAAATCTTGCACGTCCTTTTTTAATCCAGGCCAGTAAAATCTTTGCTTGATTCTGAGACATGTTTTAGTGATACTCTTGTGTCCGGCAGCTGATGAACAATGATTTTCTTCGATGATGTTCCTTATATTCCCGTTTGGAGGGACTTCGATTTTGCCGACGTGTAGGATAATTTTAATCAACTCGTTTTGGAAGATTCTTTCTAGGAATGCTCGGATGCTTTGTCGGGAGAATCTGGAGTTCGCGAGTAACGTCCAGGAGCGACCGCATAGCCTCGATGAGATCATCCTTCCTCAGAGTGGCAGCTGCGTTTGTTTTCACTGGCAAGCAGATAAGAGTTCCGCGCTGCGTGTCGTCGAAGACTTTTGCCCTGGCAAATGTAGCGTCGGTAATGGGAGGAAGGCGATGGATTATTTTTAGTTCTTGTGCCCCTTTGTCCACTGGTTCGCCGCTCAGGGTTGTGAATACGGCTATTGCGTTTTCGGAGGCAGAGAGAGGATTCCGAGAATTTACGATTGCGAAATTTGGAATGCCTTTTATAGCGAGATGAGAATAAAGATTCGTCGCTGGGGCTTGACGTATCGGCTTCTTCTGATGATTTCGTGGAGGATTGAGTTTGATTTACTGCTTCCTCGATTGGAGATGTAATTAGTGCTTCTTGGTTTGGAATTGGTTCGTATCTTTCGGGTGCTACGGGTACTCTGGATGTCGTGGTTGTTTTCGATGTTTGTTGCCTTTGGGTGTTTGGTGCAGAGAAGATAGACTCCTCGGAGTCGGATGAGAGTGGAAGGATTTGAACAGGGTTACGGGAGAGTGCGTCTGCGTTGACGATATATTTACCGGCCTTATAAACGATTTTATACTCATATTCGGCTAATTTGTGTCGCCAGCGAATTAATCTAGAAGTTGGATCTTTGACTGAATTTAACCAGACCACTGGTTTATGGTCTGTAACTAATGTAAATCTGTTGCCGTAGAGATATGTTCGAAAATAATTCACGCTATAGACAACTGCCAAGAGTTCCTGTTCTATAGTGGAATAATTTTGTTCGGCTTGATTTAGTAGGCGAGAGGTATAGGCGATTTGACGATCCTCCCCAGGTTTTCCCTGACTTAGAATACCACCTACCGCATATCCTGACGCGTCTGTAGTAACTATAAATTCCTTCGAAAAGTCCGGAAAACTTAGAACCGGGTAGAATTTGCAGGAGTTCCGTTCAGCAATATCGGCGGGATTCTTTCTTGTGCGTTTGACTCAGCTTGCTGCGCTGGTGCGTTTCTTAATAATTCGAACGTATTATGTGTTGGAATGCTCGGTATCTCATCCATCGCAGTTGTTTCCGGCTCGGCCATTGCTACTGAAGGTTTGGGTGGCGGAATGATTTTCTTGCGGGTGTTCGGATTTTTGCCATTTGTGTTGTTGGCCATGTTCTTGACCTCCGAGGGTGGTATGATGTGGATTTTTATGTTGGTGTTTGTTTGTTTGGTGTTGATAACCTTTGCTGGTTGCAGGGGTGGCCCCTCATCTCCTAAGGCTCTTTTTGCTGATGTTTCCGGTGCCGTCTTGGTGTTTATTTTGTTTATTATTTTATTTGACTAGTCTGAAACTAGTTGTGAACTTTCACGGCACGAAATCACTAACACTGCACAGTTTTTTTACTCGATCCTTGCTTTGCTGGGGTTATGGTATACTAGCCGCTATGAGCCACGGGGCGCTTACCCTTCGGCGGTCGGCGAGCTAATGAGTTCCGCCAGTGTCGCATTATATAATGTATAGCAAAAGGTGCATAAATGTATGTAAGGCGCGTTTAATTTTAGAACCTTTTCCTGAAAAAACCGTGGGTCATTGGTCGGAATGCTTGGGCGCAATAGAATCAGTTCTGACTGTACTACGTCTCACCAAAGTCTTGTTGAAAAATCTCAGAGACACCTGACAAACTCTCCTCGTTAGTGCCGAGCGAAAGTATCGTACCTATACGAAGAATACCGGGCAGTTTGACGAATTTGGTAAGGTTTGGGAAAAAGCTCATAAAAACGAAACTAAAAATGATATTTACAAAATTCAAAAAGCCGCATATTACGAAATAAAGAAAGAATAAAGCAATGCCAATTGTATTTTAATATTTGTTGAAAATTATACAAATAACATCAATATAAAACATTATGAAAAACATAGAAATGAGTTTCTCTTCTACAAACAATATTTGCACAACGTTACTGAAAAAAGAAAATTTAGTATTATTGTAAATATTTATATTTAGTTATCTGGCTATTGAAAATATGTAGTATTTATTTATTATTACTCACACAAATCATTTATTTAGCATTGATGATTACTGATCATACACCGTGTAACCCTTCATTGCAATGATTACACATTGTGCGTGATCTTCTCACAGGCCCACCATCCTTTCTACTACAAACAGCGCAAACTTTTTCCCGTTTTCCAGGAAGTTTACGAATACTTGGGACTGCTGTATTGCCCAGTGTGTCGCCCAATGATCTTTCCGGATTCATCTTCTTTTCCGCCATCCATTCTGTTGTTATCGATTGAATGATAATGCTTATGAATTCCAGTCGAGTCATAACTTTTTGTAATATTTCTAGATTAAGGTTTATTATTTAGAATTAGAATATGTATACAAGTAAATATAATAGAGTACAAAATATATATGTAAGTATTTAAGATCTACAAAAGATAACTAAGTCTGTAGTAATGAGTTCGAGTTCACATATCTGAGTAACCGTTCTGGAGATAAAAAAAAAGAAGGAACGTTCGAGAAGATTCTAGAGACGTAGTAGAGCGCAATAGGGTGGGGCCCGAACATGAGCGGGAGTATATAATACTGGGCCCTGCGACCGCCGTAATAATTGCCAGAATAATCTCTCACTTTTCCTACTGTATTCATTTGGTACAAGATGTACGCATTCAAAACCATACGTGAAAAAATGGAAAATACAACTTTTCTCCAAAAATTCAAGTTCTTCTATCATCATATCCGAGCATCATATTTGAGACGTCGATACCTCCCATAAATTTATTATAATCATCTATGATTACTGGTTTTGCGACTTCTCTCTGCTGATTCCTTCTTTGTCTTGTAATTATTTTATTTTCGGCTATTCCATGTGTTGATAATAGTAACACATTCTTTTTCTGTGATTTTTTTTCTCTGTATGCTAATAATAATATTTTCCGATTTCGGAAACACTTATGTTCGCTCACTTGTAATTTCTGTTTGAGATGCGATGGAATATATTTTCTATTGCTGCGTATTGTACCGGTTAACAATATGTGTTTCTCAAACAGAGATCTTGCTAATGTAATGCTTGTACAAAAATGATCGGTTACTATGTGGTATCCCTTCATAAAGTAATTACTCATGTTCAGTAATTTGTGTATTACAACACTAGCAAGACCTTTTTCTTTTATTTGTACTTTGTCACCTTGATCCTTGGCTCCCCGGGAGCAAAAAAATGATAGGCAATAATGACAAGTTGCATTGGTTAACACCCAAAATTTGATACCCCTTCTATGATGCTTTTTATTCGGCAAATATTGTGTCAGTGCTGATCTACTTTTTGTGCCTACCATTCGTCTATGCTCAAGTGCTGACTAGGTGAGTAGTGAAATTTGAATTTCTTATTTGCATGAGCAACAACAGGTTCATATTTCGCTGCTGGGTCATATCCATGGCTATCCCGTGCTGATAAGGTGTTGTTGTCCACCACATGAAAAAACTTGCAAAGTAATTGAAATCGATTCCGGCTAAACATTTGCCCAAACCATGGAATATATCTATGATTTGTTGACCAGTAACTAAAAAGTGTAGGTCTACGGGTAATTGCCATTTCAAGCAGAACGGCTATAAAAGCTCTCATCTCTGGGATTGTGGTATTCTTTCAGTCTATTACTCTGGATCCATGTGGAACTGTGGTATTCGCGAAAAACTGTCTTGCGTAGCGATTTTTTTCAATTTTCAATTTGTCGAGAAATTCATGAGTAAAAAAGAAGTTGAAATAATCTATAGCTTTCGAATTGTTCGGTGGCATATGTTTAGGACCCGCGGTTTCCAAAAATAATGGGCGCGGATTATATTGCCTAGCATTTGTCACAGTAACTTCATGGAAATTCTTCAAAGATTCCTCAATATCACTATCGTTCTCTTCATCTTGCAATACTTCTTCGCTAGTTGCACTGTCGCTATATATATTCTACGAGGACACCGACGTGTTGGTGTACATAATTGGTCATCACTGTCAACATTTTCTTCACTTAATTGTAACCCGTCAATAAATACAACTAATTCTGCGTCATCCATATCCATAACGGTGTACTTTTTGTAAAAAGGTAGCAACAAAATTTACAAAATTCTCTGCTGCTAATTATAATTATATCAAAAAGGTGACGGTTTTCAAACCGTGACTGCTAAGAAATGCTCTTTAGAAAGGCCGAGGAAAGACTGAAAGAAAAATTTTATTCTCGCCTTGTCGATGCAGGGTCATTGTATCAACCATGAAGAAATAGCTTATTCTGTTATAAAGAGAGTTATCTGAAATATGTCATCACAGTTTGAAGCAAATCCAAACCATTGAATTTCTAATTATCGGTCTAGCATATACACAGTCTCCGTATCAATTATCGCGGTATATAACAGAAAGTTAAACCCATAAACAATATTGTTCAATTCGTGGAACATCTAACATGGCATGTCGAAAAGAAATTCAACCATTTATAATGTCTTAGAAATTTATTTTGAGAAAGAGTTCGCGCAACGATATATCGTCGTCGGCACTTTTCGCAAGTGTAGCTAACGACGATATATCGTCGTTCAGCACTAAAAACTATGACTAGGAAGGGCTAGGAACCTATCTACCGTGTTGTAGGAGGGTTACCTGTATTTTTATTACCCAAAAATGCTTAACAAATCAGACACCCTCATTTTTCAGCATAAACATGCCCTTCCTAGCCAAACTAAATAAATATTTTCATAAAATATTCTATTGATGAACAAAGGGTACATTATGATAACTAATACAATAATAAATGTTTCGCCTACAATTTGCAATTTGGGTTAAAAAGAGGAAGCTATACAAAGGCACGACTCACTGCCACCAATTGTTTAAAAATTATAGTAAAATTAATAGTCGCTGGGGTCTCTCAGACCCGACCTTACTCATGCCGGATTAATGGAATTTAAAATCATATCAGCTTTATCGACTGCGATAATACGATTATAGCCCACTATGTGCGTGCCCACTACTTGGCTTCAGTATTGGCGTTCCCGCTTCAACATTACTTTTATTTGTTCCTACATACTCACCAGAATGATAGCTCGACAACATTAGCACTTCTCTTTTGTCCATTCATTTTAGTGCTAACAGTTTATCCGTAGACTATAACGCAACTTCGCCTTTGCATAATTTATTAGTTATATTAGGTATTTCACGCCTGGTTTTCCTTACTGTTGCAAATGCATTTGTCTTATTTTGATGTAGAAGCAAAAATAAAGCCGGGATTGAGTACCAGTTATCGGTGACCAAAACGTGACCTTTATTCAGGTACGGTTGCATCAGCGTCTTGACAATATTCCCTGATTTGCCAATTTCTGCTTAAGTATTATTGTCAGTTATGTCCGTACGTGCTCCACAATAGACAATAAAATCTTCAATATATCCGGTACGACAGACACAGATAACAAACGACTTAATCCAAAATCAACTTCGCTTTGAAGGAATAAACTGCTTGAGAAACAGCGTCCTTTGAAAAGGAGCAAACTTTCGTCGATGCATAAATGCTTGTGAGGGTAAAATGTTCGTGAAAAGGAATTTCGCAGTCTATCGATGATGCTCCGTATCTTTATTAACGCATCTTGATTTGTTGTCTCATTACTATCATGAAAGTGCAGCCTTAAAACCGAAATAAAACGGTTCTCGTCTCTATCGTGAACTTTAT
Source organism: Nysson spinosus (assembly GCA_910591585.2). Taxonomy (NCBI): domain Eukaryota; kingdom Metazoa; phylum Arthropoda; class Insecta; order Hymenoptera; family Crabronidae; genus Nysson; species Nysson spinosus. Next base: position 1,951,063 of record OU342855.1, read on the forward strand.
TGTTCGAAGCTCAAAGCCAGAATTAAATCAGTGCCCCAGAGGCTACATTTGTAGGTATGGAGATGGTGCATATCACATCATTCTGGGAATGCACATTTCTCTGAACCAACAGTCCCAAACACTCGCTCTCATGCCGCCGATACAAGCAAGGGACCATATGGCTCTCCCAGTTCGCTGCTCGAGCGACAAGGTAACAGGGACATTCGCCGATTTCGGTCGCCGACAAAGGGCAGATATCACTGCCGCTAAGACGCGCGTGTATGACGGCTACCATGAGACGAACAGCCAAAAAAAACAAATGACTCTCGGCGAACATACGAGAATCGCGGGCACGATACTCAACGATACGGATGACGTTGATCATTACTATCTTACATCCCCCTTATCAACGTTATCCGAACAAATCGTTCAGTTCAATGTCTTCACACTTAAATTGCTTTAGTAAGCACGTTTGCTACCATAGATTCTGTCGGTATGCATTCCACCGATATATCCCCGCGTTCTTGCATCCCTCTTGTGAAATGATATTTTCAGTCCACGTGTTTACTACGACCATGCTGGATATTCGCCTTGGTTAAATGAATCGTACTTTGATTGTCACGTAACACTCTAGTAGGTCCTCCAAGCAGATTTCTAAACACAATTCGATTAGGAGTTCACGCAAAAATGCTATCTCATTGCACACTTCGGAAAGTGCCACATATTCGGCCTCCATGGTCGACAATGGAAAGGAACTTTGCTTCTTGGCCTTCCAGCTAATAGGCGCGCTCGCAAGTACAACAATGGCTCCAGAACATGATCTCCTAACATCTTCGTCTCCGGCCCAATCGGCATCACTAAATGCCACTAGCGGCTTTCCGCTCTTTTTATATGAAATTCTATACTCTATGGTTCCCTTTAAATAACTTACAACCCTCTTTGCCACTTTCCAGTGAGTAGGTCCCGGATCGACATTAAACCGACTTAATGTCATAGTCGCATCGGCGATATCTGGCCGTCTTGTATTTGCCAAATACAATAAAGCTCCTACTAATTCCCTGTACGGAGTTCTATTAATGTTACTTTGTTCTTCTTTATTCTTGGGTCCCAACTCTTTCGTGTGTTTCAAACCTGGGTCTAACGGAGTAATTACTTCTTTCGCTTCGGTGATTGTTCTATCCTGCTTTGAACTGGAGAATTTTAACAGTTGACCTGCCTCGATCCTTCTGTGTTAAGTCTCCTCACTGGGATGTGATTAGGGCAATCAAGACGTGCTTCAAATCGTGTAAGACACTTTACTTTTTACCAAACTTAACGCAAGATAATCAATTAACCCTTTGCGGACGGGACACTCTGACGCGCGAGTGTCCGCCTGGACGGGGAGGCTTGGGAGCATTTCGTGGGACAGTAGTATATGCATGAAGATTCGTTTGCAACAATTTTACGTTTCGTACTATATAAACAAATGTCTGCTAAATGATTTACAACATGTCTATTAGACTTTTTATGGATAATTTCAATTTTATATTTTAAAATCTTCTAAAGTGTGATATTTCTGAAAACAGTTGCCTATACACATAAATGTTTTTTTCGGACATGTGTCACAGTCGAAACGTGTTTGTTTCCTTCCTCCTTTTATTTTCCTATTTGAGCACACAATGCAGTCCCTGCAGCTTCCATTATCATCATGACGAATTATGTGTAAGCGATCATTTAGTCTTTCTAACTCACTAGAGGTAGACGGTTCCGTATTCCTTTGAGATCCGTCATGAAAAGCGCCAACGAGTTGATCGACAAGGCGTCGCACAAACTTCAGATGTGGAATGGGCTTTCGATTGTTTTTCTTCTGTACAAATTTGTACATTACGTATGCGTTTACAACACACATTTCGAGACCCCAAAAAAAAAAACAATTTTCTCCACTACTTATTTGATTTTGTCATAAAACAGGTAGTGGAAATATATTGGTCGGCCTTATCTACCCCACCCATGTACTTATTAGTAATCTTTGGTTTGTATGGTGCGGCTGGTAGAGTAGACCAATGTTGAATAAATTCTTCTTTATTTAAATTTCATTCGAAACGTTTCGGCAACCGATTGGTGCCCTCTTCAGTCGAAAGTAATTTGTCTATTGTACACAGATTGTATAAGTTAAGTCTAATTGTTTTAATGAAATTTAATCTTGTACTGAATAATTAAGACAATATGGGGATTTAAAAACTAAAAATCGACAAAATGAAAACGAATGAAAAATATGTATAACCGATATAAGAAAGTTGAAATTGGAAGTTACGTAATTTATGAAGATGTAATGTTATATGACTTACTTAAGAAGTCCTAGGATATATTAGGTTTCCGCCCTAGGTGCTTATGTCTTAGTTGTTCAGTTAAGACTAATGGGTGTAGTTTAAACCTAATGACCATGAGGTCATAAGAGATGATAAAACAAGGAAGGTTATTGTTATGCTGGTTGGAAAACATTAGGTTTCAGTTGGGTTACATTTAAATTTGTTGTTGCGATGATCATAAACATAGATAATGACCACGTGTTGGTAAGTTAGTTTTGTAGATCCCGCCATACGATCACGGACAGGATCACGTGTTACTTGTATCCTACGCAACAAGTCCCAAACGAAAACATGTGTCTTGTAAGAAGTGGTGGCAGAAAATAGGAAGAATCTTTTAGTCAAACAAATAAGGCAATCAGATCAGTGTAATAGGACGATATATTTGTTGATTCGAACTTTTTATTGACACTGTTTTCTTTAGCGATGAATAGAGACTCTGCTGTAGTACATCTCCAATAATTGTTGTCCCTGTGTAAGACCTTCGTATGGTCGAAGTCAAAGGAATGGCCATTTTCCAACACATGCTCCGTTAGTGCGGTTTTATTCGCAAAATGCGTGAGGCTATATTTATGCTGATATATCCTCGTGGATAGTAAATTGTGTGTCTGGCCTACGTAGCATTCATCGCAATCGTTACAGGGTATTTGGTATACCACATCCGTTCGTTTAAAATTATTTAATTTATCCTTGCCTTTGCTGAAAATTACAAAGGGGTTGTGGTTGAAGATGTAGATGCATCTGATGTTGTATCTTTTTAGAATTAGACCTAAACCGAGACCTCGGATGTGTGGGAGTAACACATACTTGGTCAGAGACGGGTCACCTATACGTTTACTTTTCTCTTCCACAGCCCTGAGAGGATGATATATTTCATCTACCCGACGTTTAATGATGCTTTTGATGAAGTTGGATGGGTACCCGTTTTTTTGAAGAGTGCCAATAATCAGTTCGAGATTGTCCTTTCTGAATTTAGGGTGAGACAATTTAATCGCCCTATCCACCAACCCAATTACCAAACCCTGTTTATGTCTGACTGTGTGCGTTGAATTGAAGTTAACATATCTGCCCGACCATGTCCTCTTACGAAACCAGTTGGTTATGATTTTATTTTTATCTCTTATGACTGACAAAACCATGTAGTTATTATAATTTATTATTACGACGGGTTTTTCCAATTGGAGAAATCCACCACCGCGCATTCTTCTGTATATTTTTCTTGTTGCACTTGTATCCCAAGTACTCAGCAGTGTAACAATTTTCTTATCCTTCCAAGATAATAACAAAATTTCATCAGACCTATACGCAGCAATTTTGTTATCAGAAAATATTGGTTTTCTTATTACATCCGGAATGTATTTTCTATTTGTTTGTATAGTATCGGTTAAATAGCATTTTTTTGCAACAGCGCATTTGCTAGTGGTATGCTAGTGAAATATCTATCCGTAAATATAATGTGCCCTGCAACTTCAGGGTGTAAATCCAATACCTTCTGGTAAAGATCTAGAACAATTCTAGAACTAACGGGTAGATCAGGTCGCACAAGATTTTCCGTGGTCAAACTACCATAATAGGGTAGAATAGCTTGTACATATCCGGTGTTAGCATCAGCTAACACATATATACGTATCCCCCATTTTGTGAGCTTCTTAGGGTTATACGTTATAAAACTTCTTTTTCCCTTGAATTTGACTACTGCTTCACCAATAGACAATTCTCTACCTGATACGAAGTTTTCTCGGAACTTCGTATCAAGGTAATGTAAATAGTTACAGATTTTTTCACTTCGTGTTCTCATATTTTGCGCAGATGCTGCTTTCTCATTTGTGTGGAGCATCCAACAAATCTTAAGAAATCTATCTCTTCTAAATATTTCTCCAAAATACGGTATTTTCGCGTTACGCGCAGTTGACCAATATTCCTTCAAATTTGGAACGGGTATCGTGCCCAAATTCAATATCACCCCTAGAAATGCCGATATTTCAGCCTTCCTTACATCGACCCATGTATTCCAAGTTGAATGTATTGAGATATTTTTACTCGGTATTTTAGCATGTCCTTATTTATTGGTTTCGTCCAGTATCTTATTCATTAACACGTTGAGTGCCACGCGATTTTATAAGGATCGATGTTAATAAATCGCCGTCAGGCCACGCGCGCTGCTTAGAAGCGCGCTGGTATCGTGGTACAGCAATGCGAACCGCACTACTAGCAAATTGAAATTTACTCGATGCAGGTGTTTAAACATATTAGGCCCATTGTTTCTTATCGTAGTAGAAGATATTTACGTTTGGAACGAAATGCTTATATGGACTTTAAATAAATTTTAGGTAACTACTTAAAACAATGTAATTTTTTTAATTTTATATCATATTTTACACTTTCAGTCACCGGCGACTGACACGGCCTGAACGGAAAGTTCAGTGTCAGTCACCGATGACTGACGTGGCACACAACGTGTTAATTGATCAGTGAAGATCAATTTAAAAAACTCAATGGGTTCGTTATATTGGTGACCTGCCTGAGGACCAACAGGTTTTGTTCCAATCGTAAATGGGATTTTGACACCCTCTATGTCTTGGTTTACGACGTTTCTCCACGTGAAATCGACATTTTCTTCGTCTCTTTGGTTTCTTTGCCGTTCACCTTCATATTCGCTATCACTTGAAATGTTGAAACGGCGGAATTGTTTTCGTACAACACATTGTACTTCACTTCCGCTATCAGAAGAACAATTTTTCATAACTTCATTACTGTCACTTGACTCAACATAAAACTCATTATCACTGCTGCTGATGTCACAAAATGTAACATCCTTACTGCTTCTTTTAGACATATTATAGTAGGGTAATTTTCATATATAATAGTCCAAATAGTAATATATAAATATAATTAACTTTATATGGAAATCTGAACAGTAATAAGAGAGATCTGCTCGTTTGAAAGATTCGTACAAGACTGTTGTCCTCATGTACGAATCCAGCATTTGAGATCAAGCTAAGATATGACACAAAAAGGAACCAATCGAGAGCACAGAATATATGACTACATCTGTAGTGGACTAAAGGCAGATGTCCACGTTGTAAATATAACGTAGATCCTATTTGCTTTGGCTGCTGTCCGCAAAGGGTTAAAAACTTAACAATTAGAAGTGTGTTATGTGGTACGTCGATGCGACGTATAACGAGTGTATAATACGCATGTGGACAGTGAAACTGTTGATGGTATTCTCCCGTTTTCCTTGACACTTCCTCTAATCGAAAGCTCGTCCTCCCACTAGGCTCATTTTGCATTACAGATAGTCTAAGATATGATTGATCGGAAAATCTAATGAGTAGGACCCCAACGAGCGAGAGGAAAGCTCAAGGAAGAGCGATGTTTTTGAGTCGAAAAGGTATATGGGGTTTTCCGGTGGATATGTGCAACTCGTCGATCATTGGCTACTTTCCTAAAGTAATTATTGCCAAGTTAAGCGGACGGTATCTGGCGGCCAGATGTTTTAGGGCGTACTGTCTAACTGCAGTACGGTTAATTCCTATTGCCTTCTTGCACGTTTTAGGAATCATTCCAGGTAGCGGCACTGAATTATATTCCGGTACGGAACAGTCATGCTATAATTTTCTAACATGTCTTTTATGTACTTTCCTTGATTTAGGAACATTTTACCTGTCTCTCCATCTCGTCGTAGCTTCATACCCAGTATGTCGCTAATCTGTCCCAAGTCTTTCATTTTAAACTTTTCCTTGTTTTCAACTAATTTTCTTAAACATATAGAGCCAACCATTAAATGATCCACATAAATTATTATCATTGTTCTAGAATCTCGTACGTGTAGAATGTAGGCACACGGATCTGACTTTGTGCTTTTCATACCTATTTCTTGGATATAAAAATCACATTCCCGCCTGCTTCAAACAACATACTGGTCTTTTCAGACGACAAACTTTATCTTTCTTTCGTTGACAACCTAGCATCTGTGGTTGTTCCATGTACATATAACTCGTCCTCTAAGTAACCTTGAACATAAGCTGTTGCGACATATAATTGGTGGACGTACATCTCAGTTTCAACACTTAAAGCTAACGAACTGCGAATTGTATCGTAATGTGCTACAGGTGCGAATATCTCTTGATAATTAACACCTTCACGTGGTGAACATCCTTGTATAACCAATGGTGCCTTGTACCTGTCTTTTGTACCGTCTTGTTTTCGTTTCACGCGACATACCCACCTGTTCCTTAGAACCCTTTTTTTGGTGGTCGGTCCCCTAGCTCCCATGTACAATTTGTTAGTAATTGTACGAGTGCTAACCTGCCGTTGCTAGCTTCGGGCTCGGGTCAGCGAGGTGTTCGTATTGGATAGCGTGGAGAGGGTGATCTCGCTTCAAAGTACCAAGATGCTATCACAATACTTTATTCAAAAACTATATACACACCACTGATTATTTACATTGACGTTGTTTGTACTTTACGAGAACTTGATATCTGTTCTCGGAGTCAACTTCTGCTAACACTGACTATACAGTATAGCTGTTATTTGGTTACAGGTTTCGAATCGCGTCGGTAATTGTTGGTATCGAACTTAGGTGGTTCGAGTAAATTGGTTTCTAGTTAATTCCGAGGATGAACCTGTTTCTTTAAACTGTCAAAGATGACTCGTTTTCGTTTGGATTGTCGAAGATGACTTTGTTCTTTGGGTTGTCGAAGATGACTGACTTTCGTTTCTTCGCTCACGATCCAGCTCGTGATGTCCAAAGTCCCTACTCCTGGAGAGGCGTGGAAAATCATGGAATCTGTCGCTGGTCTAATTGGTCAAACCGATTTGGGACCTTCCTATTGGTCGCAATTGTTTTGCGACAAATTCCAAGAATCCGCGACTTTCGAAGGGCCGCTGTCAGGTAGGCTCCGCGAAGATTGGGACATTTGGCTGCCAGATGTGGGACTGGGCCGCGCGTTCGAGTTCAGGTAGAGTTAATTGCAGGGCGCAAGGATCCGTACGTGTCTAGCAATAATGAAAATAGGTGACAATAGATCCCTACGCCGCTGCCGCTGCGACCAGTCCCAGGGCTCAAGCGACCGTTCGGACTTTAAACTATACATTGTTTTCTGGGTGAATTGTCAATGGTACTAATAAAGAAACCGTCCGAACGATGCGCTTACCCGATCGTGAGCGAAGTGTTGGTTGCAATAAAATTTAGTAAAACGGTGAAGGCCTTGGGACGGAACAGTAATTATTCATATTCATCTTCCATAGCGTCTGTCAATTTTTTTGAATCTTCTTCTGTTTATACCTCTTGCACTGTGGATGGTTCGCGCACATTTTCCGCAATTGATATTGAAGCTGTGTCCGCGTATAATTTGCTCGGCCTACCACGTCGACCTGTTTTGATCACCTTCTGTCCTTCTCGCCCACATTGAATTTTCGCATTTGATACGTGTGGCGTTTCGTACACGTCGGATTCATCGTGCAGTTTCTCAGCATCCAATATTCTGGCTCCTATTCAGCATATGATCTTCTGTGCTCTTCTTCAGGATATGATCTTCTGTGCTCCTCTTCAATGAATCGTTGCTGCCTTTCCTTGAACAAGACTGGCACTGGTTCCACAGGCATGTCGCAAACATCATTAGCCATACCTTCGTTGTGGATTTCCGACACATCGAGTGTATTATCCGTTGAAGAGTAGTCCGAATCTGCATCTTCGAAAACTTTTACACCTCGAGCTTTAATAATCGTTCTCGTGCCCGATTTCCAGAGTCTGTACGCCTTCGATTCTGGAGCATACCTAATCAGTCTATATTCGTCCCCTTTCGGCTGAAATTTTTCCCGTCTTATTCCTTTATTTAATATAATCGTCTTTGCACCTATTATTTTGAAAAATCCCAGATAGGATTTCTTCTTCGTCTACGCTTCAAATGGCGTTTTTCCATTTAGTGCCTTTGTTGCACATCTATTTCTAATATAAATTGCAGTAAATCCTTGCAGTAAAAACATCTGGCCATTTCTACGATTGTTCTGTTCATACTCTACGCGACGCCGTTTTGCTGGGGCATATATTCGACACTCAGTTGATGAAAAATTCCTTCGCCCTTTAGAAAATTCTTAAACTCGTTCGAAAGATATTCTCTCCCATTGTCCGTTCGTATCTTCCTGATACGCTGTCCTGTCTGTTTCTCGACTTTGCATTTGTAATCTTTAAATATCTTGAGAGCTACCGCACGATTTCGTAACATCGTCGTTTCTGTATAACGAGTATGATCATCTATAAATGTTATGAAATACTTAGTGCCATCGAGAGACTCGACACTCATCGGCCCGCAGATATCGGAGTGAACCAATCCAAGTACTTCACCTGCTTTGGAAGTGATGTTCCTACCAGTGATCATTCCTTCAGCTTGCATTCTTTTAAGATCCTTAATATTTACATTGCGATTTATGCGTCCTACCTTATCGGAATTAAAACATCGTTCTGTGAATTCTCGCGATTTTTGTTTCACGTTACTTGCCTTTGCGTTCGCGCGCGATTGTTTACTATGAATGTGACTTTTCTTTAGTAGCGCGTCGTTTCTATCGCGGTCGCTTGTCTTTATATCCCTATCCCGCTGTCTCGCTTCCTCTTCGATCAACTTCGACTTTAGGATGTCAAGGGTCGGTATTTCATCGCCTGATTCGATTGTCACGCTAAAATTTTCAAATTCTGCCCGTAACGAACTTAACAGTATTATCGACAAGATTTCGTTTGGTATTTCTATACCTGCTTCTTCCAGCAATCCCGCCTTATTCGCGAATTCATTGAGTTGATGCGTGGTTGTTTCATTTGGACGCTTCTCCATCCTCAATATCTGCTTATACAATGTGGCCTTTCTCACCGGTCCTCGAGATTCGAATTCTCCTTTCAGGATATCCCATGCCGTTTTTTATGTTTCAGCTGCTTTCACATAATTTAGTTGGCTATAAGATATGCTCAAATTTATTAATGCTAACGCCTTTGAATCCATTTTGATCCATTCTTGCGAATTTCCCTTCGGTTTTATTGCCGTGCCGTTCACATACGGCCATAGGTCGTTGAAAACCAGTACGCTCTTCATTTGAACTTTCCAGAGCTCATAATTATTCTCTGTTACCTTTTCGACATTTGAGAAACCACTTGCGGATTCTATTTCTTCATACAAACGATCTTTTCGCACTTTTAAATATTTCCGCAGTCACTATACGATCCCTGGGCCCATAACCTGTCAGATATTTATATTAAACGCGTGATAGGAAACGGAATATTTAAGGATCTCGAAATAAAACGGTTCTCGTCTGTATCGTGAACTTTATTGTTCGAAGCTCGAAGCCAGAATTAAATCAGTGCCCCAGAGGCTACATTTGTAGGTATGGAGATGGTGCGTACCATCATTCTGGGAATGCACTTTTCTCTGAACAGCCAGTCCCAAACACTCGCTCCCATGCCGCCGATACAAGCAAGGGACCATATGGCTCTCCAAGTTCGCTGCTCGAGCGACAAGGTGACAGGGACATTCGCCGACAAAGGGCAGATATCACTTCCCCTAAAACGCGCGTATACGACCGCTACCATGAGACGAACAGCCAAAAAAGACAAATGACTCCCCGCGAACATACGAGAATCGCAGGCACGATACTCAGCGATACAGATGACGTTGATCGTTACTATCTTACGATATCCAATTTCTCAAAAAATTTCAGAATATTCAGAATCTGATGACAGTTCCATATCATCGTAGGCCATATTCGTCAATTTGTCCATGATGGAGGCACAATTTATAGATAGTAAATTCGATTTTTCTAAAAAAAAAACTCTGATCAAGACTTAGACAAATAACTCTCAAATCTTTGCTGGCAGTGCAACGAAAGCAAACGATTGAATGTGCATTATTGGGCAGTTATGAAGAATAAATGCACGGCGCCTATAGGCGCTGTTCGCCCTGAGAGGGCGACTCTGGATGAGCGCCTAAAGTCGTTGTTCGCAGCCAAAGGGTTAAAGAGCTAATTGATGGGAAGGAACCGACGGGCAGCGCTCAGGGCGTTGCCCCGCTCGTGTCACGGGAAAAAACGGCCCGCGCTATCTATCGATTCCTTAACAATACTGTTTCTACAAATAAATGAAACGCCTTAAGTGTTTCACGTCTCTTTGCTGACATTGAAAAATGACCATTGATTTTTAGGACAATATTTTCTATGTCCATATTCAAGTTTCTCATAGCACATTTTTTTGTGTTATGTACAATGTGGGCATTGCAACTAGCTTTAACAACACCTTCATTTAATATAAGGATGTTAGTATATAAGGAGTTTCTTATACAAAAATTACAATTTGCATTATCTACACTAAAACAAGAAATTCTTTTCCAGTCTAATTGCAAATTGTTCTTAGTATTTTTCAAACATTGAAACAAATAATTTATTGAGAGACGATGCGTTATGTCGAAACTTCGAATGGAAGGTGAGCCCCGAGCGTCTTCGATGCTCCCGTTTTATACAATTCTTATCTTTATATGACTGTTCCTGGGATTTTGTCTGAAGGATATCTTGTGGTCGTTGTAAATGTCACCCATCGTATGACAAAGTGACAACGTGCTCGACTTCAATTTTCACGAAACTTGATAGAGCTATAGTATAGACAGAATTGAAGCTGTTGCTAGCCAAAAGAAAGTCTATTACTTACACCTAACAAGAAAACCCAGCAGTAATAGAGTGAAAAGAAAAAGCGTCCGAAGCGGACCAAATACTGTGAACATCTTTTTATAAAGAAGACAAAATTAATAAATTCAGTGAAGCTGCAGCAAGCACTCCTCAGATCAGTGCACACAACAAATTATGCGTTCTTTCGTATACAAGGTTAACAATGATTTTCTACGCCATTAAATAATATTTTGAAAAATGAATATGTCATAGGGAACGGAGTACTTATTAACATATGTTAGTATTTGAATACTTTTGCACCACTATCTACTTTATTTTATACTTCAGATTAACTAGACACAGGTATATATTCTTTTAATTAAGCTCTTTATTTTATATGACCACGTTGCTTACACACCATGCAGCACATACATCGCTTATGAAAAAATATAAGACTTATTATTAACTTATTATTAATTATAAAACGCAAATACTATCTATACAATTCAAATTTAACAGAATTGTCGATAAATTGGGTGGTATTTTGTTATTACTTGTCCTGGCATTTCTCAAAGCCATGTGTCTTGATGGTAAAATGTTTGTCGTCCCTTTTCACTACTTCGTAGGGTCCATCGTATGGTTGCTTTTTTAAAGGCTTTTTTACTGCATCGTGGCGAAGAAACACGTGGGTCGCTGTAGCTAGGTCTTTAAAAACAAAAACTGTTTTAGATCCGTGCCTGGCTGTAGTAGTTGGTCTGATTTGATTCATGTGCTCATTGAGCTGCTCCGAGAATTGAGACATGGTGACATCGGCTCCACGGATTAGGAGTTCCCCAGGAAGTCTTATAGTCTCACCGTATACCAACTCTGCTGACGTAGTCTGTACGTCGTCCTTGAAAGCTGTCCGATTACCCAACATCACCATTGGTAGTATTTTGGTCTAGCTCCTGTTGTTGTGACAAACGATGGCTGCCTTTAGTTGCCTATGTACTCGTTCAACCAAGCCATTTGCCTCTGGGTGGTATGCTGTGGTACGAAGGTGGGTGGTTCCTAGGAGTTGTGTGAGTGTATTAAACAAATAAGACTCAAACTGCTTGCCCTGGTCCGTGGTGATCCTGAGTGGCACCCCAAACCTAGAGATCCATCCTTCCAGGAACGTTTGTGCTACTGTCTCGGCTGTGGTGTTTTGCAATGGAAATGCCTCCGGCCAACGGCTGAATCTATCTACGCATGTCAGACAATGCGTATATCCGTTGGACATAGGTAGTGGTCCTATCAGATCCATGTGAACGTGCTCAAATCTTCTGGACGGAGTTGTGAAGTGTTCTGCAGGTGGCTTAACGTGTCGAGTTATTTTCGCCCTTTGACATGCGAAACACTCCTTCGTCCATAGCCTGGCGTCCTTTTTGATTGATGGCCATACATACTTTTGAGTCAGTAACTTTGTTGTTGCCTTGATGCCGGGGTGTGAGAGATTATGTACTACGTTAAATGCCTGCTTCCGGAATTTTTCCGGTAGGAATGGCCTGGCTTGTCCTGTCGATATGTCGCAGAATATTTCTGCCTTGCTATCTCAGATATAAACCTTCCTGATGAGAAGTACGGTTTCTCCCTGTCTATACTGACTGAGTTCCGAGTCTTGTTTCTGTGCTTGCGCTAATTCTTTGTAATTGAGAGTTGTCACTATTTCTGATATCCTGGATAACGCGTCTGCTACCACATTGTCCTTACCAGATATATGTTGTATGTCGGTTGTAAACTGTGAGATGTAATTTAAATGTCGGAACTGTATGGGTGAATTTTTCTCTAGTTTCTGTTTCAGTGCGTAAATCAATGGCTTGTGGTCGGTAAATATTGTGAAATGTCGTCCTTCTATGGAATGTTTAAAATGTTTGACTGCGAGGTATGCAGCTAAAAGCTCGCGGTCGTATGCGCTGTATCTTTTTTGCGTTTCGTTTAATTTTCTGCTAAAGAATGCTAACGGGGTCCAGTGCTTGTTTATCTTCTGTTGCAGAGCCGCTCCAATAGCCGCGTCTGATGCGTCGACCATTATAGCCAACTCTGCTTTTGGAGACGGGTGCGTTAACGTGGTCGCGTTGGCAAGTGCATCCTTTATTTTGTGGAACGACGTCTCAGCTTCCTTATTCCAGATGATTTCTTGTTTCTTACATTTCTCTTTTAACAAGGCTTCTAACTGTGTCAGAATCTTCGCTGCGTCAGGTATAAATCTTGTATAGAAATTGATCATCCCCAAAAAACGTCGCAGTTGCTTATCCGTTTTGGGTTTTGCGAATTCTTTTATTGCTGCTATTCTGTCCTCCGGTGGTCTGGCTCCGTTTTTGTTTACTGTATAGCCTAAGAATGTGACTTCCGGGACGCAGAATTTGCTTTTTGCCATGTTTATTCTAGACTCGTATTGCCTCAGTCGCTCAAGCAGTTGACGCAGATGATCCAAATGTTGTCTTTCGTTTTTTGATGCTATGAAAATATCGTCAATATATACATAACAAAAATCGAGGCCTCTCGTCACTTCGTCCATGAACCGTTGGAACGATTGTGCCGCGTTCCTTAAGCCAAATGTCATGTACTTAAATTCGTATAAGCCGAAAGGTGTTACCATAGCGGTCTTTGGTATGTCCTCTTTGGTATGTCCTCTTTGGCAATTGGTATATGGTAATATGCCTTCACTAAATCTATTTTTGAAAATATGGTTCTATCGTGGAGCATCTGTGTGAAATCTTCAATGTGTGGTACTGGGTATCTGTCAGGTATGGGTATTGCATTTAGTGCCCTGTAGTCTCCACACGGCCTCCATTCGTGGTTCTTTTTAGGAACCAGGTGTAGAGGTGAAGACCAATTACTCTGCGATGGCCTGATAATTCCTTGTTTCAGTAGCTCTTCGAATTCTTTCTTGGCGATTATCAGTTTATCTGTTGGCAACCATCGTGCTTTGCTCGTTACTGGTGGTCCTGGTTCTGTTTTAATATGGTGTGTTGTATGATGTTTAGGTGCGGAAATCTTTGTTGGTGTCTTGGTAAGGTCGGAAAATTGTTGTAATAACCGTTGTAACTTGTTGTGTACTTGTACGACTATTTTAATTGACCCGACTGCATTTACTATCTTCCCTGACGAAGATAGGTGAGTCTTGCTCTCTATCACCCTGCGATTTTGTAAGTCTACTGACACACCGTAGTAGCTTAAAAAGTCTGCTCCTATTATGGGTTCATCCACGTTTGCTATGACAAATTTCCATACAAAATCTCGCCTTAACCCGAAACATATGTTTAGCTTTGGGACTCTCCTAATTGCAAATATTGCATCTTGTAACACTTTAGAATTATTATATTGCTGTCGCTCCTCATACAGCTTGCGACTTTCAGCTCCAAATGTTTTCAATAATATTTAAGTCTAGTGACAGACTGAGCCAATCCCAAACCCTAATATTGTTTTGATTGAGACTCCTTGTGACTGCCTTTGCAGTATGGATTGCTGCCCGGTCTTGTTGGAATATCCAATGTCTGTGTCTCAAATGTAAGTGCAACAAGCTCAATCATATCATAATAGGAAATGGCATCCCGTACCATCACGGATCCTTGTCTACTGTGTCGAGGTGTTAATATTTTCTCTTCTTTTCGTATATTATGAAAATAATACGATAATCTGCCCGGCCCATCTAAGCAAAATGCTTTTCATTCGTGAAAATGACTGCACCATTCCTCGGATATCCAGTGCACATGATTACGGCCAAACGGTCTTGCTTCACGGTGACAACGACTTAATAATGGCTTTCTCTATAATCTCACCCCTTTAAGATGTGTCGTTATACAGGGTGTTTCCGAAATCGTGGTACAACCGGCGGGGGGTGATTCATCGTATAAAACTGAGTTGAAAAAATGGAATAAAGTTTTTTTTATATGAGGCTTCATTTCCGAGAAAATTAAGTTTGAAAACTTGTAAGCACGCGTGCACTCGTTCGCCGGCCTGACTCGTAACCGTCACTGTTGCTTACATTTATAAACAGTTTTAAGTAGGACATTTAAATAAGTAGTAAGTCTTAAGGTCTTATTTGACTGATTTACAGATGTTAAAAATGTCGTCCATGATGTTGTAGTCAAATTCTTGCTCGACGAATTAATGAAGCGTGAACTGAAGGTAATGTGTCCCTGGCAGCATTCGCACTCTCCGAGTCACACCCAAGAAGTCCTGACGCACTCATTCGCCTCACCTAAAACAACCGCCTCGCGACACACACACGCACACATCGCACCATACCACGCATACGCATACATACACCGCCCAACATCTTACAGTTCGGCCAGCCTGAGAATGGTTTTTCGTTTAACTGAAAACCATCAATATCTTTAATTAAGTACCTGTCCATTCTCAGTTCTTTGTCTACGACATACGGTCCTTTATACTTAGGTAATAATTTTTTGTTTACTCCCGGTGTAGTGACAACATTTTTTTATTAAGATGTGTTTCCTTATTTTCTTGATCGATGACCACGCGTACAGTGCCACTCGCGTTAATATCGGTCGACGCGTTGCTAGCGAGATTTAGTTTTCTGCGGCGCCGTCTATCAATATTCTCAAAAGAATTTAAATTTTTACATACGTGGGACATACTACCGCTGTCTAAACACCACTGCCCGTCGCTCGTCTCGACTTTCACTTGCGTTTCTTCGCAACTTTGCCCGATTTCTGACGTCGTATAGAAGGAAATATCGCTGCTTGCACTCTTTGCCGAATATCTCGAATTTCCAATACCTTTGCGGCATTCGGATGCTATGTGACCGATTTTCCGACACCGAAAACATTTCACTTTCGATCGATCGTCACTGTTATTGTTTGCAGCTTTGTTATAACTTTTTCTTCCATGATTTGACTCACGTATTTCCCGGCGATCATAGCATTTGGCACTACATCGCGTATCTCATTTTTCCGAGCATCATTTTCTTCGATAATTTTTATTCGAAGCGTGTCAGGAGGCGGTAGTTCGTCCCGTGACTCTATCGCGCATCGGACATTTTCAAAACTCTGCGGTAAGCTATATAATAGCAGAATCGCCAGTAAATCTGCGTTAATGTCGACGTCCATTTCGTGTAGTTTATCCACAGCGTCAAAGAATTTCCTCAGGTGTTCGCGAATATCCTCGCCCTCGTTCATACGCTGTACAATTAATTTCTTAAGCAGCGTAGCTTTGCGCGCGGGACCGCGTGACTGATATATTTGTGCGAGTTTTTGCCATACCTCGTTGGACGTTTTGCACTCCTTAACCTGCTTCAGTTCTGACGGGTTGAATGACAATATTATGTCAGACTTTGCCTTTTCATCGTTTCCAGCCCACGTACGATACGCTGCTTCCGATGCTGGATCATTTTCTGTCACTATCGGTGCTTTCATCTCACCGCTCACGTAACACCATGCATCGTTCTTTACCAATAACGCACGCATTTGAATCTTCCAAGTATCGTAATTTTCCTTGTTGAGGCCTTCGATTTTTTCGAGACTCGCCATTGTCCACTCAGTTTTCACAAGCACTCGCACCGAAACTCAAATAGGAATTTGTATACGTCGCACTAATACTTTTGTTATTCGCGACTTCCCGAACTTTTCGATCTCTGGATTTCGCGATTCTCTGGGCCCATAACCTGTAGTTATGAAGGTTCGGCTGCGACTGACTGTCGGAACGGCGTCTCCAAGAGAAGACAAAACACGATCGAATTTGGGTCGCATGTTTCCAGCGTTTCCTCGAAAAGGTCCCGTATCGCATCACTTACATTGTATCGATGCCGGATACGTCTGTCACAACAAGTGTTATCTTTACGACTACCATTTCTATGTGTTCGTGTGTCGTTATACTGGGGATTGGTTCATGCTGTATGTCGTTCTTTATGAGAATTGCGACACCCCCTCCTTTAGTTTGCCTCTCCTTGCGGTGCACTATATAACCGGGGACTTTTATGGTGCAATTTTTGGTAAGGTGGGTTTCGCTTAATAAGGCTATATCTATTTCGTGTAGGTTTAATATATGGATAAGTTCTGATAATTGATTTTTAAGTCCACGGGTGTTGTATAGCATAATTTTCATATGTTTTATACTTTTTACGGACATTTCTGTTCGAAAAGGTGTGCGTATTTTAGTATAATTTTTATTTTGTCGATGCCCGAAGGTACCGCTTTTACCTATGTTATTAATTTCCGTATTTCCTCGATCGGCTGGTATATGTTGAGGTTGTGCAGCTCCTGGTATAGCGATTCTAGTTCGCTCGTAGTCCTCGTCAGATCTTGGGTTGATCTGTTGTTATCGGAAGAGGCCTCCATGTGCTTTTTCGAGTCCTTGGCTTCTGGGTTGAAGTGACCTCCAGGCGGTGGTCGCTTCTGCATACGAGGTACCTGGCCTGGTGAGTCTCGTTACGTTAACCCTTGGGGTTCGGGGGGTCCTCAGTTGTAAATCTATGGAGGGTGTGATTTTCTCCTTCCTGGCGATATAATCCAGCCTGGCACTACATTGTCTGTAGCTTGACGCATGCTGTAGTCCGCAGTTAGCACACTTGACCTCATTTGTGTTCTTCTTGCAGTCCCTGCTATCATGGTTCCCTCCACATCTCACGCATCTCATACTGAGGTTATAGTGGCTGTTTCCGTGGCCAAATAGTTGGCTGCGGAAGCATTGGCTTGTTGCGTTGTTGGATTTGAACTTTTCTACCGTAATTTTATGGTAATGTACCGCTCGGATTTGCCTCAGGTCATTAAGGGGTGCCTTCGGGTCCGTCGTTACTACGTAGACAGGTAGTGGTCTTTTGGTGCCATCGGACTCCCTTTTGGCCATCTGGTATACATCGGTTACTCCGTCTATTTTGGAGGAGAGGTCCTCTTTAACCTCTTCGGGGGTGAAAGTAGCCGGGAGGCCCTGAATCGCGTATTTCCTTTTGCGGTCGCTTTTGAATCCAAACGTGGGAAATTCAGTATTCTGCTTTTTCAGCATTTCCTTAATTTTCATGTGGTTCTCCTTGGTCCTTTTAGCAAGATTGGATGTAAACGAGCAACCAGCTGTAGAAGTTGGTGAAGTGTGTGATGCAAATACGCGTGAGGATGTTGTAGAAATAGTAACTTCTTATAAACCGAATAAAATCAAGACTACAAATATTGAAATGCGAATAGTTGTAAAAGATGAAAAACCTATTTATCAAAGGCCTCGCAGATTATCTGAGTCGGAAAAAGAAATTGTGGATAAGCAAGTGGAGCAGTGGATGGTGGAAGGTATAGTAGAATAATGTTCATCTGAATATGCTAGTCCCGTAGTTACTGTTAAAAAGAAAGGCGGAAGTCCTCGGCTATGTATTGATTATCGCAAAATTAACGAAATTATTGAAAAAAACAGATACCCTTTATCTTTAATAGACGACCAAATAGACAGATTACGCGACGCACGCATATTTAGTACCTTAGATTTGACAAACGGTTTCTTTCATGTATCGATTCATAAAGACAGCAGGAAATATACGGGATTTGTGACTCATAGCGGACAATATCAATTTTTTAAAGCCCCATTTGGCCTCTGCAATTCACCGCCCATGTTCCAAAGATTTATTAATGAAGTTTTTCGCGATTTAAGTAAGCACGGAATAGTGTTGTTATATTTAGACGACGTTATCATATTAGCTCAAGATGTTAATGAACGTTTAGTTCGATTATAGATAGTAATGACAGTTGCGAGCGAATATGGATTATAACTTGATTTTAAGAAATGTAGATTTATGCAAACCAGAATAGAATATGTAGGAAATGTAATAGAGCACGGAAAGATTTATCCGTCGCCATTTAAAACAAATGCGGTCCTGAATTTTCCACGACCACAATCTGTAAAGGATATACGTAGTTTTCTCGGTTTAGTAGGATATTTTAGGAAGTTTATACCTAAGTTTTCCTTAGTTGCTAAGCCGCTCAGTGATCTTTTACAACAGGGTAACAAATTTAAATTTGAGCCCAAAGAATTGGTATCATTTCAAAAATTAAAGGACGCATTAACTACAGACTCAGTATTAAAAATTTGTAACCCAAAACATGAAACGGAACTTCATACTGACGCAAGTATGGATGGTTATGGAGCTGTGTTATTGCACAAGTCGCCTGACGATAATCTGCTACATCCGGTCCCATTTCATGAGTATGAAAACTACGTCACCCGAGAAGAAATATACCAGTTATGAACTTGAGTTGTTAGCTATAGTTAAGGCATTAAACAAATTTCGGATGTACCTTCTAGGTATTACATTTAAGATAATAACTGATTGTTCTGCCGTAGAAAAGACAATGACGAAAGCCGAAATTTCTGTTCGGATTGCGCGTTGGATAATGTTTGTTAAAGAGTTTAATTTTAAGATCGAACATCGTGCAGGTAATAGACTTAAACATGTAGATGAATTAAGTAGATGTCCTGTAATGTTTACAATTTCGACGGACTTGATATCAAAATTAAGAACGGCCCAAGATGAAGATGACGCCGTCAAGCGATTAAAGAATTATTAAAGCAGAAGCCATACAAATTATAGCATTCGGCAAGATTTACTGTATGTCAGTAAGGATGGCCGAGACGTGTTAGTAATATGAAAAACCATGCAGAACGATATAATAGAAGCCGCGCATAGGAAAGGTCATTTTGGTGTTCAAAGGACAGAAGAAATGATCAAACAAGATTATTATTTTTCGGATATTAAACAAAAGAGACAAAGCTTTATTAATAACTGTGTGCCCCGTATTCTTGTAAATAGGAAGGAAGGCAAACAAGAAGGATATTTACATCCGCTTTCGAAGCCTGAGATTCCATTGCATACACACCATATCGATCATTTGGGTCCTCTTGAATCGAGTAGTTTTCCAAGAGCTAACAGTCAAGTAGAGAGATTAAACAGAACAATAATCGCAGTATTCACCAAGTTATCATTGGAGGAACCAACTAAATGGTACAAACACGTTGAAAAATTGCAGCGTATACTAAATTCCACTTGGCATCGGAGTATAGGAATGACACCATTTGAATTATTATTCGGGACAAAAATGAAGAATGAGGACGACTCGAACCTGAAGAAAATGATTGAGGCGGAATTTCAAAAGCAGTTTGAAGAAAAGCGCATTCAATTCAGAAAAAGAGCAAAGGAACAGTTATTCAAAATACAGGAGGAAAATAGAAAGACTTATAATCTTCGTCGTAAACCACCTTTTAAGTATAAGATGGGAGATATGGTAGCTATTAAACGTACACAACAAGCACCAGGAAGTAAATTAAAACCGAAGTACTTAGGCCCGTATGAAATATTAAAAATGAAACCCAACGATACGTATGACGTGTCCAGAATTGGAAATGGAGAAGGACCGAAGATAACGTCAACCTGTGCCGAATTTCTTACACCATGGGTTGATTGTATACCTTCATCCGGGACGAAAGAACGGCAGGATGGCCAATTATAGGATTGTAGTTAATATTATGCTTATTCGTTAAGAGTTAGTTTACAGGTTTGAATTTAGTAGGTTAATAGTTGACGAACGACGTATGCATGGTGATGAATGTTTTATAAAAAAAAGACGAGTGACGCGGAGAGAGTCGAAGAACGAGAGCGAAAGAGCGTGGTCGAATTGTTTGCGAGTGCATTTTAGTGTATTGTACATTCGTTTTAATCTTTATTATTGTTAGACTGGATATTGAATCAAGGTGATCGATGTTCAGAGCGGAGCGTCTTCTGTTTTGTAGAGACCCGATGTTCTGCTGTTCTGTTGTAGCGTATAGTGCATATGGCTGCGTGATCGTTGGATGCCACTTTACAGTAAAACTCGTTTTAATTCACTAATCACAGAATCGTCACAAAATCTAACAATTATAGTGAACACCTTGTTCTTTATTCTTATTCCGTGATTCCATTTATTACGAGAACTTTATCCCCTACATAAGTATAAGTCAAAAAACCTTCAAGTTTCGTGTCTGAGAATAATTGATATAAATAATACACTCGTGCTTACAACACGAGTGAAGTGATCAATCCAAGGATTTATCTGCGGCTGATCACACATTTAACAGATCCCTATCAGCGGAAAATCATTATAAATATGATAAAATATATATGGAGCAGATTAAATCCGAATAAAGTACTAACTGTCTTTATCAACACTACGAAAAAACCTAAAACGAAAGAAGAAAAGGAAAGAATAATAAAGGAAGCACACGAATCCACCATAGGAGGACATTACAAGGCTCAAAAAACTTTGGAGACATTGAGAACCAAATATAACTGGCACGGAATGGCAAAAGATGTAGAAGAAACTATCAGGAACTGTCAAATCTGTGAATTTAACAGGATTCAGTATCAAAATACGAATCCAGGTCCCAGATATCCTGATATGTCCGGAACTCCAAATGAGAAAGTAACACTAGATATAATAGGACTGTTAGAGTCGGATCACAAATACAGATATATTCTTGTGATGGAAGACTATTTGACCCGATACATATGTCTACAGCCCATTGGGATTAAAAGTTCAGAAGAAGTCGTCAACGCCTTCTGGAACGGTTATTGCAAGATAATTGGAATACCAAAAGAAGTACTAACAGACAACGGTATAGAATTTCTCGGAAAGTTCCAACAGGTACTCCGAGAAAAACTAAGAATAAGATAACATCAGTATACCACCCCCAATCGAATGGAACAAACGAACGATCGCACAGAGAAATAGCGAATTATATAAGAAGTTATATCGGGGAGAGAAAAGAATGGTCAAAATTATTAACAGATGCAGCAATTGCTTATAACTCCACTGTAAAACAAAAGTATAGGAGTAACACCTCACGAATTTATGTTCGGATGGAAACCAAACATTCCTTTGGATATTGAAAAGGAAGAAGAGAGTCTTCAAGAAAAGTATACGAGTTTTCAAAGACAAAGAAAACGAGTTCAAAAAAATAGGAAAGAAAGATTAAAAAAGAGCATTGAAAGGAATCAGAAAAGAAGGCAAATTCGAAGGAAGCCGATTGAATACAAGGTCAGAACTAAAGTTTTAGTAAAGCAAAAGACAAGTACAAGTGTGAGTTGCTTTATAACCCGTGCGCAATCTTATTTGACATTTTTTTCGTGATTGCGAATTATTGTTGGAGCTGCTTGATGTTCCTTCTCGTTTGTTTTCCTTTTCTTCTTCACGAAATTCGTGATACTCTGTAACGAGCTCGTCTGCTAATTGTAACAGAAAACGTTGCCTTGATATCTTCAACCCAGTTGTTTCCAGAAGAGTATCCATGTATTAATTTAAGCGAAATCCAAGATATTAAAAAATACTTGTACAGGCCATCTACTGCATTTGGTTTTGACGCTATATTTCCGCGCCATTTGAGTTTTATTATAATAACTGATTGTTTCTGGTGTTTTCTTTCTATTGTTTTTGGTTTTGACGCATTTATGTTTGGAACTCAGTATCATAACTTTTTTTCTCGGTTTTGATTTATAAATTGTCAGCGTGCAGTCATTTGATTTATATGTTATTGTCGAAAAAAGTTTCAAATTATCTTTTGTCGTTTTCGCAAGTGCGGGCAATTCCTTTCTGCTCGCACGTATTGTTCCAACTAATGTCGTCCCTTTAGCCAACAATTTTGCAGCCAGAGATGCAGTGGTGAAAAAATTGTCCGTTGTAATATTTCTCCCAGAGATAGTGAAAGGTTCGGCTAATTTCATGACAACAAATTCACTCAGTGGTATTGACGCTGGTCTTGTTTCATCCCGTCCTAAATATGGCAACCCGTTTACAACATATTTGGTCTTTATGTCAGACACTAAGCAAAATTTGATTCCAAATTTGTCAGGTTTATTTGGCATGTATTGCGTAAATTTGCATCTTGTTTTCCTAAGAAAGAGTTGCTCGTCAATGCTCAGATACACGCCTGGCTTGTAACAAAATCGGTTATTTTCAATGAACTAGTTCCATGCGTCTGAAATTAGAGCGAATTTGTCCACACTCAAACGTTGGATTCGTTCCCTTTTTTTTATCGAACCGGAGAAATCTCAAAATTTCGGTGAAAGCGTTTCTGCTCATAGCATTCGAAAAGAAGGGAGGTTCCCATTTCGAATTCCACAGGTGTGAAATGGGTACATTTTTTGCTTGATAAGGGCCACGTGCATATAAAACTCCGATGAAGGCATATCATTTTGGAATAGGCAGATCCCATTCAGTCTCCAAAACTGTAATATACTTCGATATATTTCAATAATTTCAATAATATTTCGTTTGGCGTGTACCGTTGGACCTGACACTTCTCTGAAGGTAAATGGTGGTCATCCGATTGCCGGCCCTTCTTTGATTCGATGTCAAACAGTTTCATCACGAACCGTTACACTGTCTTCGACATTCTGCTCATCATCACTTTCAGAATCCGATAAAAATCTTCGGCGCCTTTGTCCTCTACGGAAATTCAAAACATTCTCATCTTCATCGTCAAACACATAGTGTTGAAATTTGTTTTGAATATTTAAATTCTATCGGACAACTCTAACCGATATTGGAGGAAGTAAAGCTTCCTCTTCCGGTCCGAACGAGGGAGAGTGGATAAAGAAATAAACCAAACGAATATGCCTTTTTTTTCCCAGTGACTGTCCTGAAAAGGACAGCCGTTTATTTAAAGACCGTTAAACTTTGTATACTACAAAAGTATTTCGCCTGGATTTCGGCAGGCCTTGTTGTCCTAGATTCTAGTTTCTGGAACAAGAGAAGAAGAACACAGGGGTGTAATCACCTTAAATACGATAATCGTACATATGTTCTGTCTCGGGAATGTTATGACGCGCACACTTAACCAGCGACGGTAACCGTGCGGTGTGTGCTTATGCGTGTACTGGTGCGTGACTTCTAAATACGGTAAGCCACGCGTCGACTGGTTTTGCCGATCTGTTTCGTCTTTGCAGAAACACAATCGTGGCGGTCGGCTAGATTTAACGCAATGAAATCTTTATTGCGACGACCGCACAGTCGTATTGCCTCGAACGGAAAACCAAGGCGGAGGTTGTAAGTCTCCTGTATGGATTCCGTGAGCGGGGAGTTCCACGGTTACTAGAGACTAGTCCCGGTGGCTGACAACGGAGGCTGAACTAACCGTTTCTTTCCCAACACGCATTGACGTGGAGTAAGAGTGGACCAACGCTAGTTATAACCCGTCTTCCTTAACACGCCGCGTCGTGAAGGAAGCAGCGACACAGCAATATCGAAACTCTCCGGCCGCGCTTGAGTTCCTCTATACGTCACCCAGGCGGTCCCCGGTAGAGAACGAGTAGCGGGTCTTAAGTTAATAACACCGCGCCAACGAACGTAGTGCTCCGCCGACCAGTGGTCATCCAAGGAGTGGCCCCCTACGCTCCCATGTCGAATAACAATAGGTGGCGAAAACCAGGTGAAACCCACCGATCTTCGCCTCAGTACTAATTTAGGATTAAAACCGCTAAATTACAAAAGGCGTAGCTATTTGTGTTGAAGAGTCAACACGAATTGTCGTGTGTTAGTCTCTATTCAGTTTCACAATGTGCTAACAAGTTTGAAGCTATAAAAGCAGTATTAACAGAAGCACGATCGAAAGTCGATGCGCTCCATGCTAACTGCTTCTGAGGAATCTCTAGAAGCAACTATCTGCTGCCGACTCTCCGGAATCAACTGTCTCGGAGGACTATCTAGAATCAACTATCTGACGGCGACGTTACACCGTCGTCGCCAAGCGTGAACGAATAATTACTTGTTACGCGGTGTTACGTGGCGGGAAAGTGAATAGAACACTTGTTGAAGGCAAGATGTTTATTCGAACACTTGATGTAGAATTGTGAGCACGGAGCACTCGTGCTGAGGGTTTTTAAACATAATCTTATCTTTTGGGGGTTGAGGTCTGTGGTGAGCGCATGAAGTAGTGAAGTCATCCTTCTTGGACGTCGGTGGTCCCGGGTGGTCCCGGATGTAGATTAGATTACGTAGAACCGCTTAACACCCCCGGGGTTGTTTAAAAGTTTTCGTCCCGAAAACAGTTATACTGAGGTGTTAGACAATCGGACTTGTCTTTTCTTGTGTAGTGTCCGATAGCTTGTAGTTGCCTGTAGATAGTCTGGCGGTCGATTCATCAGCGGAGCTGTTGTGTTGATTTCCTCGTTTTGATGAACTGCGTTTGGTGAGTTTACATTCGAATTATAACAATTGTTATAAATATTGGTACAAGGTTGACCAAGACATTGGATTAACTTATGGACCTTAAGTTTATACATAGCATATGTTCCAACGGTAAATGTTAACAAAGCTAGAATAGTTTGTATAATTTTCCATTTGGATTCGGATGACGACAGGGCTCTTACTTGGTTAGTAAGTAAATCTGCTTCATTTTCTGTCGAGTCTAAATCCTTTAAGTTTTCTTGTAATTGGTCTGGTGACATGTTCTTTCCAGTTATTTCAGGAATATGGGCCATATATAAATGATCCGGTATACTATGATTATCCATTTTTAAGCCTAAGTCAAGAGCAATTACATGTTTTGTTTGTAACATGGAGTTGGAATATAACGTGGTGGATAATGAGTTCATAATGCAACCTGGTTCTAGAGTTAGAATATATACTCCTTTCTTTACTATCGTGTGGTGTTCAGATCCACAGGTTATGTGTAAAGTGTCATAGTTTGGTGATATTCCAATCCATTTGTTTTCTTGAAATAATTGGTGCCATATGGTATCATTAGTTTTTCCTAACATTATTACACAATCCTTTTTTTCATTTCCTACTTTTGCTCTTACCGCTATATTAAGACAGGCGTCCTGTGTGATTATGTTATATTCAGATGCATGTCTTTTACATAATCTTATTCCTCTTATGACTTTACATTTATCGATTTCATAGTAGGAGGTTATCAGATAGTTATGTGTATTGGCGTCTAAAAATATATATTTAATTGGATTTTGTATGAATTTTAGGGCAATTGTTGCCTGATCTATTGCTGGTACGCTTATTATGTGTTGTATAGCATAATGTCTTAATTCTAATATTGGGATTAATATTTCGAACGGTATTTGTCCGTTTCTTAGTAGTGCTACATTAACAGTGGAAGCGTGCAGGAATTCGTATAGATTTTCTCTTGTTGGTTCCGCAATTAAGTGTTCTGATCCCGTAGTTATAGCTATTTCATTTATAATTCGTTGTAACTCGATATTGTGGATCAGATTCGGATGTATTTGTCCTAATTGCGCATGCATTATGATATTTTCTAATTGTTGAACTTGATTGATATAAGCTTGTAATTCGTGATCAAAGTATCGTTGACAATTCAAAATGAATGTTTGTTGTTCAAGTGTCTTTACATTTTGTTTTATTTTACTCAGTTGGTTTTGTTCGAATAATTCTAATCTTTCTTCTAATTTTGCAGAAGTTAATATAGAGGTTTTTAAAATGTGTGTTTCATTTTTTATAAGTTTTGCTAAGTTATTGTTATTGCGAATGACTTCGTCAATTTGTGTATTGTAGTACAATGCATCGTCTTCAGATAGGGTTCCAAATAGCGTTTTCGATATACTTCCTACAAAATCAAATAATCCTCGCCTTTTACGCTTAGACATTTTATCGCTTCCTCCTATGCTAAAATATATGTTGTTTTGGTATTCTATCCACCGTGATAGGGCTAACATGTGTTCTTTGAATATTTTTGTATTTCCTGGAGGTAAGTTTTGACTTGCTTGCCGTATTTGTTCTTCTAGTTTATCCGTGATTGCGCTTAATTCAGATATATTGTAATAAAATACTATTTTCCATTTTCTGTGGAATATTCGAGCTGTGCCCATGGAGTCGAAATACAAATTAGGTAAGTCAGTCAAATCTTTTACATTGAACGGATCGCCATTTGTTCTATCGACTGGAAGAGTCATCGCCATCACGCTGCAACATAGAGACATTGGCGTATTTTACTCGATTTACGTGTGTGACATAGTATTTGTTATTCTTAATTATCTCTATATTTTGTTCACTTATTATTTTATTAACTTCGTAGGGACCTTCCCAGAGCGACTTTAAACCTTTTCGCTTAAGTTGGTTTTCATTGGTTTTTAACCATACAAAATCTCCCGGTTGAAAAGTTCGGATATTATGAGTTTTGTCATATCTTTGTTTTACTAAATTCTTTGTTTCTTTTAATTTTTCATTGGCCAAATTTTGTGCTTTACTTATCTTATAAGATATGTCTTTTGCGACATCAGAGTAGGTTTTTCCTGTTATTTCAAAGGGTAAAAGTAGTCTTGGTTGCATACCAAAGGTAAGTTCAAAAGGGGTAAAATTAGTTGCGGAATGTTTACTGGTGTTATAAGTGTAGGTGGAATAAGGTAATAATTCATCCCATTCTTCGTTATCTAAATTATTACGAAGATGTTCTTTTAGCATAGTGTGCATTCTTTCGATTGATCCATTGGACTCTGGATGAAAAGGTGTAGTTACTTTATGATTAATTTTTAGTTGTTTGCATAATTCATTCATTAATTCTCCAGTGAAATTCGCTCCGTTATCTGTTAATATTGTTATGGGAATTCCGTAATGACTAACGTAATTTTTTATGAATTCAGGAATTGTTTCTTTCGCTGTTGCTGTAACTAGAGGTATTAGGGTTATTCTCTTTGTTAGTAGATCTTGTATTGTCAAAATGTATTTATGTAATTGCGTTGTTTCTTCTAGGGGACCTACAATATCCATAGCTATTTTCTCATTTCCCGTAGTGGGTGTATCTGTTATTTTTAAAGGTGCTTTGAAACTTGTCCTATCTATTTTATTTTGTTGGCATTTAACGCAGTTATTGATATAATTTCGGACATCATTGTGTATTCCTGGCCAATAATAATGTTGCATAATTCTGGATAGTGTTTTGTTGATGCCTAAATGTCCACCCATTAAGGAGTCATGATAACTTTCCAGAATTTTTGTTTTCTCCACAGTATCTGAAGGCTCTATTATTGGGGCATATATTATCTCGATTTTACATAAAGGGTCTGGGAATGTTTCTTTTAATTCTTTCCTGATTTCTTTATTATTTAGATTTATCAAATTCTCAAGTTAATTCAAATTGATATTGAATACTTCTATCTCATAAGATATTATTAGATTTCTGAGTTCCTCTAATATAGGTTTAATTTGGGTTTCATTTTCTTGGATCTTAATTTCTATTCCTGTCAATTGATCATCATTTACTAAGGGTTTTACATTTGTCTCATCAGTGTCTTGAATTATTACCACAGGAAGACTGGTATCAGATGGTTTTTCTACAAATCTAAAGTGCTGTTTCCATCCTGGTCTTTTTGTTAATATAAGATTTACAGGATTTCTACTTAGGGCGTCTGCATTTTGATTCAAAGTTCCCTTTTTATATTTGATCTCATATTCATATTCCTCTAATTTAATTCTCCATCTGAGTAATCGGGATGAAAGGTCTTTCACGTTCATCAGCCATCTAAGTGGTTGATGATCAGTGATTATCTCAAATTTGTTACCTATTGGGTTGTAACATAAGTTCGTCCCGTTTTCTCCGCTTCGCATCGGAACATCGTTTTTTCGAACGGATGCCCACTTCACCCCCGCAAGTGTAATATTTCATTTTAAAACTGGCCTCTCCGCAGTCATTTTGAAAAAAGTTTTGTTGCGATTAGTCAGTCCTAGCGTTTTCCGTTAATTAATTAATTAATTAATTCCACCAAATACTGCTCACAATTGACGAAACTGAAGGAAGCAATTGAAAGAAAGAGGCTAGAGTTGGCCAATAGAAGGGGCGTCGTGTTCCACCATGCAATGCCAGACCACATGTCTCAACACAGACTCGGCAAAAATTGTTGGAGCTAGGCTGGGATGTTTTGACACATCCACCATATAGTCCGCACCTTGCCCCTTCAGATTATCATCTGTTTAGGGCTTTGCAGAACTCCCTCAATGATGTAAATTTAGCGAACTTGAACACTTGTAAAAACCACTTGGATCAGTTTTTTATCAACAAATCCCAGGAATTTTACAAGAGAGGAATCTTTCAACTACCAGAAAGATGGCAAAAGGTTATCCAACAAAATGGAATGTATATAATATATTGATCTTGTTTGTAAATGTGTAAATAAATGGTTTAAAGAACACTGAGAAAACGGGACGAACTTATGTTACAACCCAATAATAGATAAGGTCGGAAATGTTTAACTGCCCAAACTATAGCTAATAATTCTTTTTCGGTAGTGGAATAAGTAATTTCAGCTTTATTTAAACCTCGAGACGCATGTCCTATCGGTCGAATTTCGTTTTTTTCATCTTCTTGTTCTAATACTGCTCCTATTGCATGATTACTAGCATCGGTTGTTAGTATAAAAGGTTTTTTAAAGTTAGGGTATAATAAAAGATTATCACTACAAAGTTCCTTCCTTAATCTATCAAATGCAATGGTATGTTCTAGATTCCAGGAGAATTCTATTCCTTTCTTCAATAAGTCATTCAGGGGTTTGGCGATTTTACTAAAATCTCGAACGAATTTTCTGTAGTAACTGGCCAGACCTAGGAATTGTTTTACTTCTTTGGGATTTTTAGGTTGTGGAAAATTGCTTACAGCTTTAAGTTTCTCTGGGTTGGGTTTAACACCTTCGCTAGTGATTATATGTCCTAAATATTGTAATTCTGGTTTAAGGAATTCACACTTGTCTGGTTGCAATTTGAGTGTTTTCTCTCTGAGCGTTTTCAATAATAAGTGTAGATTCTCGTTATGTTCTTTCAGGGTTCTTCCAAATATTATAACATCATCAAGGTATACCAAACACGATTTCCCTATTAATTCCTTTAACGCGTTATCAATCATTCGTTGAAATGTTGCGGGTGCGTTTTTCAAACCAAATGGCATCCTAGTATATTGATAATGACCTCTTGGTGTGCTGAAGGCAGTTTTTTCTTTCCTATCTTTGGACATAGGTATCTGATGGAATCCACTGGCTAAATCAAATGCAGAAAAGTATCGACAATTTCCGAGTTTATCTAGAATGTCATCTATGTTTGGTAGAGGGTAATTATCATGTGGGGTTTTTGCATTTAGTTGTCGGTAATCTACTACTATTCGCCATTTTCTCCTACCGCTCGCGTCGACTTTCTTGGGTACAACCCAAAGAGGTGAATTATAAGGTGACTGGCTGTTTTCAATGATCCCTTTTTCAAGCATTTCTTTAACTTGTTTCTCAATTTCTTTTTTCTTGTTTTCTGAGTATCGATAATTCTTTGAATTTACAGGTAGTTCGTCCGTGGTATGAATCGTATGTTCAGCTAAAGTAGTGCATGGTAAGGTATCTCCTTTTAAAGCAAAAACATCTCTGTATTGTAATAGGATTTCTTTTAGTTCTTCGCCGGTTTGTTTGTCAAGGTGGTTTATCCTTAAATTAGATTCTAATTCTGGTTTTTCGGGAGTGGTTTGGATAGTATAAGTGGGTTTAGGAAGTTGGTAATTAATGGTTTGTAGGTAGTCTCTTCCTGCTATTCCGTCAAATGGAACGTTAAAGTCGTCAGGGATTATATGGAATTCTTGCTTTTGTAGTGTTACAGCATATTGTGTGGTGAAAGATTGACCACTAATTCCGGCAAATTTTATTTGTGAGGAATGAATCGGATAGCCATAAACCGCTGATTCCTTTATCAGGTTAACTTTAGAGCCAGTATCTGCTAGCAAATGCTTTGGTCCTGAGGGTAACAATATAGTTACATCAGGTTGATCGAACTGTTCGGTCATTTGGAATATGGGTTTGGAGAGGCTCGATTCCGAAAATCCTTATCACAATTATTTGCGTAGTGCGGTCCCTGGCATTTATAACATTCAGGAGTTTTTGGACGAGAGGCAGGACTTGATTCTCTAAAGGGAGAAGATTTTCGATCATTTCGATATGGTGAATGGTTTCGAAATTCTCTGTAGGGGGATCGGTTTCTATTGTCTCGGTAAGGAGAATCACTTCTACTTTCTTTGTAAGGAGAGTGATGTCGATTGTGCTGTCTGTCAGTTGGATAGTCGTTGAATCGTACTTGATTCTTACAGTAAATTCGGTCTAATTCTCTGCAATGTTCTTCTTGTTCGTCAATTTTCAAAACTAACTCGATAGCTTCATGTAAATTACGAAAGTCTTTCCCAAAGAGGCAGGTACGCATTCGATCGTTTAATCCTCTTATAAACTGTTCGGTGGCTAATTCATCCTCAGATTCTATTAGCGTTTGTCTTTTGACTGGGCTAGCATGCTTGTTAGCGATTGCACGTTTAATTTTCCTCTGTATTTCAGTGTAGCTTTTTACATATTCTCTAATAGTACGACCGGGTTGTCTAATCTTACTTCTTTCTATAACGAGAATCGTTAGACTTATTCGTTTTCCGAATTCTAGTCTTAATGCGGCGAATAACTCCTCTAACTTATGAAAGTTGTAAGTAATCAAGTCTCTTTTTGCTCGGCCGTTAATTCTTTTTGTTAAGATCAATTGGAGGTACAAACTTTCATCTACTCGTAGGCTATTATACAAATCTTTAGTCTTCTGAATAAAGTATTCGACCGGTGGAAATTCGCCGTCGAATTCCTCTAATGTTTCTAGAGCGTTCATAATTCCGCGTACAGTATGACCGTAATGTATCGTAAATTCCTCAGAGTTTCGACTAACACCAGATCCGGACCTATCAGGGCTACTGTCGGGATGTGAATTTCGTTCTGTTCTAACATTTAGACTCTGTCGTTTATGCGAGGTTTCTGGTGGATGTTCTTCTTCGACAGAAGATATTTCGGGTTTTGGATCACGATAGTGCTCGAAAGTAAACATCTTAAGTAACTTACGCGAAGGCGTAGAGACTTAGCTTCATTAGGTGCTTCTTTGTTCTTCCCGATACACGCAGTTTTCTCAGATCCTTGTCCCAGCGATTCTTCAGATCCGAAGTTGGTCCTGAGAGTTGGTTGTTGTAGAGAGTTGCTGTTGCCAGTGACGAGTCCTCTCGAGGTTTCGTTTGCAGCTATCCCACCGCTGCCACCAAAATATTTGTTACGTGGCGGGAAAGTGAATAGAACACTTGTTGAAGGCAAGATGTTTATTCGAACACTTGATGTAGAATTGTGAGCCCGGAGCACTCGTGCTGAGGGTTTTTAAACATAATCTTATCTTTTGGGGGTTGAGGTCTGTGGTGAGCGCATGAAGTAGTGAAGTCATCCTTCTTGGACGTCGGTGGTCCCGGGTGGTCCCGGATGTAGATTAGATTACGTAGAACCGCTTAACAACGTCGCGCTCTCTGATAAACAGACTCATCGTCCTTTAATACGATACTCATCTTTACATTTACTTCGTGCGTCTTTTCAGGAGCATAATTTACAACCATGTCGTGAATGTTCTGATTATTGAATTTTCGTCAATTTTCGTCATTGATATGCGAAAGATCTAAGTCGTTACAATTTTCTTCACATTCAATACCATATATCTCAGGAATATTCCCATCAACAACAAATTCTTCTTCAATTTTATCGATCGATACGGCGCCTCTATTTATTGTTACACTGACCATGCTGAAAAAATCGGATCCTATGAGAAGGTCCTTTCTAAGTAGTATGTCGGAAACTACATGTACCACGATCGAGTAAGAATTTCCGTCAACAAAAATGTTCGCCGTGAATTTACCCAATGTTTTATTGTCAGCCGAACCGATACCTCGAAATATTACTTCGCTTTCTTGTAAGCGAGGTGCGCCGATTTTAATATAACACTCTGCTCTCATGAGCGTTAAATCACCGTTATGTTAGAATTGTTCAATCTTACCGTTTTTAACGTTTTCCTCGCAGGTGACAGTACCACCAGATAGCGTCCTTCACACCTTCTTTACCATTACGCTTCACACACGCTACCGAAATATGCCCATGCTCGCCACATCGAAAGCATTTCACGCCGAGTTCTTCCGGTGGACAACTCTTGCTGAGGTGCCCTGCTTCGCCGCAATTGTAGCACTTGACTGCATTCTTCTTCGGCGTCTTTTCGTTGGATCGCCGACTCTCTTCGGGGTTCCTCTGCACCATCGTTTTCTGCGGCTTTCCCCGTCCGATTCCCCCTTGACTCGATGACGGCAACGTAAGCTTTTCAAATGCTCGCAGCAATGATTCGGGTGTTTCGAAACAGAGCATTTTCGCTTGATTTCGCAGCGGCGGATCGGGAATACCCTCAATAAGTTGATCGACAACCTCAACTTGATCTGCAATCGGTACACGATTCGCCTTAATAATCTTATCGTGGAAATAATCCTCGAACGACTCGTCCCTTTTCCACGTGCGGTCGTGAAATATCTTGCGCACTACACTCTTGCTTGGCCGGTGATAAAACATTTTCTCAAAGTTAGTTGACAACTCATCAACATTGGCCTCAAGAAATTGAGGACGAGACTGCATCCACTCCTGCACTTTCCCCCGAAGTCTCATTCCAACAAAAATTTTCGTTTCATCGTCTTTCAATCGGTATGTCGCTTGTAACACTCGCACTTGCTTCGACCAGCCTGGAAAATCCTCCGACTTTCTCTCGAAGAAACTAAGTAATTCCGCGACAGCTTTTACACCTACTCGTGCATGTGTACTCTGCGTCGCCGGTCGCCCTTCCTCGGTCGCGTTCGATCGTTGCGTGCTCTGAGCTAATGCAAGTTCGCGTTATATAATTGCAAGTTCGCGCTCCATGAGTGCATTTTCCCGACGGAGAAAATCCACATCGCTACGATTTCGCATCGCTTCGTCGTTAAGGCTGTATTCGGGATATTCGTCCTCCCGACGGCACCTTCGTCGTCACCGATTTCAGCGACGCCCGCGTTATTTTTTCGCGTACCTGAACTCTCGCGCACTGCAATTAACCACTGGCCCGAAGGGTCGTTATCGTTCAATCGGGCTATCAAATCATCCTTCGCGCCCGTTGTAGCTAACCCGCGAATTTTCAATAAGTCTTTGAGTTTCAAGTTATTATAAGTTATAATAAGGTCATCAAGCCTTATGTGAACACAGAACCATTTTAATACATCGTGGACTCATGGGGTGGCCAAACATCGGCGGCTCTGCATCAAATGCATTTCACCGATCGTACGATCGTCCAACGTGCACGATCTCCATAATTCCGCCACAGTTTGCAGCGTACTGTCAGCCGCGCGACTTGTATTTTTCCCGCCAAGTGAAGAACTTTATACATCGACTGCAAAATGTCCCTTATTTATTAAAACATAATCGGGAAATCATTACCCGCGCGGACGCAATGAAAATGCATGCACTGATCCACAATCAGTTGCAAGCACCGGCCTATAAAAACATGCTTAGGTAAATATTGTGGGATTGGGATATATATGAATACTTTTTCAAAAAGTACTGCTCTCTGTTGGCATTAGCTTTAGGGAGATGTAATTATTAGATTTCGAGATTGAATTTTGTCTAACACGTGAAGTGATGCAATTCAAAAGATACGAAGTTACGTCCAAGACGGGGCTGAAAATAGCTACATTGGAAATACGAGCTTATATTCTAATATGATAAGTATTCCTGATGTGCTGCATAGTCTTCTCTAGTATGGGCCTAAGGATTCCTTTTACAGTTGTCGAGGTTCAACGTACAAAATATTATTGCTCAAAACCAAAAAGTTCATGGATGATCGATACGTCTCTTACGCGCTGTCTGCTTAGTGCATGATTGGTTTACCCTCGAAGTTGATTGTAGCGGACAATGTCGTACAAATGGTGAAGATATGTACGAGCTTGAGCAGTCATTTACAATTTGCAATACATTTAATGTAAATAATTTTAATTAAATTTATTTTACGGGTAATGACTCTTATACTACAAAGAGTTTATCAAAAATAGTATCACAACACATACAAAAAAATGATACATAGTAAAATACAAAACAAGGCAAAAAAATAGAGTGATAAAAACATGAAACTATACTAATAATAAATTCGCACATTAAACACAACCTATAATAACAATATTGAACTTATGAACAATTTTATTAGGAAAGTAACTAATACATTAATGTATTTGCGCACGATATAACTGCTCCTTAGGTCTATTCAGCGAGATAGAGAAGACATCAATGTGATTGCCATATAAATTTGCAGTGTGACAAATTCTGGCAACAGGATCTGTTGAACTAAATCTAGAAGAGTACGTCGGGGTATAGAATAACGGTGCCTACCGCATTAAGTAACAAGGTGCATTACAGTTAATTAAGTTAAGTAAGCAGGAACAATTCAGTTCATTATTTACAATTTTATATGAAATTGTGAAATCGTGTAAAGTTCGACGCTCTTCAAGGGTTCTGATATTAAACCTACGCATAATTGGGCCGTAATCATGATCATACTTGAACATCGGAGTACCATTCTTATAGGCCAGAAATCTCAGGAATTTATGTTGAATTTTCTCCAACAGAATACGATGGGTCTGCGTTGACGGTGACCATATGGTTGATGCATATTCTAGATGAGGTAACACTAATGAAAAGTATAGAGTTATAAGTGTATGAGGATTACTAAAATGTAGACCAAATCTAAACACAAAACCTTGCTGGATTTGGCAACTATCAGATTACAATGATCATTAAAGGAGAGAGTACTGTTCTAGTGTACCCCAAGGTCACGTACTGATAATACGGAGGACAACACAGAATTGTTAATGCAACAGAGATATTGGATAGGATTTGTGCTACACGAAAAACGTGTTACATGATATTTACTAATGTTTAAGTCCATACACTCTACACGACACCAGTTTTCAAGCCGCAGTATATGCTGTTGGAGATCATGAGCATCTGAGATTGTGTTGATAATTTTAAAACATTTTTGGTCATCGGCAAACGGCAAAAACCTACTATTTACAAATGAGGCCCCGATGTCATCAATGAACAAGAGAAAAAGGTGTGGTCCAAGATGATACCCCTCAGGAACACCCGAGGTTACATGTATGGCCCGTGATAAATGTTTGTGCATTTTTACACGTTGCGTACGCCCAGTTACGTAGCTCCTAATCTAATTCAGCAAGATATCAGATATTCCCATCCCAGCGAGCTTATTAATTAATGAAGAGTGATCAACTCTATCAAAGACTTTTTGGAAATCTGTGTAAATTGCGTCAACTTGAAGATTTTTATCCAGAGCCCTCGATAGAAAATTAAAAAATATGGTTAGATTGGAAGTAGTGGGACGCCCCGAAATAAAACCATGTTGATGAACAGATATGTACGGCAACACATAGTGCTTCAATTTACTAGTAACAATGGATTCAACATTTTTAGCAATAGTATTAATTATAGATATCGGTCTATAGTTAATTACCGGAGCTTTGTTGCCAGATTTGTAAACTGGTGTAACTAAACTGGATTTCCAGCGTGTTGGGAAGATTCCATATTCACGACACTTATTGACGATTATCCATAAAGGTCGACTAATTATGAATCTACATTCTTTTAAATAAATAGAAGGAATACCATCATCCCCAGGGCTTTTTTAAAGGCTGAGATTTTTTATCTCACTGAGAACTTCGCTGATGGTAACAGTAAAGTGCGGAATCTTGTGTGATTTGGTTGTGTGAACCGTATAATGTGATGTGTAGATTGACTCAAAGTGCTGAGCGAATAGATTTGCGATGTGCTCCGGATCCGAGGATTCATCATTATCCAGCGACATGCTGGAGGGTAGTACTTCATTAGGCCTACTACTGTTAACAAATTTCCAAAAAGCTTTGATGTCGAACTGGATATTTTGCTCTGCGCGCTTAACATAGTTGTCATGGCATGCTAATGTGAGAGTTTTACATTTGGATCTGAGATTACTGAATTTCTGGTAATTAGTGCTAGTGAAATTTAATACGTACACTCATTGCGAGCTTTAAATGGACAATAAATATAATATATTTGACATAGATATATGAGGCGTTTAAATACCAAAGCATTGAACTTGACTTTTTGCAATTTCTCCAATTTCAGTGCCACAGCGCATGATTCGTTTTCAAGTTTTTATAATTATCAATTCTTTCTCCATTTTTTGTTTCATGGTGTTTATTGCTTTGGCCTTTGCGCGGTGTATACATTTAACCAGCTGACTGCAATTGTACTTTTCCATTTCAAATAAATTTGTTAGGTAAAAAGCATAAATGAGCCGTTTATCTTTGTTGAAGTTTGTTTTTAAATATCGGCCAACTCTTAACCGATATTGGAGGAAGTGAAGCTTCCTCCTCCGGTCCGGACGAGGGAGTGTGGGTAAAGGAATAATCCAAACGAATATGCCTTTTGATTCCCTTTGACTGTCCTGAAAAGGACAGTCGTTTATTTTAGACCCTTTTTTGGTTACAAGAATATTCTATTCTATTGTAGCCTAGCTTTCGGCGGGCCTGGTTGTCCTAGGTTCAGGTCTCTGGAACAACAGAAAAAGAACAAACGGTTGTAATCACCTTAAATACGATAATCGTATTAACGTTCTATCTCGGGAATGTGTTGACGCGCACACTTAAACAGCAACGGTAACCGTGCTGTGTATGCTAATGCGTGTACTGGTGCGTGACTTTTAAATACGGTAAGCCACGCGCCGACTGTTTTTGCCGATCTGTTCCGTCGTTTTCAGAAACACAATCGTGGCGGTCGGCTAGATTTAACGCAATGAAATCTTTACTACAACGACCGCACAGTCGTATTTCCTCGAACGGAAAACCAAGGCGGAGGTCGTAAATCTCCTGTATGGATTCCGTGAGCGGGGAGTTCCACGGTTATTTACACACTAGATACAATAATCTTAGAGATAACTTTCTGTAACGCTTTCTGTGACGGTTGGAATCTTACTGCCCTTTTTGAATCTCTTCTAGGGACTCGTGGTCTCCTACAGTAGTACTATAGATGGCGTTGGTGATGTCTTGCCAACCTTCGCCATTGCGTGTCACTACATTACCCCCCTTCCAGTGACAACGTATATATATATATATATATATATATATTGTGGTACACTTACACACGCGAGTTTAAAAAAAAACTTTATTAGGCATATAAATGTACTACAATAAGATATTAATCGCTACAAGATAATAATACGTAAGAGAAACGGATGAACGTGAAGAATCTGAATATACTGCGCTGCCGCTGCCTGCTGTGCCTCTTTTAAATACGCCCGTTTCTGCTGACACAGACAGTCCTGGTTAGGTGGTTATATAGCGGTATCTCACACCTCCCTCCTTATGAAAAAGTTTGCGGTATAGTCAAATTTTTGTATTAATTAGTTTTCTGAATAGCGCAGGATTGATTGTTGCCGTTACACTGGGTTCTGGCGTCGTCGCGTAAATTACGTGTTGCGCCGGACCTCTGTTGTTGAAGCTACAATTAGTGTAACAATTTCCGATCACTTGTTTCGATAGTTTGATGATAACTGAGAAAAGTCCGATTTTGTACAAGAAAACAAATAGTATTGATCCTAATGCTACGTAACCAGCCACATGCAGGTAATACATAAAGGTTTCTTTCCAAGTTAATGTTCTTTTATGTTGTCCAATTTGATTGGCTACAGACCTGAGCTCGTCTAGCGTCCTTCTAAGAGACTGAAGTGTTGCTGGGTCTATGTGGGATTCCTTAACTAGGTCTAGCGGTATGTCTGATAGTTCGAATTTTTGGAAAGTTTCATTGATTGATTGTGAATTTGAAATAGCGATTGTTTTGTGAGTCTCAATCTTTCCAGAGATAATGTTATCTGGCTTTAAGTTGGCCGTATCGGAAATAGCTGTACAATCGGGTTCTAAATGAATTATAAAGTTTTTCTTAACTTGCGTTCTGCGAGGGATTCTATCAGAGCAAAGTATATGCAACGTTTCTTGTGTTGGCGTGATACCGATCCAATCTTGATACGTGTGTAATTGGATCCAG
Organism: Nysson spinosus; assembly: GCA_910591585.2. Classification (NCBI taxonomy): domain Eukaryota; kingdom Metazoa; phylum Arthropoda; class Insecta; order Hymenoptera; family Crabronidae; genus Nysson; species Nysson spinosus. Next base: position 1,989,943 of record OU342855.1, read on the forward strand.
ACTGTGTTCTCGAGTTGCATGTACTTTGTTGTACATTTTTCTGTGCTATGTTTTGCGAGTATCTCTGCTAGGCAGTTATCTCTTACGCCTGTTCTGTAATCAGGGTGCATGCGTTTGAGTAATTTATATTTTCCTAATGTCTTTAGTCGATTTGTCTCATTTTCGGATATTGGTACAAATATACTTCTAAGCGGATCTAGAAGTATGATTCTGTGAGTAGTGTCTATGATAGCTTGGCGGATCCAGCCGTGTTGCGGAAGAGATATAACTCTAGTTAATTCTAGTATTTTATCTTCAATCAGTGGAATTAGTAATTGTACCAAGATTCGTTTATTAATGAGAGCGATTGAAATTTCGCTGATACCTATTAAAGTCGTATAATAGCTTTCTTCTAACGGGACAGGGAAATTATCGATGTGTTTATGTTCCCTCATAGCGCTAAACAGATCGCGCGGTGCCAATATGTACGGTTTTATGGTACCGTGTTTACTATCGGTAATGATTTCCTCTAATTTTTTAATGTCGCTATTGAGTTGCTGCAACTCTTCGTCCAAGTCTAGCAATATTTCGTCTATTTCAATATTGAATTCGTTTGCCTCGGATAGATTTCTTAACTTATTAAATTGATTATTCATGTGCTCGATCTCCGTTTGGGAGGAGTTTATAACGTTTAAGCTATTCCGGACTGAGTTAAGAATTATGCTAGTTTGGTTTTTTACGAGTTGCGTCAACTTCCTTTGGTCATCATATAATTTATCGAGTTCGCTATTGTAATACGTGGCGTCTGACTCGTCAAGTGTACCGAAGAGCGTTTTGCTTATTTCGCCTACAAAATCGAAGAGTCCTCGTTTTGATCGTTTTACGGATTTGATACCAGCGAGGTAGAGTGCGTTTTCTACTTCTAATGATATACTATTCAGTTGCTGTACGCGCTTCCAAATGCGAGCACGCGAAGAACATATCCACTTGTTATTACTAATTTCTCTTACACATTGCTTGGCTAGATTATAATACGCGTATCGAAGGTTCTCATAGTTGCCTTCGAGATTAGATACGTCGTAACCTATTACAATTTTCCATTGTTCGTGATACATTTTGACCTCGTCAAGTACCTCGAGGTAAATTACTTCGTTATCCTCTAGCTGGGTTATATTAAATTTATTGTCGGTCTTAGTTGGAAGACAACATTGGAAGATCAGAGGAATCACTAGGATGAATCGTCTCAGATTCATTTTCGTTTCCTGAAATGAATTTCTTTATGTCACTACGATGATACTGTTTGATTGCGTAACCTTCTCTAATATGATAGGTGAGATAATTGTCATGCTTTATGACACTAAATGGACCCTTCCATTGTGGTTGGAATGGTTTGGCATTGAAAACTTTGACAAGGACTTGGTTCCCTGTTTCGATCGGATCGTACGATTTACTTCCGATGTTCGAGTCTTGGAATTCACGTATGCTCCTACGTGCATCTTCAAGTTTATTTTCGTGCTGTATGCGAAGGTTTTCAACCTGTTTCTGAAGGGTCAATCTGTCATCTTCTTCACTGAAGATGTGATTGGGTTCCCTTCCGAATTGCAACTCGTATGGTGTGTAACCCGTTGTTTTGTTTATAGTACAATTGAACGTAATCATTGCTTTGGGAAGCACTTGATCCCACTGTGTTTGTTCGTTAATATAGTGACGAATGTATTCTGTAAGGATAAGGTGGGATCGTTCGTTTTTCCCGTTAGATTGAGGGTGGTAATTGGAGGTGAAGATGTGTTTAGTATGGAGTTTTTCGCAGAGCGTTTCGAATTCGGAGGATACGAACTCCTTTCCGTTATCCGTGAGGAATTGTTTGGGTTTGCCGAAGTATCGAAGCCACGTGTTCCACAAGGCATCGATTACTGAAGATGTGGATTTACTGGATAAGGGTTCTATTAATGTGTAACGTGTAAGATAGTCTGGGATCACTAATATGTGAGTATTATTTTGTTTCGTCCTTTCGAATGGTCCCATCAGATCTAAGGATATCTTTTCATTCGGTAGATTAGGAATGTCAGGAGATGTGTAATGGTAAGGTTTTTGGCTCCCTGGTTTGTTGAATTGACATGTTTCACATTTCGCGATGTGTTCTTTAACATCTACTGTTATATTTGGCCAATTGAATCTCTGTCGGATACGTTGAAGTGTTTTCTCTAGAGAATAATGTCCGCCTAGGAGTCGAGAATGGGCATCCTCAATAATTTCGCGTTTATTTCGGATTTCCGGGATGTAACTGGAGAGATAGATTGTAAGTTTTACTCCGTGAAAATGTTCATCGATTTCGTCGAGTAGTTCGTTTGGTCGGTTCTTTTCGTAGATGATGTTTAAGTAACAGGTATTATCGTCAAGGAAAGAGGATATTGACTCTGCAATGTGACGTTTCGTTGAATGTGGCGAAATATAGATTTCGTTTTCTTGTAGAATCTCGGGGGGTTCTTCGATAAAAAGAATTGTTTTATTATGGCTTCGGCCTACTTGATTTTTTATTATTATTTGTCGGGTTATTTTAGGCTTTGCTGGTAGGTTCTGAGTCTTCGATTCGGGAAGTAGTGTAATCTCTTCATGTTCGACCGGATTGGTGATGGGGGTAAATGTCAGATCGGGTGATGCTGGGGGAGTCACATCGTGACACCAATTAGATGGTCTTTCTTGAATGTCTACCTGGGCTTTTTTGTTCATGTCGTTGATCGTCAGCCTGCGTTTGATTATGTGTTTGACTCTACTGTTTAATGGTCCTTTGATGATTAATGTCCATTTACCGGGTTTGCTATCTGTGTCATTGAGAATGGGTTCAAGGGCTTTTGTCATCTTATGGATTGTTAGATTGTTTGGGCTGAAGCAGGTCCATCCCGGGATGTTGACGGCGGTGATCGCGAGCCTGAGGGTAGTTTTTTCTTTGTTTATGTCTGATAGAGCTTTGTCTAAATATTTTTGGAGTTCGTCGTCGGTTAGTTCGTTTTCGTTTTCGATTGCATTGCACGAGATTCTCGAAAGTGCGTCTGCGTTGGTGTTAGATTTACCGGCTTTGTATATTATTTCGTATTCGAATTCTTCCAACTTCAAACGCCATCGCATAAGACGGGAATTGGGGTCCTTGACATTCATTAACCATACCAATGGTTTGTGGTCAGTGACTATTTGGAATTTCCGTCCGTAAAGGTATTGTCGGAAATGTTTCGTAGCCCATACTATGGCTAATAGTTCTTTTTCGGTCGTGGTGTATGGAGTTTCGGCTTTGTTTAGTGTACGCGAGGCATAAGCCAATGGCTTGTCACTGCCAATTTTACCTTGAGATAGTATGGCTCCTATGGCGTCGTTAGAAGCGTCTGTTGTCAGGATGAAGGATTTCGTCCAATCGGGATAGGATAGAACTGGTTGCATGGTAAGGGCTGTTTTAAGAATTTCGAAAGAGGCTTCTTGTTCGTTAGTCCATTCGAAGTTTACATTTTTCTGAAGAAGTTTGGTTAATGGTTTTGCTATTATTGAAAAATCTTTTATGAACTTTCTATAATATCCTATTAGTCCGAGGAATTGCTTAATTTCCTTGGGATTTCGGGGTGTTGGATAATTTTTTACTTTCTCGATGCGTTTAGGATTAGGTTGTACTCCGTCTGCCGATATGAGGTGTCCGAGATATTCTAATTCCGGTCTAAGGTATTCGCATTTGTCTGGTTGCAATTTGAGTCCTGTCTGTCTTAGTCGTTCGAACAGTATTCGTAAGTTTTTGTCGTGTTCTTCTATAGTGCTTCCGTAAACAATTATATCGTCGATATACACGAAACAATTATTACCGATTAGTCCTTTCAGTCCTTTGTTCATCATACGCTGAAATGTAGGAGGCGCATTTTTTAAAGCGAACGGCATTCGTGTATACTCGTAATGACCGTCACTAGTTGAAAACGCAGTTTTCGGAATGTCGCTTGGTTTCATGCCGATTTGATGGAATCCTGACGCTAGGTCGAATGCCGAGAAGTAGCGCGCGTTGCCTAGTTTATCAAGAATTTCATCGATGTTTGGAATCAGGTAAGCGTCTTGAATGGTTTTTTCATTCAATTTCCTGTAATCGATCACCAATCGCCACTTTTCTACCCTTTTCTATCATTTCTCTAACCTGTTTCTTGATTTCCTCTTGGTGTATTGGAGGATATCTATACTGTTTGACGTGTATCGGTGTGTCGTCGGTGGTCTTAATTTCATGTTGGATTAAGTCGGTCAACGGAAGTGGGTCACCGGGTAGTGTAATTATGTCATGGAACTCGGTTATTATTTGCCAAAGTTCTTTGGCGCGTTCTGGAATGTGATCTAGTCGAGTATTTTGTTTCAGAAGACGCACGCGTGAAGGGTCAAGCAGGTTTTTTGAAATCATTAATATTGGTGTATGTGCCTCGTCAAAGCTTTCTATACCTTTGATTTCTGATACTAAGTGTGATGGTATTATGGGTTTCATTGAATCGTTCATTTTCGCAATTGCTCCAATGTTGTCAGAAAATATAACTAAGACTGACACGTTCTTAGAAGGGGATTTTTGAGCTGGCGCTGGGCGCCAATGCATGTTATTATCGAGAGTGAGACCTGAATTTGAAAATTTGAAATTATTTCGCGTAAGGAAGTCTATACCTAATATTCCTTGTTCCTTTACTGGTGACAAGGTATCGAGTACGTGGAAGACGTTATCTTTCCCGAAGGCTTTTGTTACGACTGCATATTTAGTACTTAACGAGTGGTTTGTAATGCCCGAGATTATGATAGGCTCACTTTTACGAAGGTTCTTATCCTCGAGGTATTCTTCGTGGATTAACAAAATATCGGAACCGGTATCGATTAAAAATAGTGTCTCTTTCAAACCTGGAAGCTTTAGTTTGATTCTTGGTGCTCGGGGGTATGTTGCGTCTCCTGGTTCTCGTACAGTAGATCCTCCCTGTTGATGATACGTAGAGGATGTGATTGTCGCCCTGGTGGTTGGTCGAGTTGCCGTCGGTCGGGAAAATTGTGTGCTTGTCTTCTTTGTTGGTGGTAGATATTGGTTCTACATTCGCGTTCTTCGTGTCCTTTTCGTTGGCAGTAATTGCATACTTTGACCTTGGGACTGGATCGTCTTTCGTTTTGCTCTGCTGTTGTCGGTGATTCTCGGTATCGTGTTTTGATGAGCATGAGTTCTCCTTCAAATGCCCTTGCTTCGGAAAACAGTTGACTCGGGGTATCCAGTTTTAGAGAGTACAGATACTGGCGTATCTCTGGTTTCGTGTTGCGTCTGAAAACTTCCATTGCTTTGCTCTGGTATATTTCTTCTTTTGTGCCTGCTACAGCGATACTTGAGCTTTGAGCGTTGATAGTTGCGATGATTTGATCCTGGATCCTCACAAATCTTCGAATAAAGGAATCGATGTTCTCGTCCCTTCTCTGTTCTCAGGCGTCCCTCTGTGCTTCGAGAGCTGTTAAGTTTTGCGTTTCTCCGTATAAGAACCGGAGCTTTTCGAATAATTGAGGGAAAGTTTGGATGACGTCCACATTAATCGTTCCTTTCGCTCTTGCCACCAATTTTTGAGCTATAATACCGTATAGCAGTGCTGCGTGTTGATCTGTTACTAGCTGCCTAACAGCGATTTGCACATGCTTGATGAAAGTTTCAACTCCGGTGCCATCGAATTCTGGTACAAGAGTCATTGCACGTTCGTATTTTATGAACGCGAAGACGGACGTTCGCATATTTTCCGCTTCCGGTGTTTCGTATATTTGTTTAATGCCTCCTGGCTGAGCGGGTTGTCTCATGTTTTCCATTTTCGTTTGTAGTACTCGCATAGCTTCTGTTAATGTAACAACCTTTTCCGTGAGTACATTGAGTAGAGCGGCATTGTCGTCGCCACGATTTTGGGAATGTGCGCGAGACATTGGAGCGGTTACGAAAGCTCTCGATTCAAGAATGTTTGTGACTGTCGTGGATTCTGTTGAACTGTCTGAAGGGATGATTTAACTCACCCTTCTGTAGTTTGTCCACTCCAGGTTGACTTATACGTGATAGTAGTTTTGGAGGTATAGTAGTTCGGTAGAACGGGATAATCCTCAGGTCCTCTTATCGAAGATAACTAGAGACGACTAGTATATTGTCCTGATGGTTGAATCACTTCACTGTGACACTAATTATCCCGCACAGCTGCCACCAATTGTGGTACACTTACACACGCGAGTTTTTAAAAAAAACTTTATTAGGCATATAAATGTACTACAATAAGATATTAATCGCTACAAGATAATAATACGTAAGAGAAACGGATGAACGTGAAGAATCTGAATATACTGCGCTGCCGCTGCCTGCTGTGCCTCTTTTAAATACGCCCGTTTCTGCTGACACAGACAGTCCTGGTTAGGTGGTTATTTAGCGGTATCTCACAATATATATATATAAACAAAATTACAGGATATAAAAATCTATAGTCTAAATTGCACTCTTTTCCTTGGTGCATGATCCCGTCTGTTTATAGCCTCATTCGTATTGCCCGTTTCTTCGTGAATGAATGCCGGTTTGACTCTGTTTATTGCCATTTTTGTGTCCCTGCCTTTTATTTTGATGGTAAAATGTTTGTCGTCCCTTTTCACTACTTCGTAGGGCCCGTCGTTTGTTGGTTGCAAAGGCTTTTTAACTGCATCATGGCGAAGAAACACGTGGCTCGCTGTATCTAAGTCTTTAAAAACAGAAACTGTTTTAGATCCGTGCCTGGCTGTAGTAGTTGGTCTGATTTGGTTCATGTGCTCCTTGAGCTGCTCCGAGAATTGAGACATGGTGACATCGGCTCCACGGATTAGGAGTTTCCCAAGAAGTCTTATGGTCTCTCCGTATACCAACTCTGCTGACGTAGTCTGTATGTCTTCCTTGAAAGCTGTCCGAATACCCAACATCACCATTGGTAGTATTTTGGTCCAGCTCCTGTTGTTGTGACAAACGATGGCTGCCTTTAGTTGCCTATGTAGTCGTTCAACCAAGCCTCCGGGTGGTATGCTGTGGTACGAAGGTGGGTGGTTCCTAGGAGTTGTGTGAGTGTATTAAACAAATAAGACTCAAACTGTTTGCCCTGGTCCGTGGTGATCCTGAGTGGCACCCCAAACGTAGAGATCCATCCTTCCAGGAACGCTTGTGCTACTGTCTCGGCTGTGGTGTTTTATACATATCTACGCATGTCAGACAATACGTATATCCGGTGGACATAGGTAGTGGTCCTACCAGATCCATGTGGACGTGCTCGAATCTTCTGGACGGAGTTGTGAAGTGTCCTGAAGGTGGCTTAACGTGTCGGGTTATTTTCACCCTTTGACATGCGAAACACTCCTTCGTCCATAGCCTGGCGTCCTTTTTGATTTACGGCCATACATACTTCTGAGTCAGCAACTTTGTTGTTGTCTTGATGCGGGGGTGTGAGAGATTATGTACTACGCTATATGCTTGTTTCCGGATTTTTTCTGGTAGGAGTGGCCTGGCTGGTCCTGTCGATATGTCGCAGAATATTTCTGCCTTCCTATCTGGAATATAAACCTTCCTGATCAGAAGTGCGGTTTCTCCTTGTCTGTACTCTCTGAGTGCCGAGTCCTGTTCCTGTGCTTGCGCCAATTCTTTGTAATTGAGAGTTGTCACTATTTCCGATATCCTGGATGACGCGTCTGCTACCACATTGTCCTTGCCAGATGTATGCTGTATGTCGGTTGTGACCTGTGAAATGTAATTTAAATGTCGGAACTGCATGGGTGAACTTTTCTCTAGTTTCTGCTTTAGTGCGTAAATCAATGGCTTGTGGTCGGTAAATATGGTGAAATGTCGTCCTTCTATAGAATGTTTAAAATCTTTGACTGCGAGGTATGCGGCTAAAAGCTCGCGGTCGTATGCGCTGTATCTTTTTTGCGTTTCATTTAATTTTCTGCTAAAGAATGCTAACGGGGTCCCGTGCTTGTTTGTCTTCTGTTGCAGAGCCGCTCCAATACCCGTGTCTGATGCGTCGACCATTATAGCTAAATCCGCAATTGGAGACGGGTGCGTTAACGTGGTCGCGTTGGCAAGTGCATCCTTTATTTTGTGGAACGACGTCTCAGCTTTCTTACTCCAGATGATTGCTTGCATCTTAAATTTCTCTTTTAGCAAGGCTTCTAACCGCGTACGTCGCAGTTGCTTATCCGTTTTGGATTTTACGAATTCTTTTATTGCTGCTATTCTTTCCTCCTGTGGTCTGGCTCCGTTTTTGTTTACTGTATAGCCTAAAAATGTGACTTCCCGGACGCAGAATTTGCTTTTTGCCATGTTTATTCTAGACTCATGTTGCCTCAGCCGCTCAAACAGTTGACGCAGGTGATCCAAATGTTTTCTTTCGTTTTTTGATGCTATTAAAATATCGTCAATATATACATAACAAAAATCGACGCCTCTCGTCACTTCGTCCATGAATCGTTGGAACGATTGTGCCGCGTTCCTTAAGCCAAATGTCATGTACTTGAATTCGTATAAGCCGAAAGGTGTTATCATAGCGGTCTTTGGTATGTCCTCTTTGGCAATTGGTATGTGGTAATATGCCTTAACTAAATCTATTTTTGAAAATATGGTTCTATCGTGGAGCATCTGTGTGAAATCTTCAATGTGTGGTACTGGGTATCTGTCAGGTATAGGTATTGCATTTAATGCCCTGTAGTCTCCACACGGCCTCCATTCGTGGTTCTTTTTAGGAACCAGGTGCAGAGGTGAAGACCAATTACTCTGCGATGGCCTGATAATTCCTTGTTTCAGTAGCTCTTCGAATTCTTTCTTGGCGATTATCAGTTTATCTGTTGGCAACCGTCGTGCTTTGCTCGTTACTGGTGGTCCTTTTTTTTTCTTCTCGAGGGGAAATCTTCGATAGACACCCCGGCCTCCTTTGGGGGGAGGCCGGGGTAGTGTCGGATTTCTACCGACTAAAACCCCCCGGTGGTCATCCTCAGGCGTTAGGGGGAGTACCCGGGAACACTTCGTATTGATCCGGATACCCCCCCGCCTTGCCCCCTGGAGGGGGGCCAATCCACTATTTGGGATGCGGTGCGACCACAACACCGCATCCCTCTACCTCTAGGGCCACCCTATCGGCTGCCTGGACCCCAATCCAGACAGCCTAGTGGCCCCGGCGACTCAGACGGTCGCCGCGTCCGGTGCCGGAGGCGGGACGGTGCGTCTCCGCCTTCGGCCCCTACCCTCTGGGTCCGCTGCCTCGCGGGCCCTTTCCGCGGCCTCCTTCCGCGACATAACTTGTTCGCAGAAGAAGGCCACGGCTCCCCACTCCTCTTCGCCACCCACCATCGCTCTTACGACGGCGGGCAGCGAGAGGTCCCACCCGATGGTGTTCCGAAGGACTCGGCGCTCCCCTGCCCAGGAGGGACACTCCTCCAGGGTGTGCTGCGCCGAGTCCTTCTCTTCACCGCAGTGATGACACTGCGGGGACGGCTCCCTTCCGATCTTGTGCAGATACTCACCGAAGCACCCATGCCCGGTGAGTACCTGTGTTAGACGGAAGGTGAGCCGTCCCCTCCTTTCCAGCCAGCGCTCGAGGACCGGCAGGATGGTCCTGACGGTCCTTTCCCCGGAGCCGGGCTCCTCCAATTGGCTGTGCCACCTTTCCAGGGTGCGCAGCCCCGCCCGGCTCCTGCCGGCCTCCAGCTCCGCTGCACGGCACTCAGCCGCATCCGGCGTTTCTTTGAGGGTCGCGGAGGTCCTGTAGACCTCCGCGGCTTCCTCCGCCTTGAGCTCCCAAGGGGGAGAGCACCCAAGCAGGGACGCCGCCCTCAGGGAGATGGTGCGGTACCCCCTGGCGACCCGCGCGGCTAGGGGCCTTTGTGCTCGGGAAAGGAGCTGGCGATTTCGCCTGCTCCTCCCGAGCGACCCCGCCCACACGGGTGCACCATATAGGGCGGCACTCCGCACCACCGCCCCCCCCCCCGCACAGGCGGCGTACACCCGCCTGAGGCCCCCCCACGTTGGGCAGCAAGCGGCCCAAGGCCGCCGCTGTCCGTTCCACTCGGGGCACCACTTCTTCTAGGTGGGGCCCAAAGCTCCAGTGGCTGTCGAGGGTGACACCCAGATATTTCATCCGGGTGCCCACCTCGACAGCCACGCCTCCCACCGTGACCGAAGTCGCGGGGGGAGGGCCAATCCTGCCCCCGCCGAAGAACCACATTGCCTTGGTCTTCGACGGGGACACCTCCAGGCCTAGCCGCCTTATGGCGGCCACTACGCATTCCGTACCGCACTCCGCCAAGCGGAGAGTGCGGGCGTAATCCCTCCCGGAGGTGACCACCAGTGTGTCATCTGCGTAACACACCAGCGCCACCCCCCGTTACTGGTGCTCCTGGTTCTGTTTTAATGTGGTGCGTTGTATGGTGTTTAGGTGCGGAAATCATTGTTGGTGTCTTGGTGAGGTCGGAAAATTCTTGTAATAACCGTTGTACCTTGTTGTGTACTTGTACTACTATTTTAATTGACGCGACTGCATTTAATATCTTCCCTGACGAAGATAGGTGAGTCTTGCTGTGTGTCACCCTGCGATTTCGTAAGTCTACTGACAAACCGTAGTAGCTTAAAAAGATGCCCCTATTATGGGTTTATCCACGTTTGCTATGACAAATTTCCATACAAAATCTCGCCTTAGCCCGAAACATATGTTTAGCTTTGTGTCTCCGTAAGTGGGTATCTCCGTACCGTTTGCCGCAAACAGGTTGTAGTCCGTGTTGTTCTCACGATTCCTACACCATGCTTTTGGGTACACGCAGACGTCTGAGCCAGTGTCTATTAGAACGGGCGTTTTGGTCCTTCTGCCAGTGAGAAAGAGGCGATGCGTCGGTCCTGCTGGGTCGTCCGCCGCACAAACCACCCAGCTTCCTAGTGTTCCTGATTTTTGAAGTTGCATGGTAGTAGGCACTTGCGAGCCACGCTGCCGAACTTCCTGTGGAAGTAGCATATTCCGTCCGGGTGTCTGCTACCCCGTGGTTCCTGCCGTTGTTGTCTGCCTCTACTTATACTTCTAGGTCGAAAATTATTTCCGTTCCTATAAGAACCATGGCCTCTCGTGGGTCTGCTCATCCTGAGTTCCTTCACTGCCTTGGTTAATTCATTTAACTGTCGCTGAATGTTGTCCGGACCTTCGCCGCCCTGGTTTTGCGTGCTTCTCACTGCTGCCGTGGTTGTTACTGTACCGTAGGGTGATGGCAGATCTGCTATACGATCTGCCACTTCTGCAGTGGTACTTAAAGGTGCTCCGTACATGGTGGTTACCACCGTTTGGATGAGAGCCGGTAGTCTGCTTGTCCAGATTGGTGATGGCAGCTCCTCCGGCACCGAAGGTCCTGCAAGATTTCTTAGACGTCTTAAAAATTGGGACGGCGTCCTGTCGCCGAGCTCCTCTTTTTCCAGCAGACGTCGACGTTTTTTCTCCGGAGCATCCGTGAATCTCTTAATGACTTCCTCTTTTAAGTTTTCGTACTTCCCAGAGGTCGGAGGGTTCGTGAGGACGTCCAGCATCTCGCCCTTTTTGAATCTCTTCTATGGACTCGTGGTCTCCTAGTACTATAGATGGCGTTGGTGATGTCTTGCCAACCTTCGCCATTGCGTGTCACTACAATATACACTACTTCCTTCGACATCTAATTTTATTATTATCGATTTCCTCCATGGGGACACGAAGCGGCATCGTGTTGTCGCTTCGTGCCGGAGTCGGCGCTTTAGGGGATTCAATCCCCTATATTGCCCAACGAACATTGTCGACTGCGTGTTTTTAGGTAACCCTGAGGTTTCCCTTCTTTATAAATTTAACCTTGTGTGCGTGTGTGTGTGTGCGTGTTTCTCTCGCTTTTGGGATTTGTTTTTCTTTTTATTTTTCTTTACGTACTAGGTTATTTAAATTTAGGGGGTTGTGTGAACATAACGTACGCAGTCGCAAGGGGACGTCTTGTCAAATCTTAACCTAACTTACTTAGTTCTAATATAATATAAACTATATGTATTCTTTAACACCTAATGTTTCACCCAAATTCACATTCTGGTGTTTGTATTAGGTTTTTCCTAAAGAGGGACTCACCTAAGTTGCAGTGGTTAGCTCTGATTCTATTTAGTGTATTGATGGTCCCTCTTGTTAGCCCTCTCAATTGTTTAAACCACGGTTTTCTTCCTCCTTCATTGGAGTCTGCTTCTTGGAAGTATTTGATTCCCTTCCTGTCCCCCCTTCTCTTAGTTTGGTGGCACTGTCTATCCATTTGATGTGAAGCGGGTGTATAGGGTATGAATTAATAACACTGTGTCTTTTGGAACTTGCTGTAGCTATATTTACTACGTCATCACTATGCGAAGGCTCTAGCCGATGTGTTCTTCTTTACGGCGTCGTCCCTAGGCGTCCTCTTCCGAGGCGCCACCTAGTGGACGATCTAGCCCCTACTAGTTCCCTAGGCGGGCACTACAGATGGCTTCGCTGTCACCCAGGAGATCATCTTTGGGAATTTTCCAGTTAAGTTCGGGTTCCCTGTCTGTATAGTTTTTGGCTATTTTGTCTGCTCTCTCATTTCGTTTGATTCCAGTGTGTGCTGGGATCCATGCTAGTACTATTTTCCTATGGGTGTTCTCTGGAGTTTGGTTGGTGATGAGATGAATGATTCTTTGGATCCATGGGTTTGGGTGGGGGTTATCCAGTGTGAATGCTTCTATGGCTTTTAGGACACTCTCTGAATTTGTGAAAATTATTTTCTCTTTGGTAGGGTATTCTATGTTAATTATCTCTATGGCTTTCGCTATGGCTATGGCCTCGGTGGTAAATATTGTAGCTGCTCTGTTGATGCTATGCCCTCTTTCTGTCCAAATATCTCCTTCTTTGATTATGATTCCAATTCCGTTGGATTTTACATTCGGGTCTATTTTTGTTTACCCATCTGTGTAGATTTCTATGCATTCCTCCGGTTTCTTCATGTGTTTGCCCTTGATTTCATTTAATATTATGGTTCCCTTAATGTTTGATTCTTTTCTCAGTCTTCCTATGTTGAATTCTATCAGTGGATTTGCTTTTGTAGTCGGGATTATTGTTTCGGTATCGATTAGTTCTTCCAAGTGTGCTATTTTCCTGAATGTTTCTATTGTAATGTCATGTCTGGAATGTCTGCGGTTTATACAATTTGCTATTTCTTTTATATGTTTAACTATAGCTTTGTTTGGGCTTGCCATCTGCTTGATTAAGTATCTTCTTGTTATTAACTCGATTCTGTTGTCTATGTCCATTATTCCTGCTTCTGCATTCATTATATTGATTGGTGTTGTGTTTCTATATCCCATAGCTATTCTTATTCCTGTATTTTGTATTCTCTCAAATTTGTTGTTTCTTAGTTCCTGTTTAGGATAATACACTTGTTCGCGACCCCTTCGATACTAGCCGTGAACACCTAATATTTTGTTTGCACGCCGGGTGTCGGATCAGAAAGGATCCTGGATTGAATAGTACATCCGTGGCTCGCGACGATCTCTCTTTTATTAACGATCTCCGTAGATCGATAATACTCCGAATGTAATCTCACTGGGCCCGTGCCCGCGTATAATTTTCTTCCCGTGGTGGAAGAAAATGTCTCCGATTCGCATAGTTGAATTATGTATTTGGTAACACAGTTTAACACAGTTTATTATGTATTTCTGTATTTTAGTGGGGCATTTTTTCTGTTTTAATATGTCTATAAGGGTTGTGTGGCTGATATTATCATAGGCTGCTTTGATGTCTATGAAGACTGCAAGTGTGTCTTCTCTGTAGTTGAATCCATTTTTAATATCTGTGCAAAGTTTGATTAGATTATCTCTTGTTGATCTATTCTTCCTGAATCCGTTTTGGTTGTCGTCGAGGATTTTGTTGTTTTCCGCCCATTTGGTTAGTCTATTGTTTATTATTCGCTCGAGTGTTTTGCCCAGACAGTTTGTCAGGGCGATTGGCCTTAGCGCGGCTTTATTTGGTTTATCCAATAGTATTATTGTTGCATGTTTCCATTGTTTAGGAATTTGTTCCTGTTTCCAGATTTCGTTATAAATATGCAGGAGTGTCATTTTATAATGCCTATTTAGTTTTTTTATGATCCGGTAGTCAATTCCGTCTTCGCCGGGAGCTGATTGTTTGTTGGATTTCATTATTCCTTCGTTTAGTTCATCTAGTGTTATTTCGCCATCTTCCTGGGTGTTGCGTATGTGGTGATGTGTTAGTTGAAGTCGGTTTAGTGGATCTGTTTGGGACTGTTGTCTGTTTTCTTTAGTCGGATGGTTAGGGTCTAGAATTTTCTTGATCTCTGTTTCTTCTTGTTTTTTCCTGGCTTTTTTATCCGCTTTGGATGCTTTCGGTTTGTAGAATGCTGCTTGCAGCTTTTTAATATTGTTCCAGATCATGGAGTTTTTTGTTCGATGGTTGATGCTTTTTGCAAATGTTTCCCATGCTTTCTTTCTTTTTTCATTTATATTTATATATTTATATCATTTATATTTCTAGTCTTTTTGAAGTCGGATATTGCATTTTTATATTTGGTCCAGTTATGTTCGTTCGGGTTTTTTACGAAAATTGCTAGTAGTTTAATTTTTTGTTTCCTTTTATTATCGCATTCGTTGTCCCACCATGTTTGACCTATATTTTGGACTCTCTTGTTGTGGTGATTTTCTGATCGTTTGGTTTTCCTGTCGTCTGCGTTTTCTTTGGAATTGTTTTTTGTTTTGGGTTTTTCTGTTGCATTTTCTATTGCTTGTACTAAATAGGTATTGAGTATATCGCTTTTCTCTTCTATGTTGGTTCTCTCGAAGATTTTTTGTCTTGTTTCTTCTTCTGTTTTATGTAATATTTCATTGAATTTGTTCCAAGAAATCTTGTTGAGGTTGAATTTTCTGGTGGTAAATTTTCTTTTTGTTTCTCTTCTAATTCTTTTATTTAGGTGTACCGTAAGTATTTGGTGGTCTGAACCCATTGTATCTCCTGTTTCTTCTACACATATGTCTTGTAAAGTGTTGTAGTCCGTTATAACCAGATCTATGTTTGATGGTCGTTGGGGTTGTGTGGCTGGTCTGGATATTGTGTTTTAGTTTGCGACAAATAGGTTTGTTTCATCTAGAAGTTCTGCCAGGTTATTGCCTTCTCGGTCGGTTAGAATGCAGTTCCATTCTTTATTTTTTGCGTTGAAGTCGCCCATGATTATGGTGGCTTATGTTCTGTCTCATGTTATTGGTTAATTGTCCCCATTCATTTATTGTCAGTTCATTGTTAGGATTTTTGTAAATCAGGATTATGTCTAAGTCCTTGTTGTTTGCTGATATTGTTATGGCTCAGATTTCTCTTTTCTTGTTTATCCATTTGACTTCTTTTCTAACGTTGCAGTCTATGTTGTTTCTTACCAGAAAGCATAGTCCACCGCCTATCCTTGTTTGCCTGTTAGTATTTCCGTCTACTCTATCCCTTCTGATTGTGTGGTAGTTTGGTATTTGGATGTTGTCTTTTGGTGTTAACCATGTTTCTGTTATTCCTATTATATCTACCTCTTGAACTTTTCTTTTTAATTCGTGGATTTTGTTTTTTATACTTCTTGCGTTCCAGAGTGCTATTGTAGTGTTCATTATATGTCAGTACTTTTGTTTTTTGTTGTTGTTTGTTATAAAAATTTATTAGTTTTGGGTCCTCTTCTTTTCTTTCTTTCTTTCTGTCATTTTTTTAAAATCTTTATCTGAGAACCAAAGATCTTTGTCTAGGCCCTTGTTCTCTATGATAATTATTTCCTCTTCTATTATTTCCGCTGGTTCCTTTGCGCTTATATCTCTTGGTGGGGGTGTATATCTTATTTCGTTTTTACTTTGTATTGGTTATTGGTTTTCTTCTTCTTCTTTCGGGATTGCGTTCGTTTGTGTTTTGTTTGTTTTTGGTGAAGGTGCATATTGCCTATATGTGGGTTTCCAGACTCCCTCTAGGTCTGGCATTCTTGTTCTATTTCTTTTTGTTATTTCTTCCATTTTCTTCTCTAGGTTTCTTTCTCTTATCAGTATTATCAGTTCTTCTATTAATTGTCTGTTTTGTTTTTTAGTTCTTCTAGGAGTTTGGAGTTTACGTATCTGTTCTTTTTATGGTCTTGACTTTCCCTTTCACCACCTTTAGTTCTGTGGTGGTATGTGTGTATCTCTGACTTATTGTCGCTGTTTTGTGATACCAGATATTGTTTTAGGTGGTTGTATCTGTTACCTGTCATCTTGCTGCTCTGTATTTGTATATTTCATTTTCCACTGGGGCATTCAATTTTGCCCCGTATTCGGTGGTGGGTTTCCTCTTCTGGTATGGGTAATTCGGATTAATGTTAGGTAATGCACTATCGTGTTCGTCCGGTTCATCTTGTGTTACCATTCTTTTTGCCACATAATATGACACATTTTTATATGCCATGATTTTTTTAATAGCGTTTTCTCTAAGGAAGATGGACCATTCTCGTGCATTGCTTTTGTGCTCCCCTCCGCAGTTAATGCATTTGGGGATATTGTCGCAGCTGCCATGAAATTGTTCTGCACATATCAGGCATTTTCTATCTTTGGCTCGGCAGAATGTTTGTAGGTGACCAAAACGCATACACTTGAAGCATTGTTTGACTAATTCTACAAATGGTTCAACATTCATCCACACGTGTCCCTCGCCCACCAGTAGTTTGGTTGGGAGAGAGTCTCCTTTGAAGGTGATGAGAATTGCCCTGCTGTCTTGTCATTCTATTGTTCCATCTTGCATTTTCCTTCTTTTTAATCTTTCCATTTTGAACTCGCCCTGATTGTTTGCAACTTGTTGCTCTAGTTCTTGAATGGGACCTTCCCACTCTTTTATTACTCCTTTCCTTATTAATTGTTTCTTTGGAATGTTAGCTTTAAATTTAGCATCATCTATTTTGCTCAATTGGATTATTTTGTTCGCAGAGTTTCTATTTTTGAACGTGACCTCTGCTTTGTTGAAGCCAACCATTCTAATTTCCACTATTTTCTGGCCTGAGTTATATATTATGTTATAGATTTTCAATAGGTTGGTTTTTCGTTTTTTCCCTATCTGGTCTTTGTTTAATTGTATCGCTAGTAGGTATTGTTTGCTTTCTAAATCCTGTTGATATTCTTTACTCGTTTCGGCGGTTTCTTTGTTTTCTACATAATTGTGTGTTGCCATTATGCTTTCTTGAATATCACTATTTTTTGTCCTTTCTTCTTCTTTTTCCTGCATTTTTCCTCTTACAATCTCTGTTGTTTCGCCCTTCCCATTTTTTGGGTTCTCTTCTTTTTGGTTGCTCATTCTGTTTATTTTTACTTCTGGTCTCTCCATGTTTTCTGTGTCTTTTCCCGCATTTTGGGCGTGTTTTGGCGTCCTTTCTAATATGTCCTCTTTATTTCTTTTGTCATCATTTTCTTCGCTTTCATTTTCTTCTTCGATCCGTTTTCTCCTTTTGGTTGTTCTGTATACCTTTGTTTCATTGTCACTGTCATTTATCGATATTCCTTCTTTGTCTCTTTTTCTTTTTTCTATCGGTTCAGCGTGGATTTCCACCTCCGCTTCCCCATTTTCGGCACCCCTGCGGGCTTCGCCGTCCTCCACCTTCTACGTTTTTAGTACTATTTTTCTCCCTTTCCTTTTGTTTCCCTCCTTCTGGCCTCTATTCTGCCTTCCCTATATTGTTGGGGAGACCCAGTGCGTATTTGTTTTATTTTTAACTGTATTTTTACACAATTAATATGGTCTTTTTGTTAAATTTAATTACGAGCACTACACACGCGCCCGTCCGTATCCAGCGCCCCCTCTTTCCACCCATCTCGGATAATGCGACATATTCTGCTTCCATGGTTGATAGTGAAACAGAACATTGTTTCTTGGACTTCCAACTTATCGGTCCGCACGCTAACATTTCTCGTGCAAGATTTTCTATCATTTATGTCCCCAGCCCAATCTGAGTCGGTATACGATGTTAATTTTTCGTGATTTTTCACGTATTGTATACCATAATCCAATGTAGCTTGTAAGTATCTCAACACCCTTTTTGCGAGGTCCCAATGCGCTTTTCCGGGATCGGAGCTATACCTGCTTAGTGTAGCTAAGCATTGCCTCAAATGCAATGTCCGGTCTGGTCGCATTAGCTAAATAAATAAGTCCTCCAACTAATTCTCTATAGGGTCTCTTCTGCATGTCTCTTCTTTCTTCTTCGCTTATTGGTCCCATCTCTTTGGAGATCTTTATGTTCGATTCGATTGGAGTTGACAATGTTTTCGAGTTCTGCATTCTTAATTTATTTATTAACTCTTCCGTATACTTCCTTTGGGAAAGACGGATACTACCAGTATGTCCGTTTCTTTCAACTTTAATACCGAGTATACTGTTAATTTGTCCCAAGTCCGTCATTTCGAATTTTATTCTTAGCAAAGATTTCACTTCATCCAAATTTGCCATGCTTTTGGATGCCAATATTGTAGGTTTTAAAAAGACTTTTATTAAATTGAAAAAACAGGTATATAAGTATATTTAGAAAAATAAAAAAAGTCTTTGGGAAGGGCGAAAAAAAGCGACGTCTTCGTGCGTATTCGCTTGCACCGCAGCGAAAAAAACGTTTTGGCCCTCGTCTCAGCGGTCGAAAAAACACACTGCCAGCCCAAAAGATGCAAGCACAACACACCGCCCGTTCGCTGCCGAAAAAGCCCGTACATGCCCGAACTCTGACGGTTCTTTGTTACAACCGTTGGGCCCATCTCGGCCACCTCTTTCATGCAATCACACACACATAAACACGCACACTCTTAAAAATACCCACAATATTATGTCATTTACATAAATAATAATTACCACTCGATTTTCATTCTTACCGAATACATACATGGGTCAGTTTTCGTGCAATGAGCTCCTTGTGCTATGACATAATTATCTAACTTTTTATACCATTCACGGCCCGTTTGTTCGAGGCCATATAAAGGCTTCAACAGCATACCAACTTTATCTTCTTCGTCGTATATTACGAATGATTCCGACTGTTCCATATACGTCTCGTCCACCAAATTGCCTTGGACGCATGCAGGTACCACGTCTATCTGATAAACATGCTTTTCACTATTCACAGCCGCCGCCAAAGTGTTCTGATAATTTCGTACCGTGGCACAGGTGCAAACACGTCTTCATAGTCTATACCTTTGCGCTGATTATGACTGCGCGCCACTAATTTAGCTTTATATTTATTTATAGAACCATCTTGATTGCACTTTGTTTTGAATACCCATCGGTTGGTTCAGATCTTCTTGTCTTTTGGTCTTCATACCAAAATCCACGTTTTTTTTCTCTGCAGCCTGTCGAATTCCGTTTTCATCGCTTGCAGTCACAATTCTGAGTCTTCTCGGTTTGTTGCTTCTTCAACACTGGCCGGATCTGTTGATATTTCGCCCTTGTCTCGGTAAATTTTTCTTGGTCTTCCCCCTTTGCCTGTTTTTAAGATTTTCGGTCTCCCTCGTCCACGGTGTACGTTTTTCGTGTTTATTGTTGGTGTATCGCATATTTCGATCGACTCTTCGTCATCTTCCTTATCTGTGTCTTCTTTTCTTTCGTCAATTGCAATTTCAGGCTGTTTACCATAGACATCATTTAAATTTAGCGGGTATGTATTTTCCGATGATTTTCCATTTATTTCAGTAATTTCAATAAACTTCACGTCCCGCGCTTTTATTACTGTTTTTGTATTGCGCTTCCATAATCGATACGCTTTGGATATATTATCGTATCCAACTAGTATGTATTCATCTCCTTTTGGTTCAAACTTTCCACGTTTGGCACTCTTGTTCAATACAATACCTTTACTCCCGATAATTTTGAAAAATCCAACGTACGGCTTTTTATTTGACCATGCTTTTAACGGGGTTTTATCGTCTAATATTTTAGTTGGGCATCTATTTGTTATACAGGGTGTCCGGTAAATCGACGATCAACCTGAAACTGGGGGTGGATCAGACCCTGATCTATTAGAATTTGAAATTTCATGTCTAGTGAAACTCTCACGGTTTTCGAGATATTGGCGGTTTTGTGTTTTTTATGAAAATCCGTACCTCCGTACAGTTTTTTTGCTGCCGTTGCCACAAATGAAGGACTATTTTCAATCTGTTTTTGCCATAATGTTCAAGAAAAGACGCGCAATGCTCCACAGGGAACAGTTTTTCAGCGGTATAAATAAGACATCCAGAAAATAATGGTTCTTTTCACGTTCCAACTCTACCTTTTCACCATCATCTAACTTTGTCCTTTTGTCTTGTAAAAAAAGTATAATACAGTAAGCGTGCCAATTGTTTTAAAAACTTTCCTGATTATTCCAGATTTGAAAATGCTTTGAATCTTTCACTTATCCCTTTCAGGTGCAAAGATATTCGTATTAATACGCGTAAGGAGCTAATTCCGGCAATTTACGCTTTTACCAAATCTTATCCATATCTTACTTTATTGAAAATTTTGTTACATAATATCATTGTTACATGTTAGTTTTGCTACGTGCAGCACTCGCTCGCTACACATAATCGATTTTTGTACGTTTAGATCTTTACCTGCGGCTGGCAACGAGCCGCAGGTCAAATGGAGAGACGGGCTATTACGGCGAGTAAAAGTGCCAATTAGTGAAAAATGCTTTGTATGTGAGGTTGTAACTCGATAAGCTTTGTGGCGTTTATGATACGGACGCGTCTAATTTCATATTTTTGAGATGAAATATACACTGGGAGATTTCTCTTTTCAGTCTCTTTTACGACTCGGCGTTTGTATTTCTGAAAATCATCGAGGATATCCGATCTCTGGCGTAACATTATTGTCTCCGTGTATCTCGTGTGGTCATCTACAGCCCGCGAAATTTCTATAAAGCCATCACGTTTTTTGCTAATATCTTATAAATATTTCATACTTATGATAAGTTTGTGGGTGATATTATTTTAGGAGTATTAAAGACACATATTTGTCGGTTTAAATAATAGAAATAACATTTATTTAAAATAGGAAACGCAAATATATAATATGACATAAAATACAATGCGAAATTTCTATAAAGCCACTTAGTTTTGTGTGGATAATTTTGCGTCCCGGAATCGTTACATTTTCTTTTTGAAATTTGTGCACGTGGTACTACTTTCACGGTTAAACGGATGTACCATTATGAACTTTTTACCATTTCGGACGGAGTTTTTATTACCCTAAAACCGAACGGTCGTCTTGCTTTGGGACGTACCGATGCTACAGCGGCCAGAGGACCTATTGTGTCGTTGGTCTATTGTTGCTAGTTATGCATCGGTCCTCACGCCCTGTACCTAGCTTCGCAAATTATTACTTATTTTTGAGCGAACGGATAAGTCCCACATCTGGCGACCAAACGTCGATCCTCGCGGCTCTACCTGGACGCACGACCCACATAATCGACGTTAGGTCTATTTTTTCCAAAAATTTGAAACGAATCTCGAAAAATGAGCGGGCGAAGCGTGTCTCGCCAACTTTAACTAATGTTTGAACATATTTGCAAATTCACATTGCAAAAGTAATTCATATCGTTTTCTTCGTAATGATCCACAGATTTTGTTGCAACAAATAAAAACTGTCTAACTTATATACTTACGTCACAAATCTTGTTCAAAGGACAAAAAAGTACCTTTTTTTTCAAAATTGATTTTTTCGAAAACGGTAGTTACTGGCAAGTAATGGTTTGCGGATTCGTTTTCAGCACGTCGAAATCTATAAGAATCGCATATTCGTTGTTACAACATTTTTTTTTTGTTGGACAGTGTTATTTGTGTATTCGTTATCAATCTTGTTTCTGCGTCGTAAAATTTGTAGCTTCCCAATTCGAAGATTCTAGAGCCCATGTCCCATCGACAGTTGTATTGTCGTAGCAGGTCAAGTCCAATTATTCCATCTTCCTGTATATTATTTAATGTTTCAGGCAAAATTTGTAATGTTATCGGCGTGGAATATCATTTTGTAAAAAACTGTCCTTCCGTAGTAAGACCATTCCCCGTTGCAGTCCTTATGCGTCTTATTTCTAACGGGTTTATTTTTGTACTGTTTTGAATCAATGCCTTTTTTATAAATGAATTAGTTACACCTGAATCTATTAGAAATGATCCGGTTTTTGCATCCTATTGGAGATGAGTTTTGTGTGTATTAAAGCAGGCGGTCAGCGTTCGACTTATCGCTGCTTGGCAACCGCGGCAACGACGAACCGTCGATGCTCAGGTGAAACAAAACACACTCACGCATCTCGCTGAGAGAAACACATATAGAAGATGGGCAGCGCACACTTACACATCAACACTCCCACTCGATGCTCATCTTTACAATGCACATACATCTTTACACACATCACACTTACATTCTTACAATGCCGTTTTGCAATATCAAACTTTGAAATCTGTGCTTCGGTAAAGCTTTCGTAAGTGGATCAGCTAACTGTTCATTTGTCTTAATATAACTTATATCTATCTCTGCTGTCTTATATTTTTCACAAGTGTAATGATACTGAATATCGACATGCTTTGACCTTTTGAATGATTCTGGATTTTTCACCAAAACCATGGCTGCCTGGTTATCACAATAAATTGTCGTTGGTAACTTCTGCGTCTGATTTAATTCCTCAAGAATTCGTCTTAACCATATAACTGCCTTCGTTACAGAGCATAAAGCAATAAATTCAGCCTCTGTTGAAGAAGTGGCAACCGTTGATTGTTTTCGCGATAACCATGCCACAGGACTGCCATTTAAATGACAAATCCAGCCCGTAGTACTCTTTCGAGTATCTGTATCATTTGCCCAATCAGAGTCGCAGTATGCTTTCAAAATTGATATTTTTGACGTTTGCCCATAAACAATACCGTAATCTGTAGTACCCTTCAAATATTTAAGCACTCTCTTAATACCATTCCAGTGATTCTGATTCGGTTTTTCCGAGAATTGGCTCAAAACGCTTATTATATACGCAAGATCCGGTCTAGTCATTACCGTTAGAAACATAAGTGAACCGATAGCTTCTCTATATGGAAATGATTGTTCGTTATTGTTCTTAAGCTCAGTAGTTTTTGTAAACTTAATTCCTGGGTCGGCTGGAATTGAAACTGGCGAGCAATCTGTATGGTTAAATTTATCCAAGACCCTTTCTGCGTAAACCTTCTGAAACACCTTTAATATTCTAGATTTTCTATCTCTCTCAATTTGCATCCCGACAAAATATTCAGCATCAGAACATTTTATTTTAAAAATTTGTCCAAGATTTGAAAGCAGATCATTCATCTTCAAACGATTATTACAGCAAATTATACCATCATCAACATACAATACTAGATACATGATTAAACTTTCCGTAAACAAATAATACAAACAGGAATCAGACTTCGATTGTGTTAACCCATACTCACACAGAAACTCAGTAATACGTTTGTTCCACTGTCTCGGCGCTTGTTTCAGTCCATACAAACTTTTCTTTAACAAACACACACGATCGTCTATCTCGAAACCAACGGGTTGTTCCATATAAATAGTCTCATCCAAAACACCGTATAAGAATGCTGTTTTTACATCAAATTGCGAAATGTCCAAGTCCTCGGCCGCAGCTATTGACAACACCAACCTTATCGTATCGTATTTCACTACTGGCGCGAAGGTTTCTTTATAATCAATTCCGTCTTTCTGCGCGAAGCCTCTTATGACTAGTCTGGCCTTATACTTTTCGATGGCACCATCCGTTTTGTACTTCTTCTCATTAATTGCTTCAATCCATTTATTCGAATCATCCGCAGCCAATGCTTCCTCGATCGTTTGGGGCTCACAAGCAGCAAGAAAACATTCCGCTATTTCAGATTGAGCTTCCAATGAAACAGGAGGCCTTCCTCGCAATGGATATGGATCTCTTGGAGTGGGCATGCGATAATTTTTCGTTTTCTTTACTGGCAGTGCCGACCTGGTTTCAATTTTTGAGCTCCCACTGTTTTGTACGTTTTCCGCATCTGTCTCCATTGATTTTCTATCGTCAAAAATAATGACCTCAGTGGTGTCACACGGATGTTCATCGAAAATCACATCCCTTCTTATATAGCACTTCCTCGCAGCAGGATCGTACAAACGATACGCCTTATTTCCCTCGCTGTAGCCCACCATCAAGCATTTGATCGAATTTGTCTCCCACTTGCTCCTAAGATCTTTAGAAATATGAGCATAACATACACTTCCGAAAACTCTTAAATGCTTCACAGATGGTTTTTCGCCAAACCATTTTTCATACGGAGTAGATCCACCCAATGTTTCCGTAGCTGTTCGGTTCCTCACATAGGTAGCCGTAGCCGTCGCTTCGGCCCACAAACGCAAAGACAGTTTCTTTGCATGTAGCATAGACTTTGCTGATTCTATGACTGTTCTGTTCTGTCTCTCGATAAAACCATTTTGTTCAGGTGCTCTCGGGGTGGTCACTTCGTGTTTAATGCTCTTTGATAGCTAATAATATTTCACGGCCTGATTACAAAATTCCTTACCGCAATCCGTTCTTAATCGTTTTATAGTATGTCCATCCGACAGCACATCACAGTAAAATTGTCTTAAATAATATAGAACTTCTGTTTTGTCTTTCAGAAAGTAAACATAACAATACCTTGAGTAATCGTCCTTCAATAATAGGAAATAATATGATCCTCCCACTGACGGTTGACTCATTTTTCCACAAAGATCTGCGTGAAAAACTTCTCCTGCGTATTTTGCCCTAATACCTGTTCCATTTGGAAATGGCGTACGATGTTGTTTGCCATACACACATCCTTTGCAAAATATATCATCGCTTATCACACCGTCAATTTTCAAATCTTGCACGCTTGAATTTTTCACCATGCGCTGCAATGTCCTAAAATTTGCGTGACCTAATCTTTCATGCCATAGCGCAGGCGTTAAACAAACCGAAACATTTGCTTCATCCACGTAAACCGGTCTGAAATTCAATCTGTACAGTTTATCAGCCTGTCTCGTACCGTTGACTATCAATCGATTATTCCTGTAAAAGCTCACATACTGCCCGCGTTCTTGAAATACAATCTTTATACCTTTTTCGGCAGCAGATCCGATCGATAAAAGATTTTTCTTTAATGCTGGTACATACAATACCCCACTAATAGTATGCCGCGTGTAGGACCCATCGGCATTTCGCACTTCAACATCGATATCGCCTTTGCCAATTGCATTCATAGTATTACCATTTCCCACGCGAACTGTATATTCGTTCTCCGAAAACAGTTTCATGCTTTTAAACCATTCTTTTCGGAAACTCATGTGTTCGGTAGCACCCGAATCAGCAAACCATGCGTCTTCATTATTTTCATGCACTAACATAGCTTCTTCATTGTTAAACAAACCAGCAGATTGTGCATTATGATTCTCATTTGTCTGCATGTCTTCCTTCCCCCCATGGGCCACCAATGACTGACCCCTTTCACGAGCCCTTTTTAACGCGCAATCGCGAGCCCAATGTCCGGGCTTCTTGCAAAAATGACACTTATTATTTCGTTTTGGCGCTTCAAAGTCACGAGACTCACGTCGGTTACTGTAATTCTTCCGATGACCTCTTACATAATATGCTTCCTCCGCCGTTTCTTCAGAAACCTGCAAATCTCGCATTTTAAGTAACATTTCTTCATTTATTAAATGATCCGTTAACCTTTCAATTGTTTGTTCCGCTCGCGGTACGGTATACCACGCTGTGCGCATATTATCGTATTTCGGTGGGAGGCTAGACAGGACTTTTGCAATTATAACAGGAACCTGCTGTTCCATCCGCATATTTTTAAGACGTTGTGCCAGCGAAACTATTTTAGAAATGTAATCCGCCATGGATTCTTTTGGATCCATTTTTGCATTAATAAATTGATCTAAGAGTACCTGTACTGACTGGTCACTCTTCTCAGCGTATATTGTACGCAATCTTTCCCACATTTGCGCAGCAGTCGAACAATCCGTTAAATGGCGTAACTGATCCAATTCAAGACCTCTCATTATAAACGCTTGTGCTTCAGCATCCTTTTGATTCCATGATGCAGCTTGTTCTTCGGTTTCAGGTCTAGATATCGAGCCGTCAATGTATAACTTCAGCTTATTTTCCACCATATAAATTTCCATTTGTCGCTTCCACAACTGATAGTTTTGCCCGTTAAAACGGTGAATGTGATACAATCTCGCTTCAGCCATTTTAGGCACACAGTAGCAACTAGCAGTAATTACAGCACTAATTTAATTAACAACACAACACCCGGTAGGAAACTCTGGGCCCATAACCTATTGGAGATGAGTTTTGTGTGTATTAACCCTCGGAAGGCGGATGCTTCGATACTCACGCGGCGGACGAATGCAGGGTCAAATTGACCCATAGCTAAAATTTGCTATTCGCGGTGTTCACAGGGGAATATTTGTTCAAAATATTACAGATATGTTAACATGTATATAATATTTATTATAATTAGGAACAATTAGTACATAATATGGTTGTCTATGTCTTATGATTATGGCATATAAATTTGATACATAGTTCGCATCTTATGTCTTTCGACATTGTACAACTAAATTCTTCAATGAAAACGTCGTTTTTTACGAATTGTGTAATTTTAGAGGATTTCGAAACACGTCTTACTTCTTCGCTGTCTTACAGAAAAGTAGCTATGCCATGACAGAATTTTGTTTCAAGAACGAAACTAACACTACCACAGCAGGATAAAAATAGAATCATCGGTGTTGGTCTCTGTTCCTCAGTTTACAGAGACCGCCTAAATCAGATAAGGGCTTTATGAGTGCCTTTTGAATAGGTAACCGAATGCGACTGAGAAAGAATATCGCCAAAGATCGCCCGACAGATAACAATAACATTATTAACAGTTATAACAAAAATGAGCGAGTTTAATTTTCATTTACAAAGATGTTCTATAATCACTTTTTGGAGAAACTGAACGGCGAAAACGATTGGGTCAAAATGACCCTGCATCCGCTGTGCGAGGGTTAAAGCAGGCGGTCAGCGTTCGACTTATCGCTCCTTGGCAACCGCGGCAACGACGAACCGTCGATGCTCAGGTGAAACAAAACACACTCACGCATCTCGCTGAGAGAAACACATATAGAAGATGGGCAGCGCACACTTACACATCAACACATCCTCAAATTTTAATAGTACGTGTTAGCCGGGATATTCGAATCAGGGTGATCGATGTTCAGAGCGGAGTGTCTTTTATTTTGTAGAGGCCCGACGTTCTGCTGTTTTTGTATAGCGCGTAGTGCATATGGCTGAGTGATTGTAAGATGCCACGTTATAATAAACCTTTTTATTCACTAATCACGGAATTGCCACAAAATCTACCAGTACGTGAGCAAGTTTTCTCTCGTTTCGGATTGTTCCGATTCATCCGAATTCGTAGATGCTTCTAGAATATGTATAGGGGGCCGTTCTCTTTGGATCGGTGTCCATGAAGAATTTCGTCTTTTTAATTACGGATTCTTATGCGCATACTTATCTTCGTTAATTTATTATTATGGACTCTGCGAGTGTCGTTGATAAATTCGCGTGTAATAATAGTCATCTTGGATTTAAGTGCTTCAATCAATTTTTATTTCACGTTCCAGTCCTTCTATGTAGTCAATCAATCCCTTTTGCTTTTCTTGTTCCAATAATAATCTTTTGTGTGAAGCATTTTTAGATTGTTGATTAGCCAACGTTTTCAGAGCCATGTCGTGTATCTTTAGGAATTTTCTGGTGTATTCTCTAACTGTATTCTGTAAATGTTCACCTTTGAACCATAATTAACCCGTAATACTTCTTTTAGTTGATCAAAATCGGATATGCTTTCTGGTTTGATTTCAAAACTAGCTCGACCCTTTATTTTAGATCTGAGAATTGACGAGAGTAGAAATTGTCTCTTATACCTGCTTAAATTTTGACGCGCTACTTCTATTTGATAGATGAAGCTTTCTACTGGAATATTCTCTCCGTTAAATTCAGGAATGAGCATTAATAATTTGCTTAAGAAATTATCGTAATATCCTATTGATCTTTCGTCGTTAGTCTTTTCTTCCAGTTTTTCGAGTCTTTTCATTACTGGATCCATAATTGTTTCGAGTTTCTCGAGTGTTCGCACAGCATTCCATTGCGACATATCGCAGTTTATTATACTGCGTCTCTTTCCCTTTATTTTATTTTATTGCTTCTTCCTTTTTCGTATTTATTCATTACGCGTTTTTAATTGCATCTTATTACTTTTTATTCCGTTTTTCTTTGCTCTTTCTCGTTTTATTTTGCGCGATCAAGCTACGCTTTTATTACGGTTTTTGCGCTTTTTCTTTAAACGATTTTCTCGTTTAAGTTCACGTTTTATGAAGTTTCTTTTATAACTTGTTAGCGCTCTTGCTTTTCTTTAATTATGATTTTTACTCACCTCTTCCAGGGGCGGTTGCTTTCTAAGAGCTCCTTCCGACCCCGAGACTGTCCGAACTCCTTCGTTCCTTCGCAACTAATGCTCCTTCTCCGTGAAGGCGAGTCTGTTTTTAGCAGATGGCCTTCTTGATGATCCGCTGTCTATGAATACCAGATTTTTCCACGCCGGATTTCTCTTCGTCGAAAGAATTCTTGACGAAATTCCGTAGCTTACGGATTTCGCGAATCCCACTGCTGCCACCAAATTTTTCACGGGCGAAGGAAAGAAAGTTGAGTTTAAAACAAAAACTGTTTATTCCAAGTAGGAATAATAACAGTAGTAGAAGAACTACTCATAAAAAACTGTTTATTCCAGTTAGGAATAATAACAGTAGTTGAAGTAAGGAACAGTTAGATACATGGTTCGCGAAACTTTAAGGAGGTGATCTACACTTTAGGGATAACGGGTTACTGGCTTGATCGATCACTCATCACTCACTGATTGCAACTGCAACTAACTGAGATTCGTGGGTGGAGGTCCTTATATCTTACTCTCGAAAAAACTTAGGTGCGTTTTAGTCCTCGCGACAGCATATAATTGTAGTATCGGTACCGGGAGGCGAGACGGGTGGCCAGCCCGTACTTGAGAATGCGTGTGTGTGTGTGCTTGTGTGGCCTCAAGATAAGAGCGTAGGCTAGGACTGTAGGTTTATGTTTTAGTTTTTAAGAGTTAGTCTTAAGAGAACTCTCGACACACGCGCTACGCTATTTATACGCCTCATACGATACGCTAAGATTACGCATTATATTAAGTTACTGTTATAGTTATTTTTGTTTTGTTAGTATTATTAGTTTAAATTTATACAATATATATATTCTGTTTTACTATCGCAATCAATTTCCTTTATTAATCCTCGCGAATCCTAGAACTCTACATATTTTTGGGGGCTCGTGCCGAGATTGTTGGAGCCATCAGTATTCGTTGAGATTTATACGAGGAAGTGATTGTGCCGTGTACCACGTATAGTTCCAAACATGAGTGACGTCGAGAACACGACAGTTTGCGAAGTCAATGAGGAAGCAGCGGTCGAAAAAATGAAATTGACCGAGCTACGAAACGAACTACGGCAAAGAAACTTAAAGACGTCCGGAAACAAGGATGCACTGATCCGTCGGCTAAAAGCTGCCTTAGCGCTGGATAAGGAGCAAGCCGGGGATACCGACGATTGCCAGGACGAAGACGAGGAGGACGCAAATGATATCGCGAGGAGTACGCGATTGCTAACGACCAGGGATATCGAGGATACCCTCGAAACATTCAGCGGCGACGACAATTTAAGAATCGCTCAATGGTTGAAGGATTTTGAGGAAATGGCCCGCATGTGCAGGTGGTCAGAAATCCACAAAATTGTTTATGCTAAAAAGCTCCTGCGAGGATCTGCGAAACTTTACGTCTCGTACGAAAAATGCACGCAATCCTGGATCAAATTCAAGAACGCCCTGAAGGATGAATTCGAGGAAGCTGTTGACAGTCGGAAAGTGCACGAAGAGCTGCGCAATAGAGAACGAAAAACTGAAGAGAGCTACCAAGAATATATTTACGTTATGTTAAATATAGCTAACCAGGGAAACGTCGAATTAAGTGCTGTGATCCAGTATATAATTGACGGTGTTCGGGACAGGGAAGTCAATAAAAGTGTTTTATACGGTGCGAAAACGATCCGTGAATTGAAGGAAAAATTCAAATATTATGAGATCATCCGGACGAACACGAAACAAGAACATTACAGACGACAGGCAGAACAACCCAGAAATAAAAGGACAATACCCGAAGATCAGTTCAAGCCAGCCCGATGTGTTAACTGCGGAAGCAAGAGCCACGCACTCGAAGAATGCCCCACGAAGCACATGGGATATAGATGTTTTAATTGTAACAACCATGGTCATCGTTCGCGAGAATGCCCGGTATCTAAGAACGAAGTGAAACACGTCGTTGCGGGAAGCAGTCATGTGACACGTCAAACATCGAATGAAAAATGTTACAAACAGGTAGAAATAAATAATCATCCACTAAAAGCGTTAATTGATACTGGCAGTGATCTAACCTTGATGAGAGCTGACCAGTACATTAAAATTGGCATGCCAAAACTAGAAAACAAAATAGTTAAGTTTCGCGGAATTGGCTCAAACGATAATAATACATTAGGATTTTTTAACGGCCATGTAACAATAGATGCTAAGACATATTCGATAATAATTCACGTAGTTTCCGACGCTCTCTTGAAACCCGATATACTCATTGGCGTTAATTTTCTGAGGAATGTTAACATTCAGATTAAGGAAGGAAACGTCTCGATTACCGCGCCCGGAAAGAGCTACGATAATAATCCAAACGTTCCCGACGTTTTTAAAATCGACGCAATTGAAGCAAACGATATAGTAGATTTGTCTCACGTTCCGAAACCCGAATTCAGAAAAATACTGGAGAATATGATCAAATGTTACACGCCTGATAAGACCCGCGAAGTAGGAATCAAGATGCATATCGTATTAAAAGATGATATTCCCGTTAGCGAAAGACCAAGAAGACTTTCCCCGCGTGATAAACAGGAAGTAGATTCACACATACGGAAATTCTTGAACGAAGGAATAATCCGCCCCTCGCTTTCGGAATACGCGAGCCCAATAGTTTTAGTAAACAAGAAAGACGGTACTACAAGGCTTTGTGTCGATTATCGACAATTGAACAAAAAAACCATACGCATACATTACCCCCTCCCACTGATACAGGACCAGTTAGATATGCTACAAGGTGCAAAAGTTTTTAGTATTTTAGATTTGCGGAACGGATTCTTTCATGTAGCCATAGACGAAAACAGCCAGAAATATACATCGTTTGTTACTCCGAGCGGTCAATATGAATTTTTGAAAGTTCCCTTTGGGTTGTGCAATTCACCTAGTATATTTCAAAAGTTTATAAACGCCATTTTCCGAGAGCTGATTTCCGAAGGCAAAGTTTTGACCTATTTAGACGATCTGATCGTAGCCGCGACTGATTATGAGACTGCAATAAAGAATCTTAGAACGGTGTTAGAAACAGCGAGTCAAAATGGACTACAGATAAATTGGAAGAAATGTAAATTCCTACAGACGAAAGTCGAGTATCTGGGGCACGTTATCGAAAACGGAAGCATTTATCCTTCAGAACAGAAAACCGCGGCAGTAATGAAATTCCCGAAACCAACGAATATTAAATCTGTACAAAGTTATTTAGGGCTCACGGGTTACTTCAGAAAGTTTATTTACCAATACTCAGTCATTGGAAAACCGTTATCAGACATTTTGCGGCAACCACGCGAATTTAGATTCGGAGCGGCCGAAGAAAAGGCATTCAACGACCTAAAATTTTCCTTGTGTAGCAGGCCTGTATTAAAGTTGTATAGAATAGGAGCAGAGACCGAGTTACATACGGACGCTTGTGGTATAGGGTATGGTGCGATTTTAATGCAACGTGACGACCGTGATAACTCTTTTCATCCGGTACATTACGCGAGTGGAAAAAATACTCCCGCCGAGGAAAAATATTGTAGTTATGAACAAGAAGTTTTGGCCATTATAAAGTCTTTGAAGAAGTTTAGGGTTTATTTATTAGGCGTTAAGTTTAAGATCGTGACTGATTGTAGGGCTTTTACTATGACGATGCAGAAAAGGGAGTTGTGCGTACGAGTAGCTAGGTGGGCGCTGCTGCTCGAAGAGTTTGATTATACCATAGAGCACAGGCCGGGAAAACGTATGTCTCATGTCGACGCGCTCAGTCGAAATCCTTTACCGATAATATCAATGATAGACGAATGTGAGCGAGGAATTATCGCGCGAATAAAGAGGGAACAGTCAGCCGATAGCGACGTGCGGGAGATTATTGAAAATGTAAACCGATACGATAGCGACGGGTATTTCATAAGAAACGAACTGTTATACAAAACTGTAGATGACGACGCTTTGGTTGTTATACCGAAATCGATGCAGACACAATTAATTAGACAGGCACACGATAGAGGCCATTTTGGTATTAACAAAACCGAAACGATTTTAAAGCAAGATTACTGGTTTAGGGGGATGCGGCCCAAGATAGAGAAGACGATCCGGAGCTGCATTAACTGCATTTTGGCGGAACGGAAGCATGAGAAGCAGGAATGGTTTTTACACCCGATAGAAAAGGGCGACACACCGTTAGATACGTTCCATGTTGACCATTTAGGACCTCTGTCTTCCACGGGAAAACGATATCGTCATATTTTTGCCGTGGTCGATGCATTTAGTAAATTTGTTTGGCTTTATCCCACGAGATCGACCGATAGCGCCGAAGTAATTGATCGACTTCGTAAGCAGGCTGCTGTGTTTGGAAATCCGAGACGCATCGTTTCCGATCGAGGCACAGCGTTTACTTCAGGTGCATTTCAAGAGTACTGCAAGGAAGAGAAAATAGAACGCATCGCAATCACTACGGGCATGCCCCGAGGAAACGGACAGGTCGAACGCATTAATCGTGTGTTAATTCCATTATTAACTAAGCTAGCAGCACCAAAACCAGAAGAGTGGTATAAGTACATTGATAAGGCACAGCAATATATTAACTCCACAATGAATCGAAGCACGGGAACGCCACCCTTCACCCTACTAATAGGAACAAATATGAGACTCCAGGAAGACGCGGAATTAAAGCGGCTTATCGAGCAAGAAAGAATAGCCATGTTCAATGAAACCCGTTGTCAAGTCAGGGACCGTGCTAAAGAAGCAATCTCTAGAGTTCAAGAGAAGAACAAACAGCGGTACGATAAGAAGAGGAAGGGGCCTAATGTTTATCGTGAAAATGACTTAGTGGCCATTAAGCGCACTCAATCGGAACCGGGTTTAAAATTCAGTCACAAATATTTGGGTCCGTATCGTGTCACAAAGACCCTACGCAACGAGCGATACTTGGTGGAAAAGATAGGAGAACACGAGGGTCCTCAAAGAACATCGAGCGCTGCGGAGTATATGAAACCATGGGTGTCAGATATCGGTGACGAATCTCCAAACTGTTCTGGAGCCGAAGACGAAGCATCCGAGGACGAACGCTAATTCCAGGATGGCCGAGATGTAGTATCGGTACTTGGAGGCGAGACGGGTGGCCAACCCGTACTTGGGAATGCGCGCGTGTGTGTCTGTGTGTGTGTGTGCTTGTGTGGTCTAAAGATAAGGGCGTAGGTTAGGACTGTAGGTTTAAGATTTAGTCTTAAGAGAACTCTCGACACACGCGCTACGCTATTTATACGCCTCATACGATACGCTAAGATTACGCATTATATTAAGTTACTGTTATAGTTATTTTTGTTTTGTTAGTATTATTAGTTTAAATTTATACAATATATATATTCTGTTTTACTATCGCAATCAATTTCCCTTATAATCCTCACGAATCCTAGAATTCTACAATTCTAATGTTAAAGAATGAAACAAATGGAATATCGATCCACAATCAAATGTAAACACTATAAATAAAAGTATTATTAATTAATAATTATCAACGTGGGGTCTGTCAAACTAATAAACCTCCAAAAATATGGAAAACAAGTGCGTCAAAGAATGGCATTCTTTACGAATAACGGTACTTTTATCTGCCGATTTCATTTAATAAATGAAACAACTCCCATAGAAATTCACTCGAAACCTCCGCGGGCTTATAAATTCGGAATAAACAGCATCGTTTATGAACTATGTTAGCGGGAAGTGGGTTCGGAAGGATATACAACACACAGACACACTATATGTAAAATGCTAGGTCCTTTATAATAGTCTAATTATGGTACAAATAGAATAAAAACGTAATAAAGAGAAGTGATGATTAAACGGCGTCGTGTGAACAACTCAACGGTAAAAGACAAAAGACGGTACATTAGGTGGGGCTGATGCCCACTTGTTTTACTAAAGCCCGCTTACAAACTCTCTCATTCCCCCACTTTGGGATTCGCGTGTAATATATATGAGCTTTCAAGGCATTGTCCTTGTGTAACTGCTTTCTCAACGTCTTGGTAAACATATCCGCCATGTTGCCCGTGCTCGGAACATACTCCAATTGTATGGTGCCATCGGTAATTTTCTCTCTGGTAAGATGAAAAGCGATATCAATATGCTTTGTTCTCGTGTTCTCGATCCGATTTTTGGCAAAATCGATTGCTGCTCGGTTGTCACAGAGCACTGTGTATGGTGATTTAACCATTAATCCATCCCGATCTCCTTGGTTAGCGATCTAATCCAGATAGCCTCTTTGGTTACGCTCGCCAGAGCTACATATTCAGACTCCATTGTTGACGTCGTAGTGCATTTTTGTTTCGAAGCCCTCCATTCGACTACGTTGCCTCCTATCGTAACTAGCATTCCGCTGTATGAACACCTATCATCCACGTCGCCATCCCAGTCAGCATCGCTCGACATGACGATCTTTGGTTCTCTCTTGATATAGTGGAACTTATATGTCCTGGTTCCGCTCAAATACCTGAGCATTCTTTTAGCTTCGGTCCAGTGCTTCCATCCTGGATCGGAACAAAACTGTGACAGCTTTGACACTGAAAGTGCAATATCAGGTCGAGTGCATTGAGCTAGATAATTAAGCGATCCTATGAGCTCGCGGTAAGGCACTCCACGCATGATCCGCCTTTCTTCTATCGTCTTTGGTGCGTCGTTTATCGACAATTTGTTCCCCGGTTCCAGTGGTGTACAAGCTGGTCGGCATTCAGACATTCCATATTGGTTCAGTATGGTTACTATGTAAGACTCTTGATCCAGTGTAAGTTCACCATCCTCACTGTGTCCGATTCTGACTCCTAGAAAATACGATGCCTCTCCGAGATTCCTTATTTCGTATTCGTCTTTGATCATTCTTACAGCTTGTTCAATATCCCCTTCATTCTTGGCAAATAATAAAATGTCATCGACATACGTAATTACATACGTGTACGGTTCTCGTTCATACACACAGTTTGAAGCATTTAATCGTTCAAAACCTATCTTTGTAAGTAGTGCGTCCAACGCCTCGTTCCAGTTCCTTCCGCTTTGCTTCAATCCATAGATTGGGCGGTGCAACTTCACGACTTTTTCATTTTCTTCTTTGTGTAAGGTGGGAATCTTCATATAGATCTCCTCACTTAAATGTCCATTCAAGTACGCACATTTCACGTCAATGTGTCGTGTTACCCACCCAAATATCACTGTTAATGCTAGGAAGAATCTCACTATTGACAAACGTGCTACAGGAGCGTACGTCTCATCGTAATCTATGCCCTGTCTCTGAGCATATCCTTGAGCTACTAATCTTGCTTTGTAGCGAGCTATTTTTCCTTCAGCGTCTGTTTTCAATTTGAACACCCATTTGCATCCTATGGAAGTTTTGTCCTTCGGCAACACTGCTGGTTTCCACGTGTTGAGACGTTCTAGGTTGTCCATTTCTTCTTTTATAGCTTCCTTCCATCGCTGCGCTTGAGGCGATGATAGCGCTTCGCTTAGGTTGCTTGGTTCTACAATTTCGGTGTAGTTGACTTCCACATTTGCTTTTGGTTTTCCCTTTCTTCCATAAGGGTTTCTAGGTGGTTGTTTACTTGGTCGTCCCAGTCCTCTTTTTTCGGCGGTGACCGTTCTCGTTGACACCCCCACTGTCTGTGATTCTTCGATCTCTTCGCTCCCGCTGAAATACTCGTCGGTATCTCCCTCTTCTTCGGTAAGCGATTCCGTTCCTTCTTGTATCTCCAGACTCGGGGTCGTTTCCTCTTCTTCGCCCAAATGTTCTTCTGTGATTCTCGGATTAATGAAATCGAAGTGGACTTGGTTGCTATTTCCATGTACGATTTCATGTCCCACTTTACTCTCGTCAAATCTGACGTGCTTGGTTTGGATTATTTCCTTCCTTTTAGGATCCCATAATCGGTAGCCCTTGGTTTGATTCGAATATCCAACCATTATGCACTCGCGTGCTCTTGGATCCAACTTCTTCCTTCCTTGCGACGGCAAGTGTGCATATGCCAAACACCCGAAGACTTTCAAATGGTTAACGCTCGGTAGTCTTCCTGTCCAAATTCCTTCCGGCACTCCTGCTTCTAGAATGCTGTGCACCATTCGATTTCTGGCGTAGGTTGCTGCACCTGCGGCTTCCGCCAAGAATGACGGTGGCAGCTTTGCTGAATGAAGCATCGCTCGTACGGAATCCAAAAGCGTTCTATTTAGGCGTTCCGCCACACCGTTCATTTGTGGTGTTTCCACACTCGTTCTCTCGTGCTTGATGCCTAATTTTCCGAATAGATCTCTTATCTCTTGATTACAATATTCCAGACCGTTGTCAGTACGAAACCTTTTCACCTTGAGTCCCTTGTCTCTCTCTACCTTGGTAAGGTATCTTCGAATGATACCAGGAACTTCAGTCTTGTTCTTCAAGAAATATACCTCCGCCTTGCGCGAATAATCATCTATTAGCGTCATGAGGTATCTTGAACCCCCAACGGAATTCACCTGCATAGGGCCACAAACGTCTGAGTGTATCAGCTCCAAGATGTTGTCAGACTGTTGCTTTGATATCTTCTTGCAAGCGGTTTTCGTGGATTTGCCTATGTTGCACCCAGCACATTTGTCCATATCCATCTTCTTGTTACTTAAACCTACTACGAAACCTCTCTTCGCAAGTTCTTCGATAGATCGGTTGTTAATGTGGCAAAACCTTTCGTGCCATATGCTCGGTTCATGGATTTTTATATGGTGTGCCTCCTTGTGCTCTTGTAGCTTTGGTTTCACAGCATCGGTTAGTACTACGTACAGATTATCCACCCGACGTGCTTTCAATATGATTTCATCTTGGCCTCGATCGGCTATTTTCACCGTTCCATCTTCGACTGTTACTCGCTTATTCCTTTTTTCGATTTGCGCCACTGACATTAAATTACGCCTGCATCCGGGTACGTAATATACGTTTGTTAACGTGATTTCGCAAACCTTTTGACCTAATCTTGCATTAAGTACTATGTCTCCCTTTCCTCTTGCAATTAGGGAATTGTTGTCAGTCCTTAGGTTCGATTCCGCAGTATGAATCGGTTCTGATTCAATTTCTTGGTAATTTCTAAAGTAATGTATATGTCTACATACATGATGCGTAGCAGCGCTATCCAATAGCCAAGCATCATCGACCTCTATGTTGTGTAGGGCTAGTAATAAGGCGTATGAGTTTTTCTTTTGCCCTCTGTAATTATCTTTCTTAGTCGGTTTCTTATTCCTACATTGAGCTGCCATGTGTCCTAGTTTCCCACATTGGTAGCATTTAATTGATTTCATATCACGTTTTGGACCCTCTTTACCTGTTTGATATGCAGCTATCTCTACTTTAGTCTCAGTTTCCTCCTTCTTGGATTGTCTCCTCTCATATTCCATGAGTAGAACTCTTTTAATTTCCATAGACGCGAATCGTTCATCATCTAGGTTGGCCAACGACATAGTCAATGCGTCGTAGGTGTCTGGTAATCCAGTAAGCATCGCATATGCTAAATCCTCATCTTTTACTTCAGATCCTGCTGCCTGTAAGTAGTCACTGCAAATCTTAATACGTGATAGGTAAGAAGCCATGGTCTCATTATCTTTTAGCCTAATTCTGACAAATTCTCGTTTCAGTTGCATAATTCTTTGTCTTGATTTTGGCTCGTATACTTGCTCCAAAATCGTCCATGCCTCAGCTGCGTTTTTGCAGTCAACAATATGGATTTGTTGATTTGGTTCAACAGACAACGCTATAGTAGACAGAGCCTTGTCCACCTTGGACTAAAATATTCGAATGTCCTTTTCCTCAGCTTTATCTGTTAAAACGGCTGATCCATCCACGTATGGCCACAGTTCACGTTGGATTAAAAGCATTTTCATGGAGAATTTCCATGTTCGGTAATTATCGTGATTGAGCCTATCTATTTTGTCGGCTAAACTGGTGCTCGACATTTTGCTTCACTTCGGCTTTCTAGGTACACGAATGAGTTCGTTCTCTTTCTCAATTTCACACAACGTGGTACGCGGCGTCCCTATACCTAACCTCACTTTTAGCACGTGGCGCAGTTGCACGCGTCTGGGCCCATAACCTTGTTAGCGGGAAGTGGGTTCGGAAGGATATACAACAAACACACACACACACTATATGTAAAATGCTAGGTCGTTTATAATAGTCTAATTATGGTACAAATAGAATAAAAACGTAATAAAGGGAAGTGATGATTAAACGGCGTCGTGTGAACAACTCAACGGTAAAAGACAAAAGACGGTACATTAGGTGGGGCTGATGCCCACTTGTTTTACTAAAGCCCGCGAATTACAAACTCTCTCAAAATATACCCATAAATGGGAGAGAGAATATATTCAATAAAAAATTTAAAACGTGCATTAAACCGGGGGGAAAGGAGTGTACTCATTCTATCCTATAAACCCGAAACCACTTAAATTCGTGCATAATACAAAGGATATACATTCCACATAATTTTTTGAAACGCGAGTTATGATAACGGCTGATGGAGAAACGAGCAAGAAGAATTCCAGCAAAAGTATGACTAGGAATAAAACACGAATGCGCGGCACATCTAATGGCATATTAAACCTTATCCTTTTATTTCTTAGTGGAAACAGGATTCCTTCATAAATATGACAGTTATATTGAATTGTCCATAAAGTTCATGCGAATTTTTAAGGAAAATTTAATGGCAACATTTTTATATGTCGATATAGGTACATACGCGTATTTATTCAATTATGTATGCATCGTTTTATTTTACAACTTTTCTTCATTTTTTACTTAACTTGAAGATTCTATCCTCACAGAACCTCTCAGGTTTTTCAACCAAAAAACTACTGAAAATCGGTGGGAATTTTCTGGACAACCCAATAATAATGTCAGGTGATTTTCGAGTATTACTACAGCATATGGCGCCTGGATAAGTAATCGAAAATTCTGCTGACATTTATGAAGCTAAGAATGGGGCACATCCATGTGGACGTCGGGAATCCAGTTTTGTTATGCGGAGTCAGATCCTTACATCTCAGCAATTTGCAAAACAGATGTTCCTTGCACTTGTGAATCTAACACGAGGGATTTTTGCGTTTTCATGCTAAATTAGAAGCTAAAAATAACATGTAAATATATTTTCATATATCTTCATTCAACGTGCTATATTCAAACCACACTTTGGCACCATTCTATGATATATGATATCTTAAAGTTAACACCTTGAACGCTGGGCCGTAATCCGTGTTATACGATACCTCGCGATACGCGTCCGTACCGTCAATATAGCGTCTATATAATAATAAAGAATAAATGGAGTTTCATATGTGAAAAATAATAGATTACTTTCCGGTACAACTAACATATTCAAATATAATTTTTATTAGAAGTATGCGTTGTTCTATGAATACTTTAAAAAGTAAATGAAATGAATTTATAATACCCATAGAATGCACTGGAACAAGGAAAGCGATTGTTCAACGATCGATGGAGTATAAATACAAGTATAATTTTCCACATACGCGCGAAACAATAAAAGCAATATCCATTCATATGTCATAAATAATAACGTATTCAATTGGAACCATATGCGACTAGTGCAAATCTGTCAAACGTTAACGGAGGACAATTGATTTTATCGAATGTTTTCCTTCATAATTTCAACACTCATATTATTCAACTAGTTGGACGTCAATCAAAATTTTTATTCAATCACATTTCTCTGTGTAACTTATTGACTTTTACTTCACCAGAGATTTTTGAACTTAAACTCTTCTCTGCGATAAATAAATAAATAAATATCAATTTCGTATTCATGCCTGACTATGATGATATAATAACATACATGATTTGTGAAATTGTAATATTTGAGCCGTTCAGTTTTCAAAGCTTCACTAAACTTTGAGAGTAAATGATAAGCATACGTAATTTTTTATCGGTCACATTTTTGCACAAAAGCGCGAATAAAGGTCCCGCAAATTTCATTCTTTACGGTCTGATACATTTTCAATGTAAATGTTAGCCGGGCTCGATCTTTTTTTGTCGCGCGCCGTTACTGCGATATAAGAAAGGTATTTCTGCGTAGGAAGAAAAGAATAGACTCCTGATAAACTTTTATATAATAATCTCATCATTCGCCGAGTCCATATATAGATAATCATATCAACGATGATTTCCAATTCGAAGTAGATTATAGGATTTATAGAATAGAGATTCTTTTTAGGAAATAGAAATTTAATTACGAAACATGCGGTACAATTTGATAACCAATACATATTAAACACATATTTACTGACCAATATGCTTAATTGAACTACCATAATTGTCAAAAGTATAATCACGAATACCGAGAATGTAACTTTAATGTTAATGTCACTTCAAGTTTTTGAATGCTTAAACGTTTTATCATATAAAATTATTATTATTGTATAATCTACTATTCTACTTTTTAATTCAAGACTATAATATAACACTGTGTTATAGCGCAGCATTTATTAATAGATTCCTCTTAATAAACTTTATAGCATCATTATCTACTAATACATTATTTTAAAGTGTTAATATTTTAAAATGCATTGTATTAAATTACATTTGACGAACCTAATCACACTCGAAAGCTCAACTTTTATCTTACTATCTGTAATTATCATAAATAATCGAACGCCAAATCAAAGTTGTATTCAAGCACATTTGTCTGCAAAACATGTCTAATTCTACTTGAACATAGATTTTTGAATTTACATAGATATTACTCACCTATCCAGCCTCATGAGGACCAAAGTGTAGACACTGGCATAGGCAGTGACAATGATAAGGTACTGAACAATCTTGCACCAAAGATTCCCGAAAGGCCAAAATGGTAAGACAAAGTCTGTCGCTGTGAATGGTATGCAGAACATAACGAATAATAGGTCCGCCACTGCCAGATTTATGATTAGGATGTTCGTCGTTGATCTCATTCCAGGATTCGCAACCACCACTATAACCACCAGTAAATTCCCGACCAGTCCTAAGATACCGATCATTCCGAAGAAAATTGGCACCACTACTAGCACGATTTGTTCCACCAAGTGACGATCAAATCCATACTCTTCGTAATCATCCAGAATCTTGTCCGATGAATCATTGCCATTCATCGGACCTGTGGTTGTCGTCAGATTCGTTAGAGTATTGTCCCAACTCATCTCCATTTCTTGAAGCATTAGAGATGCACTCGTACTAGATATTACAAATATGTTTCAAACAGGTCTCTCTGATCATGTACTTGCACTTAGTCAGTGTGAATGATGTGCACCATGTTTATTACAAAGTCGACTTTCACTCATTTTTATACGACCATTGTGTAATTGGCGTTTTAAAAGGTGGTTCATGAACCTTTAGAGGATACTTGTTTTAAATGATGACTTCTTGATTGTTGAATGATATTTTTAAATGTGGGTTATCTTCTGTCAGCAATTCATGGCATCGGAACTTATCACCATAAATATAAAATCCAATTTATTGAAGACAGCAAGTCGGTACAATAATTTAACGGAAGCTGCTTGTTTTAAATGTTGTTACTCCTTGGGGGAATTCTGTGCTTTGTTTCCTTTGCTATTCTCAGGTGATTTGATTGTCATTTTTATACATAAATATATAGGTATCTTCTTCTTCTTCTTCCTCTTGTTCTTGGAAATATATCATTTAAATAATGCAAAGGAAGATGTGAGCATTTGAGTTAATCATACTAAGTCGTGTTTTATTTCTGACGTCAACATACTGTGATCTGGTAGCTGAGACTCTAAAGGAATCGTCTTCTATTTTCTTGTCATTCATTCCATGTTTTAAATCATTGTCGGATTGGATTATTTTCGGTGGATTAGTTTCACTTATACCTTCTCGGATGCTCCAAAATCTGAAAAAAGAAAATAGATTTTGTTAGCTTTGATAGAG
The DNA here is from genome assembly GCA_910591585.2 of Nysson spinosus. Taxonomy (NCBI): domain Eukaryota; kingdom Metazoa; phylum Arthropoda; class Insecta; order Hymenoptera; family Crabronidae; genus Nysson; species Nysson spinosus. The sequence goes on from OU342855.1 coordinate 2,032,382, forward strand.
ATGACTTCTTAATACTCTAAATCGCGAATTCCTAAAAACCGCTAAAGGTATTGCGACACCTTTTTTTATACAATGCGATCTTCGTGCAACGCGCTATATACATATATTACAATAATAAAATGCCGGAATTCACCGTTTACTTTAGTCGAGCATAGCATAGTTTATTATCTCCATCGCTACCGATTTCTTCTGTTTCGTAATTGTTAAAACATAGAAAACAACATTTGACATTGCGATTGTCATCCCAAACATGTTATTTATATTATTCGTATTATACGAGGAAAATTCTGAAAATAACACGATTTCCTATAACGTGATTTCATACAACGCGCATCGTATTAACATCGTATAGCGTTATACGAGAGTCTACTGTATAACAAACTAGCGAAAATTTCTATGTAAAAATATATTGAAGAACTAATACTTTCAGAAAATATGTTCTAAATGAATATAAATAGAAATTGTACCCTGAAATGTCTCCTAGCTTAAACACGATCCGCATTTCCACTTAAAAAATATTTATGAAAACGGTGAACCTAAATACGCGGTACAAAACAACGCAGGAGCAAAACCATGTGCGGGATAATTAGGATGATACCATGAGCATGTGACATCTTCTACAATTAATTCCGTGAGCACACCACTCGTAACTTCTACTCCTTCTCTAATTCAGTAAAATTTTCGAAATATTTCGTTGACGCACGAAATTAATTCGGCTGAGGGAAGCAGAAAACAATACCAACGAATAATGTTCAATGAATAATAATTTATGAAGCTTGGAAAGAAATTTCCAAGCACGGATTTAAGTTCTTTGTTATTACAAATATGGAAGGGATGATTTAGATCTGACTAAAGCCTTGCTTCGGGGGAATCAGCCACGTTCGAGATAATATACTTTTACTATAATAGTGAAATATGCGCAATTATTGTTCCGAGAGGAGATTAAATTATTTTCTAGAATAGCTACGCATTAAAGCGGATAAAACAGCTTGAAGATTGAAATATTAAATATTAATACAATTTTGTATATCAAAGCCATAAGAATTATAATATATATTTTAATTATATTTTAATATTTATAATGGTTATTTATGTTATGGTTAACGTTTTCTATCTCGTCATTCCCTTTGTGCGATAAGAATCAAATATTATCATAAAAATAAACAGCAATCAACTGTCTTTTATAATATTGGAGGGTAATAATTAATGCATAATTAAGTTTCTGTTTACATGCATGAATATACATTAGAAAACTATATATTTTTCGCGATATTATACCATTATATTATACCTAGAGAACCTTATTACTAGTAAAATAATAAATGTTCCAAAATACAAATTTTGGTTGTAGTAAAATTAAACAAAAGTCTGGTGTTTCCAATATATTTCAAAATTAGCAATCTCCTAATAGATCATAACTCTGATCAAAGTTGAATTGACCCACATAAAGTAATTTTAGGGTTAAACGAAAGCTAAATGTGCGCAGTGATCCGAAGATATGTATTTCCGATTCTTTCACCTCGATAATAGAAATAGCCCGGATATTCAGAATCGAGAACGATTCTTAGATTCTGGATAATATTAAGGTCTGGATAAAACAAACGAGGGTGCGATAAATCGCGATGCACTTTCGACTATGCTGCTGGATTGTTTGATTATGTGCTACAACCGGCAGCTGAAAATATACGAAGGCAGCGTGCATAAACTGTGCCAAGTGTGACCCTATTGTGCTAGACTTGGATCTGTGATTTATTAATATGAGAACGTCCATATCGAGACTTTTTCCGACCTACATTTTACTCCAATTACCGCCATTACTCATTGATGGCACCACTTTTACTTGGGCAATTATTAAAAAACCTGAATTAAAGCAACAGTTGAAACATTGCGTTTTTTTCAATAACATTCTGATATCGATCGAAGCTAGGTTTCTAGTCACGTGATTTTACTGGTTAATTCAAGATATATTTCTTTGTGATAATGGAATAGAATTGTTTATTATTGTTGTTACTTTGTACTGCAATGAACAATTGGATTCCACGTTTTACTCCAATAATTACTCAATGTTGGCAATATTTTTATTCGAGCAATTATTTAAAAGCCTGAATTAAAGCAACAGTTAAAACATTAGGTTTTTTTCAATAATATTCTGATATCGTGATTTTACTGGTTAATTTAAGATATATTTCTTTGTGACAGTGGAATAAAATTGTTTATTATTGCTCTTACTGCGTACTGCAATGAACTGTTGGATTCCGGGAATTCTTAAAACTTAATTTGTTATTAAAAAGGTGAAATCCCTATATTCCCTATATTCAAATAATTTCACTCAAAATGTGCAGACATGTCATTTTGACTCCCTTGGTATTTCTAGTGTCAAGATTTATTCTTTTTGAAATCTAACGTGCTCCAAACTTTTGAGCGGGTCTGTACGTTCCGCAAAACTCCTCGGCACAGGGAGAAGAAAAGAAAAATATATTTTGATGATTAAAGATAGACCTAACTTTCATAACAATGAGAAGCAGGAGCGGTGGGTTGATAACGAGTGAAACGAAGGACAGACATTTTTACCCGACACGAAATCAAGGTATTGGTAGTAGGCTTCTGTAAAATTAACAACTCCCTTTTGACAGTGACGAATACCGTCATCCTGACAGATCAATGGCATCACACGATAACGCCGGAAAGGGAGCCGTACTGTCGTCACTTTTGCTATTTCTATCAGATAAGCGATAATTGGCCTCGTTTCTGAGCAACTGCCAACCATGAATTTTATTTTCGTTTTCCACCAAAACGAAAGGTACGGGTCATAGAGACGTGTTCGTTTCGAAGTGTCACAGTTCACGGATGATCTTTCGAAATCTTTCCACTCACGTTTCTGTGTTTTTTTCATTGGACATTGATCACCGATCATAAAAATGCGAAAAAATAAAACATAAATTGTATTTTCTTTTTCGTAACGGTCAAAATCCTGTAATAAATGCTTTTTGTTTGCTTTTAAGTTTATACAAAATCTGTTTGATTTTAGAAGTCGCAGTTGTAACACATTCGAGTTGTAATAAAATAATTTCTATTTTTTTACCGAGTTACTGCGATTCCATATTTCTTAAATTAGGTTTATAATATATTACCTCGTTAATTTGGATTTATTAATTAATCTTTGAATACACTTAAACTAGAGTTCTTCGTTTGCTATCTGTTTCCATTAAAAAATCCTCAAAGGCATCTATCTACTTGGAAAAAGAACTTCCAACTATAACTGTTGAAAATTAAACTTCAATCTAAACGTTCAATCTTTGTATTTCTCGCCAAACTCTTTATTTTTCAAACGTTATCACAGCCTACAATATTTATTTAACACATTGAACGCCGTGTGGATCACCGGTGACTGCAGATGTCAATATTACTAAAACTCGAATCAAATATATCGCTAGTATTCGTAAAATCGTCAATATTTTATCGCGATATCGCACAGCGCTTAAACAGTATTATTTTTAGACTTTACAGACATGTATCGCGTGGTATCGTATAACACGGATTTCGAGCCGGCGCTCAACGTGTTAACAATTTTCCTAACTTTCGGTTAAGAGACTAGGAAAACTTAGTGTTTATCAGAGAAGAAAGTAAGATGGAGAATTATCAGTGGTATTTGGCGGGTTTCCGTACCTTATCAAAATTCAGGTCACGTTAAGAGCACGTGCGATTTCACTTATATACCTCCCCTAAGATCGTTCTTATATCTAACACAATCCTCAGTAACACGAGTATACATAATGAGGCTCCCATATTCAGGAAAAAAGGAAATCGCAATAATGTGCAATAAGTTAAATATGTATATTTTCGAATCTTGGGTCTAATTATAGCTTTAATCTTCTTTCCATCAAAACATAGATTTAATCTTCTTTTTGCCTCCCTTCTATCTCTTTAAGTCGTGTGTCATTAACTCCGAGAGTTTAAAGTGGTACATTTTTAGCAGTATTCTTAAAGCACGTCTAAAATACTATCTTCGGAAAGCAATATAATAGCCCCGCAAGTGAAAAATAAATCAGGATTGAAAGTTTAACCTGAAGTTAGATATTAATAATAAACAATCGCTCAAATGGTATGAATTCTTAAATTTGAGGAACTTTAGTTGTAATTAAATCTAATGCAGTATATATATAATTGATGGTTGGAGACACACTTATTGTAATCGATTCATGAAAAACGAAAGGAAACTAACGGAAATTGGTTATTAACAGATTTATCGTTGGGATAAACACCATACCACGGAACAGTCTCAGTCTCTCTGGTTCTGCCTCAGTGAATAGTAAAAGAATAATAAAAGTATCCAAAGCATCTTAGAACGGCAACTACGTGTTTCATTGAATACACCTTTATCCTGCAGTAGGGACAAGTCCTACAATTGCTGACCCCGAGTTCAAGATTTAAAGAAGAATGGCAGAAGCAGCACAGAATGCGGCCGTGGCGATCCACGCAGCAAAATTCTGGCCAGAAAAGCCAGCGCTGTGGTTCGCCCAGCTAGACGCGCAGTTCGCTTTGCGCGGGATAACGCAAGAAGAAACGAAGTTCTGGCACGTAGTAGCGCAATTGGACGTAAGATAGGCGCAGGAAGTCGAAGATATCCTGCTCAAACCGCCAGCAGAGAGCCAGTACACAAAGCTAAAGGAGCGACTCATAACCCGATTCTCCACTTCAAAGCAGCGGAAAATCAAGCAGCTCCTCGAGCACGAGGAAAAAGGGGATAGAACCCCATCGCAATTCTTGCGGCACATGCGGAGCTTGGCGGGCAACGATGTTCCGGAAGAATTTATTAGGACGCTGTGGGCAAGCAGATTGCCAGTGGCAATGCAGTCGGTGCTGGCCACACAGGGCGGCGTTGACTTAGACAAAATGGCGGCCCTTGCGGACAGGATCGGGGAAGTAACGCCAGCCCAAACACCGCTCGCATCAACGAGCAACATCGCGGCATTTGGCGACGTCAACACCCTCGTTGAACAGATCGCCGCACTGGTAACCTCCAAATTGGAGGGCAGAGGGCGTCAAAGAGCGCGCAGCCAGTCCGGCAGCCGGTATCGCAGCCGGTCAAAGACGAAATCGGTGGAGCGCCCTAAAGGAGTGTGCTGGTACCACTGGCGGTTCAAAGATAGAGCCAACAGATGTACCCAGCCGTGTACGTACCAGCCGGGAAACGACCAACAGAGTCGCTGATGGCGGCAAGCGGCCCTGTTAGAATGATCCGTCGTCTTTTCGTTACCGACGCGACAACACGAACCCAGTACCTGGTGGACACCGGGGCTGAGGTGAGTGTTTTTCCGCGGAAAAGTGTAAGCGGTGCGCGAGTGAAATCAAGCTTTTTACTCACGGCGGCGAACGGGTCAACGATCAATACTTATGGACAGACTCTTGTAAACATAGATCTAAGGTTACGCCGGGCTTTCCCGTGAACGTTTATTATCGCGGACATCGAGCGGCCCATTATAGGGGCAGATTTTTTAGCGCATTTTGGCCTTCTGCCGGATGTGCAGGACCGGCGACTGATCGACAAGATCACCGGGCTGTCAGTTTCGGGAACAATACCGACCGGTGGAGTGGAAACGGCGCAGTGCGTGGCGCCAATGACGGATAGTGCGGTGTACGCTTTATTAAAACAGTACGAGTGCATCACACGACCCTCAGCGTACGGTGGTGCAGCTAAGCACGATGTGAGGCACCATATTCTCACCACATCGGGGCCTCCGGTATCACAGAAACCGCGGCGGTTAACCACGGACCGGCTGAAAGCGGCGAAGCAGGAGTTTGAATATATGCTGCAGCAGGGCATCGCTCGGCCGTCTAAGAGTGCGTGGGCATCGCCGTTGCACCTGGTGCCGAAGAAAAATAGCGAATGGCGCTCGTGCGGCGATTACCGTGCGTTAAACACTAGGACGGTACCCGACGCGTACCCGGTACCGCACATCCAGGATTTCGCTCAGAACCTGCATGGCAAAACGGTCTTCTGCAAAATTGATCTGGTGCGCGCATACCACCAGATTCCGGTCGCGGAAGAAGACGTACCCAAGACCGCGATAACGACGCCGTTCGGATTATTCGAGTTTCCGGTCATGACGTTCGGGCTGCGAAACGCCGCGCAATCATTTCAGCGCTTTATGGACGAAGTGGTGCGCGGGTTGGACAACGTTTATGTTTATATCGACGATGTGCTGGTAGCTTCCGACTCCAAAGAGGAACACATGAAGCACCTCGAACAATTGTTCCAACGTCTCCAAAAATTCGGCGTTGTGATAAACTCAGCGAAGTGCGAGTTCAATGTGCCGGAATTATCATTTCTGGGGTTCACGGTCGGTAAAGCCGGAATCCGTCCGTTGGCCAATAAGGTAGAGGCCATAATGAATTACCCCAAGCCGGTAAACCAAGCGGAGCTTAGCAGGTTCCTCGGGATGCTGAATTTTTACCGATGCTGTATCATCGGAGCGGCGAAAATTCAAGCCCCGCTTACCGGTTGCCTAACAACAGGGAAGAAAGGCGACACGGTGGACTGGTCACCCGAGGCAGAGGCGGCGGTCAAAAATATTAAAACAGCTCTGGCTAACGCAGCCACGCTGGCGCACCCGTCACCCAGGGCCAAATTGGCCATGATGGTGGATGCATCAAACGTGGCGTTAGGAGCGGTGCTGCAACAATTCCAGGACAACGAGTGGGAACCACTAGCGTTTTTCTCGAAAAAACTAAATCCGGCGCAACAAAATTACAGCGCCTACGATCGAGAGCCGTTGGCGATGTACGCGGCGATTAAATATTTCCGCCATGCCGTCGAGGGGAGGAGTTTTACCGTTTTTACAGACCATAAGCCTCTGACATTCGCCCTCAACCAAAAACCGGAAAAATGCACACCAATACAATTCAGATATCTAAATTATATTGCACAATTCACAACAGACATACAGCACGTCAAAGGCCGGGACAACACCACCGCTAATGCCTTGTCCCGTATAGAGGAGGTAGTCACGCCGGTGGATTTCCGAGCGCTCGCTGACGCCCAGAGAGTGGACAGCGAGGTGCAACACCTATTAGCGGACCCGAAGAGTTTGATCATCAAAAAGATCAGGCTCCTACAACCAAACATAGAAGTATTTTGCGACTTTTCCACGGGCCAAGCTCGCCCTCTGGTCCCAGCAGCTTTCCAAAGAGGCATCTTCAACAGCCTGCATAACCTGGCGCACGCTGGATCCAAGGCGACCATCAAACTAGTGACACAGCGTTTCGTCTGGCCGTCCGTCAAGAAGGACTGCAGAAACTGGACGAGAAGCTGTGTGCAGTGCCAACGTGCGAAAGCACACGACACGTCTCGACGCCGGTCGGGGAGTTCACTACTCCCACCGCGCGTTTCGACCATATACACGTGGACATCGTGGGACCACTACCATATTCAGCAGGTTACACACATTGCGTAACCGTAGTGGATCGTTTTTCTAGATGGCCGGAAGTGTTTCCGGTAGGGGACATCAGCGCGGAGACCGTCGCGCGGACATTGTTCGCGGGCTGGATTTCGCGCTATGGCGTACCCCTCAGGGTAACGACGGACCAAGGACGACAATTTGAGTCCGTGCTGTTCAAGTCCTGGGCAAAGGCGTTGGGAGCGGAGCATCATAGGACATCCGCCTATCATCCACAGGCCAACGGGGCCGTCGAACGTTTTCATCGGCAGCTGAAAGCTGCAATTATGTGCCATCAGGAGGATACCTGGTCTGAGTCCCTTCCGGCAGTGCTGCTTGGCATAAGGGCAGCGGTGAAAGAAGACAGCGGGACAACACCGGCAGAAATGATTTTCGGAGAGACTTTGCGCCTACCCGGTGACCTGATCGCAGGTAACGACCAGGCGGAAGTGTCCGTCTTCGTAGAACAATTGCGAGGTCATATGAGGTCGGTGACACCAGCTCCAAAGGCGCATCACGGGCACAAGAAAGTGTTTGTTTTTAAAGAAATGGACTCGGCATCGCACGTGTTGGTTCGGCGCGACGCCGTTAAGAAACCGTTGCAACCACCGTATGAAGGACCATATTTAGTTGTAAGCCGTAGCGATAAGAATTGCGTAGTTAAGATAGGACAGCGCGAGGTGAACGTCAGCAAAGACAGACTCAAGCCAGCGTTCCTAGTAGATGATGCTAGTGCAATGTAACAAAAAAAAAAAATTACCAAAAGTTCCTTCCCGTAGTCCGTAAGTTAAATAAATTTAGCATGTAAGATGTATATAGACATAGTTTTACGTATTATTGTTTTTAAAAAAAAGAAATGAAACGCCAGCATTTATTTTTCGCGCCTCACCGTCGTCACTGACGGGGGTGTAGGGAGAAAACGCAACTCCCTAGTGAGTCTGCCAGGTGGCGCGGTCAACAGAACCGCCAACGATAAACACCAAACCACGGAATAGTCTCAGTCACTCTGGTTCCGCCTCAGTGAATAGTAAAAGAATAATAAAAGTATCCAAAGCATCTTAGAACGGCAACTACGTGTTTCATTGAATTCACCTTTATCCTGCAGTAGGGACAAGTCCTACAATACCAACGTATGGTAGCAGCTTTCAGCACAGACATAAATAGACCAACCACGCAATGGAATCTGTAATTCCCGAGTTACCGGGTCCTAGAGCCCGGTAACTATTTTCGTCTCACTCGTGACTTTACCCACAAAAGAATTCTATACTGCAACCACTCAACAGCATACCCCAAAAAAAAGACGTGGCGGACGAACTAAAATAAATTCAGAGGGAATTAATCGTTACTATATTGCTACTGTTACGAGCTGGGGCGTGCGAGTTTTAATTATCAATTGGCAGATGACCGAATCGCGTCGCGTACCTCGTTTGACCGTCCTCTCTCGATAAATAAGACCGGGTTCTGACTGGGGATCCTAAGACCGCAGCAGGCATCCGTTAATAACAATACAGGTACTTCCTCGCTTGCGTATTGCTTGCAACAGGCACGAGACAGGTCCTAGGAACTGCTGTCACCTGTTATTACCGGAAGGCTGTATTGCACCTTTTGTGGATAGGTCCTAAGAACTACCACCTAGGCTGGGAGAGAGATTGACGACGAAACGAGATACTACCCGTTAACAATTAATTGATTCACTCCGAGCGGTGAGAGTGAATCTGTGATGGGCTCGTTGCTGTGATTGATTTTAGTAAAGGAAATGCACAAGACGTTGATGTTCCCTTTTTGAACAGTTACAAGTTTATTCTAACAAATCTCTATGTCTGACTCTTTTACAAATGTGTTTCGTGTGTGAGTGTAACGCTTACCTAAGTAGCGACGACGTATATTGTTCGTTGACTCGTTGATAGGTCACTCCGCTTCGATTGCTGATTTATAGCAAGATCACAATGGTGAACGACACTTCAATTGAGCTTAGATACTTTCAGTGTTTTCGAGCGGCGCACTCCTAAGACGCGTGGACTTAATCGGACAGAGTAACGTTGTGATGTTGTATGATGGTTTTACACCGACTTGGATGGAAAATGGGTGTCTTTTTATAGGGCTTGATTTTGGGGAAACGGGAGGAAATATGGGAGGAAACTATAGGGCGAGTGGGAGGAATAGGCTTCATGCGTCGGAGGTCTAGGTTGTTTACGTGAACGGTAGGAGATGCATTTAGGGTCCGGAGAGGCTACACTGCCTAGGAGATGTTTAGGTAATGGAAGTCATGTGGGACCGACGTGGACTGTGGGAAACGCATTTTGAATTCACTGAAAGTATCCTGGGAAGTTAAATAAAACTCTTCTGGGGCGCATTTCTGTCGCTGAGCGTTCTTAACTAAATCATAAGTTCATAACTTATGCATACGCAACACTACAAACAAATGCAAATGCGTTGCGTGCATCTACCTATCTTATTCACAAGTGTGTGTGTGTGTGTGTGTGTAATACTTCTAAATGTACAACACTTGAAAGTTGTTTTTTGTTGGTCTTTGAAGTAGTTAGTATTCTTTGTTTGTATGTTGCGGCTGGTAGAGTAGAGTAGAGTTCTTAAACAAATTACTTTCGACTGGAGAGGGCAGCAATCGGTTGCCGAAACGTATGGAATCAAATTTAAATAAAGAAGAATTTTTCAACATTGGTCTACTCTACCAGCCGCAACATACAAACCAAGAATACTAATGTACACCACTGTATAAAAAAAGTATAGTTCATCGCTGAACGATAGTCAAGCGATATTCCTAACTTATTTGCTAAACAAGGTGTTTAACTTTTAATGAAAGTATACGTATAAAGCAGATATTAGCTCGGTTGTAATTTTAGAAGGATTCTATTTTCTAATTCTCTACTTACAATTATTACAGATTTCCACGTGCAAGTTGCCGCTAGAAATCCTAATGGATGGTTGGGTCGCGGATCCCGATCGCCGTGGTGTAAAACAGCCATATATATTATATTTTTCATTATTCTATAGTTATTAAATAAATACGCCCCTACTTTATCATCGTCGTGAGAATAAAATTAAATTATTACTACTAAATTATTACTTTGAAGAATGAATAAAGACAAAGTGTCTCAAAATTTCCAATAAATTAAGTAAATAACAGTTTGTTTCAGTGTCTAAAATGAACTTTAATCCGGAATTAACAATTGGCAATATCAGTATCCCAGTTTATGTACCACTTGCCCCGTGTCTTATAAAATTAATTAAAATTATGATCCAAATAGATTGTTGAAGTTGTTTAATTAACGCTATATTAGTTCTTATTTGCTCCTTATAACTTAATTTAGCATATGGCGTAATAATTAATATTCGTTTGAGTCGCATAATAAAACGTGAATTAATCTTGTGAAATCTTTTGAAAAACAAAATTGTACAACAGAAAAAAAGGTTGTTGCAACAAATCGGTGATCCTTACAAATTTTGACGCGCAGAAAAAGAATCCGCAAACCGTTTCTCTCCATCACCCTCAGTTTTCGAAAAAAAATAATTTTGAGAAAACATGTTATTTCCGTATCGTGAACAGTTTAGGCAGTTTTTATTAATAGCAAAACATTCTGTGGACTTTTGCGAATAAAATGATGCGAATCATATTTGCAAATATGTTTACACATTAGTTAAATATGGCGAGCCGCGCTCCGCGTGCTCATTCTTCGAGGCTCTTTTCAAGTTTGCATAAAAATTGTGGGGTCAGTATAAAAGATAGGTAGTATTTATTCATTGCAAAAACTTCTGTGGACTTTTGTGAATAAAATGATATGAACTACATTTTCAATATTGATTTGCAAATATGTTGAAACATTAGTTAAACGCGTTCACATTTTTAGAAGATTCCTTTTCATTTGAACAAGATTTGTGACATCAATTTAAAAGTGAAACAGTTTTTATTCATTGCCAAAAATTCTGTGGATTTTGCTAATGAAACGATGTAAGTTACTTTTACAATATTAGTTTGCAAATATCTTTAAACATTAGATAAATTTAGCAAGACACGCTGCATGCGCTCATTTGTCGTGACTGTTTTCAAATTTCAAAAAAAAATAGTAACATTTTATTAGTATACGAATTATTTAAAGAAAATTATTTTGCATTTCTATTTCCGGATCACCCGAAATTCATGGGCAGAAAAAATGCCGTCCATCTAGCGGTGTAAACGTGGAACTAAACCTGCTATTCCTCTGCTATGACATTTTTTCTGCCCTCGAATTTCGGCATTCGGGTCGGCTCACTCAGGAGGGGAGCAGCGAGTTTAGTTACTCGTGTTTACCGCTAGATGGACGGCATTATTTCTGCTCATGAAGTTCGACATTACCGCGGATAGGGAACTTCTCTCAGGAGAAGTAACGGATTTAGTTCCAGATTCTCATCGCTAGATGGACGGCATTTTTTAAATGCCCATAAATTTCGACATTACCGCGGGTAGGGAGCCTCTCTCAGGAGGGAAGTAGCGGGTTTAGTTCCACATTCTCACCGCTAGATGGACGGCATTTTTGCCCATGAATTTCGGGTGACCCGGAAATAAAAATGCAAAATAATTTTCTTTAAATATCTCGTATACTAATAAACTGTTACCGTTTTAAACTGTTACAGAAATATGAAAACAGTCTCGAAAAATGAGCGCTTGTAGTGTGTTTCATTAGCTTTCACTAATGCTTAAAGATATTTACAAACTGATATTCCAAATGTAGCTCACATCGTTTCATTAGCAAAATCCACAGAATTTTTGGCAATGAATAAAAATTGTTTAACTTTTAAACCGACGTCACAAATCTTGTTCAAATGGTAATGAACGTTCTAGAAATGTGAACGCGGAACGTGTTTCGCCACATTTAACTAATGGTTAAACATATTAGAAGATTAATATTGCAAATGTAATACATATCAGTTTATTCGGAAAAGTCCACAGAACTTTTTGCAATGAATTAGTGCTCTCTATCTTTTATACTTACGTCACAATTTTTATCCGAACTTGAACAGATTCTCGAAGAATGAGCACGTGCAGCGCGTCTCGCCAACTTGAACTAATGTTTACACATATTAGAAAATTAACATTGCAAATGTAATACAAATCATTTCATTCGCAGAAGTCCACATAATTTTTTGCAATGAATAAATATTCTTTCTCTTTCGTGCTTACGTCACACTTTGTATGCAAACTTGAAAAGAGTCCCGAAGAATGAAAATCCGGAGCGCCTCTCACCAAATTTCACTATTGTTTAAACACATTTAAAAATTTATATTGCGAATGTAATACATATCATATTATTCGCAAGAGTCCACAGAATTTTTTGCAATCAATAAGATCTGTTTCAGTTTAAAACTGACGTCACCAATCTTGTTCAAATCACAAGGAACGTTCTAGAAATGTCAACGCGGAATGTGTTCCGGCACATTTAACTAAGGAATATTCGGCGACTTTCATTCAACTTTCCTCGCGAGTATCACCCACCGCTCGGAGGAGGCACCGTATTATAATCAATTGCGGAAGAACGAATCGTGGGGTTTTTTGTCCGGCAGTTATTTTGTAGAGCAAAGTCCGTTCTTTCGAATGCACTTTGTTGCATCAAAATATCTTCACGGACTCCTTAGTTATGGACACTTACTCGGCGACTTTCATTCAACTTTGCCCCCGAGTATCAAACACCGCTCGGAGGAGGCCCCGTATTTTAATTAATTGCGGAAGAACGAATCATGCGATATTTTTGTCCGCCTGTTATCTTGTAGAGAAAAGTCCGCCCTTTCGAATCCTTAGGAGTCCTTAGTTGTGGACAGTTAATCGGCGACTTTCATTCAACTTTGTTCGCGAGTATCACCGCTCGGAGGAGGCCACGTATTTTAATTAATTGCGGAAGAACGAATCGTGCGATACTTTTGTCCGCGAGCTATTTTATAGAGAAAAGTCCGCTATTTCGAATGCACTTTGCTGCATGAAAATATCTTCGCGGACTCCTTAGGATTTTTCTAAAATTGCGATCGCAGAGCGTATCTTGTCAACCTTAACAAATATTTAAAGATATTTGCGGACTCAGGTTGCAAAAGTGATTCATATCATTTTATTCGCAAAAGTCCACAGAATTTTTTCCAATTACTAAATACTGTCTAACTTTTATACTTACGTCACAATTTGTATGCAAACTTGAAAAGATTCTCGAAGAATGGGCACGCAGAGCGTATTGCGCCAAATTTAACTAGTGTTTAAACACATTTGCACATTCGTATTGTAAATCCAATTTGTATCACTTCATTCTTAAAAGTCAAGAGCATAACCGAGCTACTATGTGCTTTATACGAATACTGTAATTAGAAGTGAGACACATCGTTGAGCAAGTTCTTGCAATATTACTAATATTAATTGAATGTTAACGATCGATCCGATTAAATAATAAGAAATCAATAAAATCGTAGGCCATTTGGAAAGAGTTTCATTATTAATCGACCGCTTTTCCGCCGCTAAAAAAGAATCGTTTCAAAAATCTGCGGAAATACATGAAAAAATATTTTCCAAAAAGCTTTCAAATCGATAATTATACGATAATTTTACTGTCGATAACAATCGAAGAAAGTAACAAATATTCAACGGTTAGTTCTTCGAGAGGGGAGCGATCGGGATTGGCCAGGAGTTTCTACCCCACCAATTTTCACCTACTGAGGAACCGAGGTGACGTGGCTAACCCCTGCATAACGATTCTTCATTCCGCCGGGAGCTCTCGGGGAGGAAAGACGTCTTTCCTAGTTCTCTCTTCACAAACTACCCCTGTTCCAAACCGACGACCCTTCTCTTTCTAGGATAACAAATACCGACCACTGGTGGCCACTACTGACCGGTACTGACCATACAACTCATAATTCAATTTTTGTATTTACTAATTATTTATTGATTATTTACATGTTATTTACAGATTGTTTACACACTATTTACAGATTATTTAAAGGTTTTTTTACAGGTTATTTACAGATTATTTACAGATTGTTTGGAGATTATTTACTGATCATTTACTGATCATTCATTGATCATTCATTCATCATTCACTGATCGTTCACTGATCATTCAGTGATCGTTTACTGATTACTTCCTGATTAATTACTAGTTGTTTCTTCACGTTGCTTATGTGTCGCATGTTTGCTGGGATTAGTAGTTCGGTAGAAAAGTAGGTAATTTTTGTAGCTATTATAGTTAGTTTCAAAGTTCTCCGAAGTTGAGCTCGAAGAAAGAAGAAAAAATGTTACAAGAGGAACACTCCTGTAGCGAAAATCAACAATAGAAATAAGAATAGAAACAAGCTTATTAGGTATAGTTGGTTTAACGCTTTCTCTGCAAAGAATCTTTTGCCTGATTTATATTGTATGACTACTATAAGTTACACAGCAGCAGAGAAAGTGTAGCCTATGTAAGATAGGCTAGAAATTAAGTGTAGCCTATGTAAATCACTGACAAACGTATCTACGAAGAGCGAACATTTGAAAATTCTGAAATTTTTAGCTTGTTCTTTCCTTTGCTTTGTTTCGCGACGTGAAGTAGTTTATTTTGCTGTGACGAGCGACAAGTTTCTCGCTCTCTCGTTACTCTCCTCCGGAGTATCGAAGTGAAAATCTTGGATAGCATAGTTTGCTTCCGATCCTGAGAGGGTTCCTTGTGGACCTCACTCGGGTCTGTTGATTCTGGTTCCGGTAATCGAGCCAGGGTGGCAGATTTCGAGGTAAATGTCCTGTGCTTGCGAGGAAAGGCCATGGCACATGTGGCGGTCGTGGCGTAAGTCACGATTGAGCGAAACACTCCTGGACGGGGTGTCGGTAATCCGTTTGGAGGCTGCGTGCGGTTCTCCTTCGTTGTCACTCCTAAGGGTTTGTTCTCGCGCGCTGAGACGCGAGTGCGACGCACTCGTTGTCCATGTGCCATGGTTCCGACTGAGTATGGCTCGGCGGACTTCAGGTTGACGAGCAAACTTTGAATCGCGATTTAGAATTAGAGTCATTTCTTAGAGTCAATCCCCCAATTAGTACGTTCGCTCTTATAAATAATGTTCGGTCAGTGACTTCGCGATAATTTTGCTATAATAGTAGTTAGTAAGTTAGAACATTGTATCCGCGACGATATTCCAAGTCCGATGGTCCCATTTTTCTTCGAGTTTGACTCGATGCAAAATGTGCCTTGAGGACTTGGAATAAAACGGTGGGTGGTTCGGTCGCGGAACACAATCCGCGACCCAGCCCCCCACCAGGGTCTCTGCTAGCGGCAACCTCCACGTGGTGAGACCTGGTAATCGGTAATAATTGTAGAGAATTGGAACTAAAATTATTCTACAATTACAACCGAGCTAATAGCTGCTTTCTATGTTACTTTAATTAGAAATTAGACACCTCGGTTAGCGAATAACTTAGGAATATCGAGCCAGATATCGCTTGAGTATATTTCAGCGATGAACTATACATTCTAAACTTTATTTACTTTACAACATTAATGATCAACGTCTATTGATGAATTCATATGGCAATTGGCTCTTGTACTTTTAATAAAGATTGATTGTACTGTAGTACAGTATGATACTGTACTGTAACACGGTACTGTAATACTGTACTGTGATACGGTACTGTAATACTGTACAGTAATATTATAATATTATAATTTTGTAATACTGTATTGTAATACCCAAGCTCCTCCAGCTCCGCATGAGACTTTATCAATTTATTCTTATTTAATACACTACTGCATATTCTTATTAATAATGCAATAAAATGTTTTTCATTAGTCCTTAAATTCTTTAAACTTATAATGTGCTCAAATCAGTTGGCAATGGAAGTTATTTCACACAAGTATTCGATCGATTTTATATTAATTGTTTCATGCAATTTATTTTAATGACATAATATTTTGCAAAATTTCACTTAATTAAATAATAATCTATCCTTCGGACAAAAGCGGCTGGGTTTTATTCATTGATCGATTCATTATCTGTACGCCTAAGTAAACAAATCCCATAGTTGTACTTTAATTATTACACATTTACAGCTATTTTAACGTAAGACATGAATTATTTGATACAACCTATTTTAATAAAATAATATTTCGAACAATTAAATCTAATCAAATAATTATTTAACTTTCGGATAAAATTAATTTGTCTATTAACTAATGTATTAGATTTGTTAACTAATCTGTTTTTATGTTAATGATTACAGGCTGGCCACTGCACGTTTCACTTGGAGGTCCGCAAACGAAGAAGTTAAAAGAACGAAGGGCCAGCGTCAACATATTTTATGTACAAGTGTTTATTTATATCATATATTTATATATTTATGTTCGTCATATTATATTATATTATGTATTATATATTTATTAGTGTACAATTTTGTATGAAAATTATTGTAACCCGAGAAAGTTGCAATTGTAATAAATGACTTTATTACGAATACATTGTGTTATATTTTATATTTCCTCGACGTTCGAAATATCCAGAAACCCATTTGTCCTAAAAACGTTTTACACGTTTTATACGTTTTATACGTTTTACACGTTTTATATGTTTTACATGTTTTATATGTTCTATATCTGGCTCGATATTCCTAAGTTATTCGCTAACCGAGGTGTCTAATTTCTAATTAAAGTAACATAGAAAGCAGCTATTAGCTCGGTTGTAATTGTAGAATAATTTTAGTTCCAATTCTCTACAATTATTACCGATTACCAGGTCTCACCACGTGGAGGTTGCCGCTAGCAGAGACCCTGGTGGGGGGCTGGGTCGCGGATTGTGTTCCGCGACCGAACCACCCACCGTTTTATTCCAAGTCCTCAAGGCACATTTTGCATCGAGTCAAACTCGAAGAAAAATGGGACCATCGGACTTGGAATATCGTCGCGGATACAATGTTCTAACTTACTAACTACTATTATAGCAAAATTATCGCGAAGTCACTGACCGAACATTATTTATAAGAGCGAACGTACTAATTGGGGGATTGACTCTAAGAAATGACTCTAATTCTAAATCGCGATTCAAAGTTTGCTCGTCAACCTGAAGTCCGCCGAGCCATACTCAGTCGGAACCATGGCACATGGACAACGAGTGCGTCGCACTCGCGTCTCAGCGCGCGAGAACAAACCCTTAGGAGTGACAACGAAGGAGAACCGCACGCAGCCTCCAAACGGATTACCGACACCCCGTCCAGGAGTGTTTCGCTCAATCGTGACTTACGCCACGACCGCCACATGTGCCATGGCCTTTCCTCGCAAGCACAGGACATTTACCTCGAAATCTGCCACCCTGGCTCGATTACCGGAACCAGAATCAACAGACCCGAGTGAGGTCCACAAGGAACCCTCTCAGGATCGGAAGCAAACTATGCTATCCAAGATTTTCACTTCGATACTCCGGAGGAGAGTAACGAGAGAGCGAGAAACTTGTCGCTCGTCACAGCAAAATAAACTACTTCACGTCGCGAAACAAAGCAAAGGAAAGAACAAGCTAAAAATTTCAGAATTTTCAAATGTTCGCTCTTCGTAGATACGTTTGTCAGTGATTTACATAGGCTACACTTAATTTCTAGCCTATCTTACATAGGCTACACTTTCTCTGCTGCTGTGTAACTTATAGTAGTCATACAATATAAATCAGGCAAAAGATTCTTTGCAGAGAAAGCGTTAAACCAACTATACCTAATAAGCTTGTTTCTATTCTTATTTCTATTGTTGATTTTCGCTACAGGAGTGTTCCTCTTGTAACATTTTTTCTTCTTTCTTCGAGCTCAACTTCGGAGAACTTTGAAACTAACTATAATAGCTACAAAAATTACCTACTTTTCTACCGAACTACTAATCCCAGCAAACATGCGACACATAAGCAACGTGAAGAAACAACTAGTAATTAATCAGGAAGTAATCAGTAAACGATCACTGAATGATCAGTGAACGATCAGTGAATGATGAATGAATGATCAATGAATGATCAGTAAATGATCAGTAAATAATCTCCAAACAATCTGTAAATAATCTGTAAATAACCTGTAAAAAAACCTTTAAATAATCTGTAAATAGTGTGTAAACAATCTGTAAATAACATGTAAATAATCAATAAATAATTAGTAAATACAAAAATTGAATTATGAGTTGTATGGTCAGTACCGGTCAGTAGTGGCCACCAGTGGTCGGTATTTGTTATCCTAGAAAGAGAAGGGTCGTCGGTTTGGAACAGGGGTAGTTTGTGAAGAGAGAACTAGGAAAGACGTCTTTCCTCCCCGAGAGCTCCCGGCGGAATGAAGAATCGTTATGCAGGGGTTAGCCACGTCACCTCGGTTCCTCAGTAGGTGAAAATTGGTGGGGTAGAAACTCCTGGCCAATCCCGATCGCTCCCCTCTCGAAGAACTAACCGTTGAATATTTGTTACTTTCTTCGATTGTTATCGACAGTAAAATTATCGTATAATTATCGATTTGAAAGCTTTTTGGAAAATATTTTTTCATGTATTTCCGCAGATTTTTGAAACGATTCTTTTTTAGCGGCGGAAAAGCGGTCGATTAATAATGAAACTCTTTCCAAATGGCCTACGATTTTATTGATTTCTTATTATTTAATCGGATCGATCGTTAACATTCAATTAATATTAGTAATATTGCAAGAACTTGCTCAACGATGTGTCTCACTTCTAATTACAGTATTCGTATAAAGCACATAGTAGCTCGGTTATGCTCTTGACTTTTAAGAATGAAGTGATACAAATTGGATTTACAATACGAATGTGCAAATGTGTTTAAACACTAGTTAAATTTGGCGCAATACGCTCTGCGTGCCCATTCTTCGAGAATCTTTTCAAGTTTGCATACAAATTGTGACGTAAGTATAAAAGTTAGACAGTATTTAGTAATTGGAAAAAATTCTGTGGACTTTTGCGAATAAAATGATATGAATCACTTCTGCAACCTGAGTCCGCAAATATCTTTAAATATTTGTTAAGGTTGACAAGATACGCTCTGCGATCGCAATTTTAGAAAAATCCTAAGGAGTCCGCGAAGATATTTTCATGCAGCAAAGTGCATTCGAAAGTGTTTGCTATTATTTGATAAATCATTAATATAATTAATATTGTAATAACTAAGTCGTAATTTAATAGGTCTATTAAATTATCGATGCAGAATAATGTTTACCGCGAGGTTGCACTTCTTGAGGCGATGGAATATTACGATTCAGAGATATTATGTTTTCATTATTCTATTAAACTGCAGCTTTTGGATGCACCAAAGGTTGCACGGTGCATACTTCCGACTCGTGCGCGATAGGTGCAGCGATAAGTAATTTCTTTAAGCAGTTACTAAAGATAAGGTAGAGATATTATTTTAATTTCTGCAACGGTTGTGCTTTGTTGTTGTACGGTGATCGGCGTTTCGTTCGTCAAACAAATCCATTAATCATACTTTAATTATTACATTTTGACAGCCATTCGATTCGCGAATTGGTGTAATTGTTAGTTAAGAATTAAGCCTTATGAAAAACACACCCATAATATTTATATAAACAACAAGAAATTTTAGAATGTGAACCAAAGTGCTTAAGTAAAGTTTGCAAAGTACATGCCATGTTTTAATACTTTTTATTGTTTATATAAATGTTGGGGCTGCTCTTTTCCTAAGGTTTAATTGTTAACTAACAATTACACCAATTCGCGAATCGATTGGCTGTCAAAGTATAATAATTAAAGTATGATTAATGGATTTATTTGACGAACGAAACGCCGATCACCGTACCACACTAAACCACAACAAAGCATAACAAGGCACAACCGTTGCAGAAATTAAAATAATATCGTAGTGTGCTGTTGAGTGGTTGCAGTACAGAATTTTTTTACTCGTTTCTACAGGGAGCACTTTTTATTTCGTTGATTTTTACCGCGTTGCTAATTTTTGAGTGGAATCACGAAAGCCCATTTAGTGCTTGGCCTACTTACCACGTGTATCACGTCTGTGCTTGGAGCAAGGTAGATGAATCGATTTTTTAGGAATTCTACTCCTACCTTCGGTGGAGGGTTGCTCGAGGTAACTTTACCCAATGTTTCGTTACATCGCAAATACATATTTCGTCATATGCCTTTTTACATACATGATGTTTCGTTTAATTCATTTTTGTGGATAAGCAAAAAATACTTGGAAATGGTAATTAAATTTAGTTAAAAATATTGTTCTGAGATTTGTTTATTTGAGCTCCGCAAACTGATTCTTTTAGGATGGGGAAAGTAAGATTTTGTCAAAGTGAAATATCAGCAACAATGTTACCAGTGATATTTAATTATTACCCCTGTTACACCTGTAATAAAATACATGAAATTGTTTAGGACCGAAGACTAAGTACTATTTATTAATTATTTGCAACTATTCATATGTGAAATATTATTTGTAATTATCAAAGTAAGGAACACATTTACAATCCTGTATTACTATCTGTAGCTATTATCATTAAGTGATAAAACACGTACGAAGTAGATTCCTGTCCGTAAGTCATGGGACACTTGTTACTCCGAGCTTTACGTTTAAATTAACACTATTAAACTACTGAAATATTAAGACAAACGATTCTAAAATATGTAGATAAATATATATGCAAAGTTTGAAATTTTCTCGTTAATATGTGCTCCACATTCTGGGAAAAACACAAAGTTTAAGTTCGAAGTTTACGGATAGAGAAAGTGAAAATTTCTGCGAGGGCTGTAATTAATATCGAAGACACTGTAAAACATGATGAGTATTCTTTTGTGATTTGGGGAAGTTTGGGGAAAACGTCCTAGAAGATCAAACAGTAGAAGTACCGAACATATACTCATGTCAGTTATGGTTACGTATTTATATATATATATAAATTATGGCTGGAGGATTGAAGTTAATTAATGGATTCAATTATTTGCGTTATGTATATCAAATCGCAAACAATCCGCCGTGGTATATTCGAATAATTTAACTAAAATTGGCATTAACTTTGACAACAATTGCTTTCAAATGATTTAGTATTATTAAGCATCACTCCGAGAACTCGTTGAACGTATTGCTTAAAAACTTGAATAACCCCTCTCATTAAATAAATACTTAGAAACACTTTCATATAACCACTAATTCTTAATGTTTACTGAACAGCATAGTTGACACATTCAGAAACAGTTAAAAAGTGTACAGCAGTTATAAGAAATATGAAAACCTCTCTCCATTCAGAATCCCTACTTTTAATACAACAGCAAAATAAGATGGCAGACGAGTTCAGAAGAAAACAGCAGTAAAAGTTCCACTTGTTTCAGACCCGAGATACTAGGGGGATGAGACTGCTTTTTCTCATGTATAATACGAATTTTCTTATCATCCTCCTCAGATTTCCACAGGCTTTGCCATTTCGTGTCTTGTACTTTAAATCGTACGAGTGTAATAAACAGCACGCTTAGCAAATCCACGAACTTTGTAGAATACTCACCTCTTTTCCACAGTTATCATCCACTTCCTGCATCATCCGTTCAGTAAGTACAACGTCTACTTCTTAGGATTTTACGACCAGATCTTAAAACTCACAGTTACTCTGCCAAGCATTGAGCTAAAAGTTACTGGGAAATATCATCCCTCGTACTGTGAATTATCATTTTACGACACTTACAAATCTGTACGATGCCTTCTTCATCGTAATTCGATGCCTTCAAGTGCAGCTTACATTGCATTTACGAATTGGAACTTTGAGCACATTTAAACCCTCGTTCCACTTCTAACTCAATATGCCAGTATAAATCTCTTGGAAAGTAATGAAACATTTATACGACCAATTCTGGGGCTTTTATTATATACTACAATTAGGTGGTAGGAGGGGCAGAGGGAGATTATCTTTATTAATTTATCCATCGGTGTTACCATAGAAGAGGTTAGAGAGTCGTTTGTGGTTTGGGGTGAAGAAGGGAATTGTTTTACAACCATCTGATATGCTACTTATTTAACATTCTTTATTGTATTCCTCTATGGAACTTATCTGATAATTGTGTTTAATTATAATTACCTATCGGTTATTGATTAATATGCTGTTTTCTCCATAAAATTCTCCATTTCTCCATGGTAATTTTATAGAGAATGCTTTCTATACTTATGAACTGCAATAAATTAGTCATTATCTTCCTTATCGTTTAACATCAAGCATTTATTTATTTTCCGTAATACATAGCCATAGGAAAATATATTCCATCATATCATATGCATTTACTTTGCTCATTGTTATTTTTCGCAGTGCTACTTAATTCTAAAACTTGCGGAAAATGAGGAAGCGGTATTAGTAATGATTATTTAAATAATTTGCAGATCATATTAATTGTTTTTCGCGTCTAAACATTGGTTGGTGTATTGATACACGAGGAGTTAATGTTTACCAGATACTCTATCTACGATCGCTTGTGTGATATATTTACCAGCTAGATCTTTAGCTAAATTTGTTAATTGATCACTAAAATTGGGTTTTATAGTAGTTGAAGGTGGAGGGTTTTGACCTGGATAATATCCTTGATATCCTCCTTGAGGAGGGTACGCACCTTGTGGAGGATAACCGGGTGGAGGGTATCCACCTTGTGGATAGGCGCCGGGTGCAGGGTATCCACCTTGTGGATAGGCGCCGGGTGCAGAGTATCCACCTTGCGGATAACCACCCGGTGGCGGATACCCACCTCGAGAATAACCTCCTTGTGGTTGATATCCTTGGTTATTCGGAGGATATTGGTTACCGTATGGATTTTGGTATCCAGGATACCCAGAACTTGGAGCTGGGTATCCGCCTTGAGAAGGTTGAGATGAATGTGGGTAGCCAGAACCTCCAGAACTTCCAGGGTATCCAGCATTTACCATATTAGTGTTTGTTCGCTTGACGCTTTCTTCGTTTGTTGACGATCCAGAAGGATATCCAGAAGAACCACTAGGATACCCACATCTAGATGGATATGCTGATTGCGATGGATATCCTGACTGCGACGGATATCCAGAACCTCTAGAGGGATATCCAGATCCAGAGGGATAACCGGACGAACTGCTAGAGGGACTTCCAGACTGTGATGGATAACCTGAACCCATTGACGGATAGCCTGATCCTGATGGATATGCGGAAGAACCACTTCTAGATGGACTTCCAGATTCTGATGGATAACCAGAACCCATTGATGGGTAGCCTGATCCTGATGGATACCCGGACGAACTACTTCTGGATGGATTTCCTGATCCTGCTGGGTATCCTGAACCTGATGGATACCCAGAAGAACTACCCCTAGAAGGATAACCTGAACCACTAGAATAACCAGAACTACTAGAAGGATATCCGGATTGGGACGCAGTGCTCTTGACTCCTGAATTAGATGGTGTTTCAGATTCTTCAACTGCCTCTTGATTACTGGCCTGGCGTTTCGCTATGGGTTTCGCCACTTCTTCGTCATATTCTGTGAACAATTCATTATCTACCTCCTAATTCTTGGGAACTGTTAATTGTTCGGCAATGCCCCATGCCATGCTGATAGGAACATATATAGTTATTTCCAGCTGTTTGTATCCTTTTGTTTGCTTTGTGAGCCGCAGTTGCGTTAACAAGCCGTCGATAGTGCCGTTTTGCCAATCCCCTTGTGAATGTACCGCCTTAAGTAGCAGTTAGAATATCAAGCTTTTTATTTCGATAAAACATATTGAAATTAGTATTGCCCAGGTTACTGAAGTGACAGCATTGAGGTGGAAGGATTTTGATCCACCGTTCGCAGATGATTCTTATTGGGCGCGCAAAATACATCCAGGAAGCATCGATTCTTTATTGTTAAGTTCGTTAAAATTAATATTATGTTCTAAGTTGGCAGTAATATCGTTATTAAGTATTAGAAAAGTGTTTGATCCTTGAATATCATGCAGGATTCTGATGAATGAAGAGGATTATTACTCCTGTTTTTTTCTATTTGTTACACGGACCATCAGAGTTGGGTTCTTTCTGAACTACAAATTATAAACATTCAAGAATGCTCAGAATACATATATTTCTTACATTTATTCGTTACACATAACTGTCACTTAAGTACTTGAAGTACATACGTAAGTACCAAGTAAAAAGCACGTAATTTACTTACGAGTAGTAAGACAACTAGTTGTTACAAATATCCAAGTTTTAGCATGGCACTAGAAGGGAAGAATTCACAGTTACATTTATGAAAAAAATACTAAAATGTAATCTACGACTAAAAAAAGATAAGTCCCCTAAACACATCCGGCATTATTTTACCCAGTACTATTCCATTCTTTATCATTTAATTTTGAATCCAAGTTTGCATTCGTGATCTAGAAGTGCTATGCCTTATTCTAATTATTGCTTGTTATTTAACTCATAAAACCGAACAAAATAATAGTCCTGTTCTTCGTAACAGGAAGTACCGAAACATATACTATTAAACTATTTTAGTAACACTCAGTTCCCGCCATTAAAATATGTAATGTAGATAATAAAATATATACATATAGTTAGAAAGTTTGATGATAATATATTGGTCCCAAAATCAGTGCTCAGATGTACACTCAATATATTAAAATCGAAATAGAAAAACTAGTATTACAAACTAGATTTCGACGCAGTGCATATCTACAAAATTCCTAATCGTAATGGTGCTCCACCGTTAATAAATACACTTTTAAAGATCAATCGCATATAGATTGCTGGATCATATAATTTATAATGAGTAAAGAAGTACAAAAATAATTGTTAAGATTAACCACCCTGCTTGTACTTTCAAGATTCTAGATCGTTCCTCTTTTGCGTGAAAAATTTCAATTTTTATTAATATTTAGCATATTGAGTATATAAATCAGAAAGATTGCGAGATTATTATACTTTATCTTACTTCTCGTAAATAATACGATTTATAGGCTGCTTATAGGCAAAAACTTTGTGATATACCTCTACTGGTGTTACAGCTGACCGACTAACAATTCAAAAGGAGATAGTCTTGTGCTTCCGGACGGCGTTGAGTTCAAGAATTGCTGTACTTTATCGACGTGTTTATACCATGCTTCTTGGCACACCTGTCGTTGTCAGGATATGCTCGATGTTCTCACTTGCGCAATATTCTTTGAAGTCCGAGGACGTAAAGGCAGTACCTCTGTCTGTAATGACTCTTCGAGGATTACCAAATATAGCAGATTGCTTTACTAACCGCGATATTACTTCTGCAGTAGTCGTTGAACGGGTGGGATAAAGCCATACGAACTTCGTGAAGCTATCTACTACTGCGAATACGTGAGCGTAACTTTTCTTCGTACTAGGAATCGGTCCTAGATGATCAAGGTGGAACGTGTCAAGTGAAGCATCGCCTTTTGGAATATTATGTAATAAACCCTCTTGTTTACCACCTTTACATTCGGCCAGTATACAGGATATGCAATTCTTAACAATTTTGTCGATTCTCTTTCGCATATGCGGAAACCAAAATTCTTTCTTAAGCATCCGCTCTTATTTACCTTTTTTTTCGAGGGGAAATCTTCGATAGACACCCCGGCCTCCTTTGGGGGGAGGCCGGGGTAGTGTCGGATTTCTACCGACTAAAACCCCTCGGTGGTCTTCCTCAGGCGTTAGGGGGAGTACCCGGGAACACTCACGAGGAGAGTGCATGAGATTATAAGCGAGTTTTTGGATGGGACTTTGTGGATATGTAGTGCAGGTAGGGCCAATACTTTTCCCAAAAGCTTAAAGTCCACTACGCCCTCCTTTTTCCAAAAAATGGGATTAAAAATAGACGTCCGTATTATACGTCTATGCGACTTTTCATATACAAGGTGACCGTAGCGTAATGGATAGCGCTCCTGCCTCGTACGCTAGCGGACGCGGGATCGAATCCACGCTCGTTCGAACATTAAAACTTTTTTCAAGTAAAATTTTTTTTAAGTAAAATATTTAAAAATGAACAAAACTGTTGATTAATTATTATAGTTAGAAATTTATTAATAAGATATATTTCATTAGTTAAGATATATATATATATATATATATATATACAAAATCGGAGTTAGCGGACGGAATTTAATTGAATATTTGCTAGTTAAATCACAGATACATCGTCTTCGCTCCTTATATAATACCAATATTCATTGCAAAATGTGAAAGAAAGAAATGATTAAATTTACATTACAATAATATTTCAAGCTATATAAATGCAATTTATACAGAACCTAATCTTTGCTGGTGCTTACTCCGGAAGCATTTCATGTTCGAGGATTAATAATCACAGGTATTATCAGCTTCTTGGTATATTATATACTATACAAAGTTGGTAAAGTTATTCGAAAAAATAAATGAGAATGTTTATTTAGGTCATGTCGATGTTAAAAAATCGTAATATTATTCTGATAAACAATATGATATTTGTAATATTTACAGTTCGGATGTTTGCAGTATTGAATAACATAGCATGCAAAAGTATAAAACTCATTTCCCAAAATTAATTTTTGAATTTTCTTCGTTAAAATATTATTTTGCGATGTTAAAATATCAGTTTTGTTCATTTTTAAATATTTTACTTAAAAAAAAATTTTACTTGAAAAAAGTTTTAATGTTCGAACGAGCGTGGATTCGATCCCGCGTCCGCTAGCGTACGAGGCAGGAGCGCTATCCATTACGCTACGGTCACCTTGTCTATGAAAAGTCGCATAGACGTATAATACGGACGTCTATTTTTAATCCCATTTTTTGGAAAAAGGAGGGCGTAGTGGACTTTAAGCTTTTGGGAAAAGTATTGGCCCTACCTGCACTACATATCCTCAAAGTCCCATCCAAAAACTCGCTTATAATCTCATGCACTCTCCTCGTCAGTATTGATCCGGATACCCCCCCGCCTTGCCCCCTGAAGGGGGGCCAATCCACTATTTGGGATGCGGTGCGACCACAACACCGCATCCCTCTACCGCTGGGGCCACCCTATCGGCTGCCTGGACCCCAATCCAGACAGCCTGGTGGCCCCGACGACTCAGACGGTCGCCGCGTCCGGTGCCGGAGGCCGGACGGTACGTCTCCGCCTTCGGCCCCTACCCTCTAGGTCCGCTGCTTCGCGGGCCCTTTCCGCGGCCTCCTTCTGCGACATAACTTGTTCACAGAAGGAGGCCACGGCTCCCCACTCCTCTTCGCCCCCCACCATCGCTCTCACGACGGCGGGCAGCGAGAGGTCCCCCCGATGGTGTTACGAAGGACCCGGCGCTCCCCTGCCCAGGAGGGACACTCCTCCAGGGTGTGCTGCGCCGAGTCCCTCTCTTCACCGCAGTGATGACACTGCGGGGACGGCTCCCTTCCGATCTTGTGCAGATACTCACCGAAGCACCCGTGCCCGGTGAGTACCCGCGTCAGACGGAAGGTGAGCCGTCCCCTCCTTTCCAGCCAGAGCTGGAGGACCGGCAGGATGGCCCTGACGGTCCTTTCCCCGGAGCCGGGCTCCTCCAGTTGGCTGCGCCACCTTTCCAGGGTGCGCAGCCCAGCCTTGCTTGATGCGCTTGCTTGATTACATCATGGCACATGGATTTAGGTACGACCATCAGGAAGTCATCGTCAACTTTACGGTACAGTATTCCGTTTCGTAATACAAAATCATTGTTGTTTGTAGACATTTTAAAAAATGGATGTAAATCGTTATCTTCGCGCTGCGCTTTCGAAATTCGCGTTATCAAACCTGGATGATCCTCGATAACTAACAAGACTTCTGACTTGTGAGTTTGCGACTTAATGCGTCAACGTGGCGCATTGATGTACCCGGACGGTGTTCGACGAGGTAATTAAATTCCTCAAGCAGTAAGGCCCACCTCGCAACGCGTACACACAAATCCTTTTTGTTCATGGTTAAAGAAAAGGCGCGGCAATCTGTAATTATTTTAAACGGAATGCCTAAGAGATATACTCTAAACTTTTTCAGAGCTTTAATAATAGCTAAGACTTCCAGCTCATAGCTGCAATATTTTGCCTGAGTATCTGTCGTTTTCCAACTAGCGTAACAGACCGGATGAAATCTTTGGTCATTGCTATCTCGCTGTAAGAGTATTGCACCAAACCCTAGCTTACTAGTATCAGTGCACAGTTCAGTTTCGGCTTCTAAGCGGTATAATTTTAGTACAGGCTCCCTACTCAAAACTCTTTTTAATTCTTCAAACACGCGTTCTTGTTCTTCGTCAAAACGGAATTTAACATTTTTCCTCAATATATCTGATAGTGGTCGGGCGATAATCGAATACTGTGGTACAAACTTCCTAAAGTATCCCGTTAAACCAAGAAAGCTTTGCACATCTCTAACACATTGTGGCTTCGGAAAATTCATTACCGCAGCTGTTTTTCGCTCTGATGGACGAAGGGAACCATTTTCGATAATATGGCCTAAATATTCTATCCTTTTCTCTAGCAGTCGACATTTTCCCCAGTTTATCCTTAACCCGTACTAGCTAGCAGTTGATAATACTTCGCAAAAATTCTCTACTCCCTCTTCCTCACTACGCGATGGGATTATAAGGTCATTTAAGTACGTTAATACTTTACCGCCAGCTATGTGTTCTCGGAAAATTGCATTGATGAACTTTTGGAATATTGCTGGTGCATTGCAAAGACCAAACGGAACTCTCAAAAATTCATAGTGACCATCGGGCACTATAAACGCAGTATATTTCTGGCTGTCTTTGCTAATCGGCACGTGGAAAAAACCATCTCTTAGATCTAAAGTGCTGAACAAGTTTGCTCCCTGCAGCCGGTCTAGTTGGTCGTCAATTAATGGCAGGGGATATCGATCCTTTACTACTTTCTTATTTAATTTACGATAGTCTATACAAACCCGCGTCTTGCTGTTCTTTTTCTTTACAAGGACCACAGGACTAGCATACTCAGATATACTTGGTCTGATTATGCCTTGTACCAACCATTCTTGAATGTGTTCGTTTACTAACTCCTTGTCTTTAGGAGCGAGTCTCCGCGGTCGCTCGTACACAGGTGTGTCATCTTTTAGGACTAAGTCTAGTTTAACGCCTACTTGTTTCGTTGCGCACGGATTATAATTCCTTACAACTTCTTCGACTCGCGATCTTAACGTGCAGTCTTTTACACTGTCTATATCAACTTGGCTTCGCTCGTCAATCTTACGCTCGGAATCCTCGATCACTTGAATGCGGAAAATCTCTGGAACATTTTCCGAACAATTTTGAGCGCTTTCCCTATCTATTCGCTTTGTAATAGTAATCGACGTACCGTTTAATTGCACGCTCGCGCGTCTCAGCAAATCCGACCCTAATAACAAATTTTCACTCAAACCTACATCAGGTACTACATGGATAACAAGAGGATAGATATCATTGTCTATCATTACATCGGCTTCCAAGCTTCCTAGCGTTGTCATACTATTCGTACCAATCCCTTTACAAACAGTTATCGGACCATCTACTGCCGGTAATCCTAACATTATAAATTGTTTCGCGGTCATCAAGTGCAGATCACTTCCCGTATCGAAAAAAGCTACGACTTTTTTACCATTGATCTCGACGGTTTTATAAACGCGATTATCTCGTCTTACCTCTGCGCTACATTCGTTCACGTGACTAGGTCCGCTTTTTTTTCACATTTTGCCGCTACGTGTCCAAATTGGCCGCACTCGAAGCACTTCACTCCCTTCTCTTTATGAGGACAGTTCACACCTAAATGAATCTTACTGCCACAGTTGTAGCACCGTTTCTCGTCCTTGGACCTTCGTTTTTCTGCCTCCAGTTTCTCCGATTTCTGTCCTGGCTTCCTTTCTGTTCGTTGTGGTCTCAACTTCTGCTGCTGCACCTTCATGTTCTCGTATTGGGACAACTTCTTACGTAGTTCCTTCATACTTCGCGCACCGTGTAAAACACTTTTGTTAAAAACATCGTCTGGTATACCGTCTATTATGTACTGCATCTTTGCTTCAATTTCGATATCAGCATGACTTGCTATCTCTAAGACGCGGTACATATACTCCTGGTAGGTTTCATCATTCCCTTTCCTCACATGAGCCAACTCCTGGTGAACCCTTTTAGTATTAACAGTCCTTCCAAACTCTGCAATTAAAGATTTCTTCAATTTTTCCCACGTCTTTAAACGTCTTTCGTAGGAGACAAACACTTTGGCTGATCCTCGCAAAAGTTTCTTTGCGTAGATTATTTTTTGCGGTTTCGTCCATCCACAAATCTTAGCCGTTTCCTCCAATTCATCCAGCCACCGACGGATATTTCGGCCGTCGTCGCCGCTAAATGATTGCATCGAATCTTCTACGTCCTTGAATGATAAGATTTGCCGTTCCAACCTTCCTTTTGATGCACTTGCATCTGGCTCACCCTCCATATCCTCATCATCGTCTTCTTCAGAGTTACTGTTCTCTTCGTCAGCATCACATTCATCGCCTTCGTTAGGTTGGAGAGCTGCTCTTAATCGCTCGCGCAACACAGCTTTGCTGCCGGTACTTGGCAAACTTAGCTTCACCAGTTCTTTTCTGAGCTCTTCAATTTTCAGAACGTCTACGTCAATTGTGATATTATCGTCACCGTCAGCCATTTTTAATAATCTTCTGTATCCCGACGTTACTCACAAGTTGCGTGCCGAAATCACAGTCTTACAACACACGTGGCAAATTAGGTTAGAACGACCTAGCCGATCTCGATATCTTGATCCCAAATCCCGGCTGAGCCCCCAATTTACTGTAGGTTCTAAATAATCTGGCACGAATATGTTTTTAAAATAATATGTAATGAAGGTATAGTATAATATGATATAACACAAAATTGATTTCGGCCACACATCTACTCTTTTGTTCTCTCCCGTCGTTTTTTTTTCTGCGACGCCCGAAGCGTCGCGGAACGCCACCACCGCAACGCGGGAAATTCGATGCGTACTTAATGTGACGATCCTACACATATGATCTAATTAACTTAAACTAAAACAATTATACAATGCCACGTCACGCTTTACCACACCGCTTCTCGATCTACTCTCGCTCGCTCGCTCTCGATTCTCCGTTTATTTAAAACAAAAGAGGCACAATTCCGTAGGGCATCCCCTCATGCCTGCAAACCATCCGAGGCCCAAGAGGCCCGGCCACGAACCGCCAAGGTGCGTGTCGCACCCCACAATAATCTACACATAATCTAGTTGAACTGTTTTTCTTGTTCACTCATACTACCGGACTCGCGTACTCAGGCAACGATGGTTGTACTATGCCTTCATCAATCCATTCCTGTATTTGTTTGTTTACTGTTTCTTGTTCTGAAGGCGCTAGTCGCCTTGCTCTTTGATAAATGGGCTCATCAACTTTAACCCCTTAACTTGTGCGCTCGAGTTAATTCGAGCGCGCTAAACAGGCCAAACTGTGCACACTCGAAATAATTCGAGCGGCGTTGTATTTTATGCTGCTGTAGCGGCCGGTGGTCACATGTATGAGAGTGAGTGCATGTGTGAGAATGAGTAGGTATGTGGTATGCCAAAGAATGTTCGTTTAGTCTGGAAATGATAACGCGCGAATGTATGAGTGCGTGTGTGTGTATGGTTCGCAAAGGCGAAAGAATGAGTCCCAAGTCAGTCCGCTACTGACCACGCTACCATACGGACATAAATGTGCTCTATAAAAGAAATATATATATTATTAACCAAAACCGTCTCACCTTAAATATTAAAACCTGCTACCTAGAGTGGTGACCACCCGACGTGAAAAGGGTAAAAAAAAGGGACAGCTTGTTTTAAAAACTAAGAAGTGGTGACAATGACGGAAGCAACGCCCGAAGTGGCAAAGGTAGCAGTGCGCGTACCACCCTTTTTCTCGGCAAATCCAAAACTGTGGTTTACACAACTGGAAGCTCAATTTAACTTAAATGGTATTACAACCGATAATACGAAATACTGGTATGTAGTATCGAGCTTAGAAAGTAGGTATGCGGAAGAAGTGATCGACGTTATTACGAGCCCTGCAGCCGAAGGCAAATATGACGTTTTAAAATCGGAATTAATCGCACGATTTTCCACTTCGCAAGAGCGGAAAACGCGACAATTACTGGAACTTGAAGAGATGGGAGACAGAATACCATCACAATTCCTACGTCACTTGCGCGGTCTTGCCGGTGGAGAAGTTCCGGACACGTTACTGCGAACCCTTTGGACGAGGCGGCTTCCTACGAATATGCAGACGATTCTCGCCACGCAGACGGATACCCCTCTCGATAAAGTAGCGGTACTCGCAGATAGGGTATATGAAGCGACTGCGACGCAACGAGTCGCAAGCGTCCAGGCGGAGTTCGAATTCGCGAGTCTACAAAAAGAGCTGCACGAGATCCGGCAGCAGCTGGAGCAGTCGCGGAAAAGGGAACGGTCGCATACGCGGAAGAAGCCGCTCACGCAGTCCACGTTACGACGCGAATTGCGGAGTATGCTGGTACCACTGGCGTTTCAAACAAAGATCTACCAAGTGTGTTTCACCTTGCAATTGGAAGCAGGGAAACGACAAACCTCGTCATTAATAGCGGCGGTAGGTGACGGGCCAGAAGTACGCCGCCTTTTTGTGATCGACTCGAACACAAAAGTTGCATTCCTGATCGACACCGGGGCCGACCTGTGTGTATTTCCGCGTTCGCGTGTGCACGGAAGACGAACAAAGTGCACGTACGAGTTATACGCGGCTAACGGGTCCGTAATTTCGACGTACGGTACGATAACGTTGCCTTTGGACCTGCGGCTACGTCGAGCTTATCTAAGCAGTTTTTACATATGAGGACGCCCGCAACCACGTCTTGAAAATCATAATTTAATTATTTATTTTACGAGGTATTTATCCGGACAGTAATCGTACTCTTTCTCGAGCCTCCGTGACCTTGAGCAGCCGAAAAGCTTATCTAAGCAGTTTTGCATATGAGGATATCATCTACCGGTGACCACACCCTGGGAGGGTATCGTATTCTCTCTCTCGAGTCCCCGCGGCCTTGAATGGTTGAAGAGCTTAGCTAGACAGTTTTGCACCGGCGGCCACTTCCTAGGGACGAATGTATTACGATTCTTTAGAGAATCTAAAAAATGTATACTGAAGTAATTCATAATTATTTATACAGTCTTTTTCAATCCTCCATTACACGTTTATAATCCTCGCGAAACCTGGCAACACCGTGGAAATTTTATAATCTCTAGGAGTCATGATTGACAGAGATTTTCTATCGACTCTTTGTTGGATTGTGAAAATGCAATATTTCGGAGGTGATAAGGAGGATGCGGTGTACCATATAGCCCGTTCCAACGAACCTTTCACCTGATTCCGACGAGTTTACATTCGATCTGCGCAAGTCCCCACTACCATTCCCTGCTCCGAACACGCTATTGGCCGTAGTCCGAATGTGACGTCACCGACGAAGCGACTCAGAATCAATATATACGGCGTACCGAAAATTCTTGAACATGACTACGTAGGACTGTACTTATATTGTAACAAACTTTTGAAGTAAATATTTCTGAAATACTTTACTACACTCATACATACATTCCATAGTATTAAGATTTCTAATTAATTCCGGAAAAGAATTAAAAGAAGAAATCCTGACTTTTCCAAACATGTGCAAGGCACATTTTTTATGACAAGTTTGCCTTAGTCTACTAGTTCATTGGTTGCGCGAAACACTTCCCTTAATAATGGTAACAATGGCTTCAATATCCGGCAAATGCCGTGGGCCATAAAAAATGCAACTGAGGGACTAAGCGGTCAACCTGTATGATGCGGTTACTTGTATATATACCAAGTAGTGTTTTAAATGTTCTTACTGCAGCGTACACTACTAAGAAATCTTTCTGTAAGTTGTAGTTTTTCGACACCGTATATATGAAGTTTCCTTCCCGCGGCAAGTTGAAGCCGTGGATAAAGTAGTGGCCGTAGTGGGGGCTGCGTGAGCTGGGTGAAAGGTTCGTTGGAACGGGCTATAGATTTCCTTAGCGCAGGCTGCCCCAACGGAAAGTTGAGTGGAGGGGACACCATACTCTTTCTCGACACTCGTCGTCTTGAACGGACAAAAAGCTTAGCTAAGCAGTCTTCGTATTTTCTGCTGACGATACTTTAGAGGCCCGTGAATAATAGATATTTTCTCCGAAGAAATACGAATATTATTTTTAAACAGTACTTGTTTTATTAGCGCTTCATATGAATTTTTAAAACTAAGAAGACTCTATTTCGGATGGCAAATTGATTATCGGTAGGGAGGGATAAAATAACACACATTTTTAAACAGTACTTGTTTTTATTAGTGCTTCATATATTATAATATTAAAGCAGAGAGCCAGTAGTTCGCAATCTACCAGCGAGTGTTTCTCGAAACATTCATCATTCATTATTTCACTCATATAATCTTCAGAATTTGCATCTCTTACAATCTCAATGAATTTTGCAAACTTACATTTAACAATAAGAGTATTTTCTGACAACCACGTGTACATATGATCGACACAATACTCATATATAAGTCATATATTCTATAAATAGTTTTTTCAGTAACGAATATAGAAGTAACAGAATCAGAGAGTTTTATGGTTTTCTCGTTATTAACCCACCCAATACTGTGCCGGAGTCAAAAATGACCCGAGCGATTCAATCCAATGTCAAAGTTGTGTGTGTCATCGTCTTATCTACCACTACATGTTGTGTCGAATAAACATACAATGTACGTGTGCCTGCTTCTTCTGGGCTCGGAAGGTTTCCAGTCAGTCTATCATAGAGATTTTAAGGAGAAAGGCGTGTGTAAATTCATAAGTTTATTCGACCAAAAATTTCATTTTTTGTTATTTTTATTGCGACATTCGACGCAAACGAAGAAAATCTTACGTTGTGCTCGTAATCCTGATGCGAATGAATAAAAAAATTTTATTTTTTATAATTTACGATTTTTTACTAAACATAATCCCAATTACAACAGCATAAGAAATAAAAAAGAAGAAAAAAATTCGGGGAACCGTCACTGTGAGTACAACATGGATGAGAAACTTGGCTCGCACGAGTGTCACTATGTTAGTACAATATCGGTGAGGGCCCCGCATAGTATTGGAATGTCGGTGTGGGTCAGAATTGACTCCGGCATAGTCCGTAGTGCGAGGGTTAAACGTAACGATTTGTAACGTTAACGTGTTACCGATTTTTACAATCTCGTTTATGTTCCCCGTCAGCAGTCGTGAAATATCAGTTTTCGTTTGCAACAACTCTTTCCACGTTGACATGGAGAAGAGAATTTCATTGCCTCGATTATCTCCAATTGCCAGCTCAACATAACAATCTTCACCAACATGTACACCAACATCCAGATACTTGAAATAATTACTGGTCAACGAGTATCTCCGACCTAGGATACGCTGATTCTGCAACTTCTTTCCTTGTAACACGTGTTGTTGAGAAGTCGACGGCGGTGGTGGTGGCAGAGACATTGATGATCTATAAATATATTTATTATTAATACAAAGCATTTTTGTAATGTCTTATACACATATTGAATCCTTTCAAGTAACTTACGTTTTCAAGCTTTTAGAAGCGTAGAAGCCACTGTCACAGAACTGATTTAGCTGTTTCCTTTTGGTCTGCATGGTGTTCTTATTCAAGCGCTTACTCGATAACGTGGTACACAAACTGATGTAGAAAATCCACTGTTTACCAGCTTTTTATATAGATTCTTATACACGCCCCCCATATCCGCCAACCGCACTACCACCACCACCACCGCCTTCTATATTTATACTGTATATTAAGTAATTTTACGAACAACGTTGGTCAACGGGTTATACTCGACTATGCGGTCATGTATGATTAAGCAGTATGCACATGTGTTGGGTGGAACGTTATCTTTACATTCAAAATCTATTCGTACATCAACGTTTGCGCTCTTCAAAGATTCGTTCTGACGAGAACAGTCCAACACCACAAATGGGCCTTGGCGCAGGAATTCTAGTTTTTCGGGTAACGCATCTCCATATCCATAGTAAGATTGTTGAAATTTCGAGTACATATCGTAGAGTAACGCGTATTTACCTTTATCGAAATCTAAGTTTAAACCATCGTATGGATACGTTTCAGAATTTAGGTAGAGTTTGACGTTTGATAGTTTGCAATTATCAAATCGTGAAGCCCTCATACTCAAATTATTCTTCCGAGCTGTTTGTAGCGCGAATATCACGTATCGAGGCTTCTCCATTTGCGTATCAGCTTTTACGCAAGAAGAAGCTCACATTAAGGGATCTACCACTCTCTAAAATGCGCAGCATAGACAACTTGTGCAGTTCTTCCAGAACAACGCGAGGTACGCGCCACTGTATCTTATGAATTTCCAGTGTAGGTTTCAGACTGATTGGCCCAAACAAAGCATTCGTATCCACACGAGTTCGAATGAGTATGAGTTCATGACGAGCGTTTATCACAACGCGTTTGTAATCTTCGCAAAAGCCTAGCAGCATGGTAGGCAAAGTTGTGTGGTACGCAAAAGTTGAAATCCGTAAAGTTCTTCACATCCGTCTCATTGGTCCATCCTGCGTTGGCCAATGTCCTACTCTTCTCCATAGACAAACTCAAATAATTCTTCAGGGTACTCGTTATACCAGGGTTTCTACAACGATCGATTTCAACCCCATCGAGTTCGTAACGTATTTCATCGAACATGAAGGCTACACAATTGTTATCGAGAACTACATTCTCAATCGTTCCTTGCGGCTTCTCTTGTGATAGATACTTAAGTCTACCTTCCACATAGAGGAAACTTTGACTTGGAAGGGTGTATAAGTCTTGCTGTTGTATTGGTATTCGTATCTCATCACTATTTCCGAATGTAGTATTGGCGTATGGATTGTATGTGCGCACTTCGATCTTTGTTATACGATTATCAATGGTCGGTGCACCAGAGATGTTCAAAAGATCGTCAAGCATGATGATTTTATCACTCTCTGACAGCTAGCCCCAAGGATTGTAAGAATTTCACGTTTTGCACGTTCAGTTTCTTCTTCTTCGTCTTCTCCTTTACCACTGGCGGAAGTATCACAGCTTGGCGAGTGTTATTGCAGCTTGTTGCAGTAATAATAGATTGTATTGCATTACCGTAAACCAGCACACTATCAACGAGACGATGTAAATAAGTTGCGACGTCGCACGTGCAAGCGTACGGTTATTTCTTCACCGCGAAAGTCTACCACTTGTTCCGACTGATCTACGATTCGGATTGTCAAATCGTCAATTGCTCGCACGACGATCGGCAGGTAAATGACTCGTGGTGGTGTTTCCGATATCTTATATCCCGGAGGCACGCGGGGTGAGAACTCATGTATGATGTGAACGGGTTTACCGTTACTGTATGAACCGGTGGTTATGTTACATTCTATCCGAATCATGTTCACGTTTATAATGTTTACAGGTACATCTGATTCGTGCCACGTATCCGGAGACAAGACACGGTCTGTAGAAAATCCGATAACAAGATACCTACATTGTTTGGTTTCATGAAATTGATCTTGTACACACTTCTGATTTCACTCTTCATTGTAGTGTTGTTTGCACGTAGAACGATGGGGTATTCATCATCAGCATTCTTGCTGCTACGTGGATACCGTCTGAATATCTCACGTTTCAAATACTCATAGATAGCTTCCAATTCGTATGACCCGTCGGGAATAGTAATCTCCTTGTCTCCATCGCCAAAGTAAAATTTATTATTATTATTACTCAAACTGATGTTTGGTATCGTATAGTACGCCTCGAAATCTATGAGACCGAGTTCGTATTCATCATCGTTCAAATCTATCGGTGGAAAGTACTTGGTCGATATTACACTACTTCGTCCTGATAACGTGAACGTGAAGGACATCGTCTGTTGGCAACGAAGTTTAGAAGGAAAATGAATTGTAGACGATGCATAGCAATAATTTATAACATGTTTTCTTGGAGAAATTTTACACACAATTGTCCACACACGCTCTCATAAAAATTTTGAAAGCGTATATGATTATACATGGTTTGAACATTTTTTCCAAAGTAATCGATCAGCTCGCTTGGCGGTTGAAGATTTCCAAAGCTATCCAAATATTTAACGTTCATTCCACTTTTCACGTATGCAACCCAATGTGTTCCAGATCCTTAACTATCGTCCAAATTGACGATACCACATTCATTTATCCGCGCTTTCCTTGGTAGTCTGTCACGCATAAACACTCCCCGAAAGTATGGCAACCCTTGACACATGCTTTCCAATTGAAAATTTGTTGTTCAATCATCTCTTACGCTCTTCGCTGGGAGTTTTTTTTCATCCTCTTTAAACCGCTTCCACGTTTGTACGGTGAAAGATACATGCCACGACCTTCCATGACTCGATTATGACGTTGCGCTTCTTCCAATTGTTTTCGAGCCACCTTCGCATCGTTTACAGCTTTAACAACACCTGCGGTTCCCCCTGTTAGTGCTCATATGGCTGATAAAGCAGGCAAGAGAAATGGTAGCAAACCTCTTGATCTTGTTCTTATTGTTAGTCTTACTCTTCGTCTTAGCACTTTTCAACCCCATACCAAGTTTGGTTTTACCTATCATGGCGGCCCACACAGCGGTTGCTACTGCTTTTTCACCAAACGATGCGTCTTTTGCTGTTATACGTTGTCGAGCTCTTTCAGCTAAAACTTTATCAGCCTCGTAACGTCCTTCGTTATCTTTACGTTGGGAGTAGGCGATATCGTGATCTCTGCAAGCTGCATCTAAAGGATTTACGCCACGATCTCCCCGAGCAAACCGCTTTTGTAATCGTGTACCAGGACCACAAAATTGATAGCCGGGGATATGTAGTTCGAAGGGCAACGCGTCTATAGCTTTGTTCAAGAGACCTGCTCCAACAGTCGTACACATAGAGAACAATCCTTTATCGTAGGTTCAACAACCAAATTCAAATAATATTTCACCATCGAAGAGTCGCGCCGATACTGATGTAAACGATGACATATCACTTGTATAAGTACCTCTCCAATCATGTGTCAATGTGTTCTAATTCCTCCGCAGCCAACCCGCACAAACTGTGAACAGGTATAAACACCAAACTGGAATATAAATAGCTCCTTCCAAATCAATTATCACATATAATTCTAAACATACGATCATCATGCGTTTTGTGAAACAGTCGGTGAACATTTGCGTACTCGCTAATCGTACGTTCGATGATTATGAACAAATCCGAAAACACGGTTCTCTGTTACCGAACAGTATACGTTCTGTGATATGGGGACCATCAAACTGTGGAAAGACAAACGGCATGATCAGTTTACTGGATAGCCCAAACGGTTTACGATTTGAAAATGTTTACGTGTACTCGAAATCTTTGCATCAGCCCAAGTATCAATACTTGGAGGAAGTGTTGTCGTCCGTGGAGGACATGGGATACTTTGCTTTTGCAGATAATACAGATGTGATCCCCCCAGTTCAAGCCCGAACAAACTCCATATTTATCTTCGACGACGTTGCTTGTGATGAACAGAACGTTATGAGGGAATATTTTGCTATGGGTAGACACTCGGACGTTGATTGTTTCTGTCTGCCGCAATCATATGCTAGAATACCGAAACATTTAATTCGTGATAATGCCAACTTGATCATTTTGTTCAAACAGTATGGCAGGAGTTTGCAACACGTTTATCAAGACCATGTGAACGTAGACATGACGTTTGAAAAATTTAGTGACTTGTGCGCGAGATGTTGGCAACAAAAGTATGGATTCCTTGTTATAGACAAGGATAGCCCCATGGACCGTGGTCGATACCGAAGAGGATTTAACGAGTTTGTTGTAACGTCATGAGTACATTCATATATTAAACTTTGCCTAAGTTGCACCGTCACCATGGAACAGGTGAGCAGTGATAACGTCGATGAAATGCGTGAACGAGCGAGAAAGGAAATGGTTACGAAGGAGATAGCCAAGACCAGCGCAGCCATACGTAAGAAATATCTAGCACTAAAAGTTGGAAAGCTGGACGCTGACGCGGCCTTAGCATCAGATTTGCGACCAATAGTTGAACCTTTGAAACAATTGATTGAAAATACATCCATCTCTCCATCACCAACACCACCACTACCGCAGACGCAACCCGTTGAAACAACGCTTTCTTCGTTGTCTGTACCAGTGTCGAAAATATTGACACCGATTAAACGCAAGAAGATTGAAAGGGCTAGACATATGAAAAGACTGCGTGAAGATATGACTCCATACAAGTCTCGCCGTGTAAAGAAAACATGTATCGGTCGTGAATTGATGCCTACGATTCGGCTAGAAAGCAGCATCGACAACAACGATAAAAATGTGAATGACGTTGATGCGGGACCTGGTGAAAACGTGAATCCGAATGCAGTTGAAACGGCGGCTGAAATTTTCGAAACTTCCATGCAAGATGACACTGAGGCAAATGTATTGGGGACGTCGATACGTAACATCATGGAAAATCCTGAAACATACCGCGAGGAAAGCGTATATCTGCAAGAAAATCTTGGACCTTTGGCGCGAGAGTATCTGCGAGATTTTTTTGTTGATACATCAAGAACGATGGATAACGTATATCGTGTATATTTGTTCAATGATAAGCTGATGATTGGTGATTCCACCTTTGATGTGGACGTCGCCAACAACATCCTCGTGAACGGTACGAGGTACAAGGGAACTCGCGGTCTCTACGAATTGATATTTAAAAGAATACCCGATGAAACGTTATATACGGAAGCTGATAAACTAGCGTACAAGAACATTCTCACCATTACACACGCTCACAAACGTGGATATTCCTCGATGAATCCCATGATGGCTAACAGAGGTTACAAGTACAAGCATATTATAGCACCATTGTTCACTTCTCGCCATGGATGTGGTTTACAACCTAGACTTCCAAAAGCCATGACTGTAACGAACAACATGATCGACTACGTTCACTGGGACGATCCGAACGAGCTGGTGGAACGTTTGAAATTACTCATTGCCTCGCGAAACGCTGGTCATACAGGCCATGATAATGAAATCATGTCGATAATCGAAGAACTTCGCGAAGCAGGTTTGATTATAAATTAGCAAGACTTGAAGTTATCGAATCAGTGGTTCATAAAATGCCGATCAATAAATTTGGCACGTTGCTAGGACCGAATGAACCGAGAGGATCATCGTCAACATCATCGGCATCATCATCATCAATCTTATCATCATTTAGGAATTACATGCACGATAACGCATTGTGCTCGGACGGAGAAACGTTCGACGCGCGAGGAACGAAGATCAGCCGTGTGGCGAGCCCCACAGAAAACAATGATGTCACGACTGTATCATACGTTAACGACCTTTTAAACCAATGTATGCAAAAACAAATGCAAGATGTTCGAAAAGATGTTGAGACCGTCCAAAAATCTATTAGTACGACCTTGAAGAATGGATTTCAACGCGAGATTGAGGCTGTTAGGAGGTCTCTTCAAAATTTAGAGGCCACGGAATTAAAGATAAAAAACGATATGGAGGGTAACATTCACAACAGAACACTCGAACTGCAGGAAGCGATGAAGAAGTTCTATGCTATGGAATGTGCAAAAGTCATGGAGGAGATAAATCGCAAGATTCGAGTATTGAATGATCAAATGCGACACTATGAGAGCAGTGTAAAAACTACAGAGGATAAAAAATAATGTTTCATTGAAAACATATTCGTCCCATTCAAATTCATAAAAGAAGCGAAACTGTGAATCCTTGGACAGTAATCGATTGAAAATCCTAAAGTAGCAGTCCTGGATAGAGAAAGCGATGGATGATAACTCTAATGAGCAATGTGTAAAGTGTTTGGGTTGCGTCATTCGATTCTTGCACATATTTTACACATTCTTCGAAGAAAAGAGAGGAGGAGGAGGAGTAGGAGGAGGAGGAGGACAGTAACTAACGGACGGTAAAAACCATAAGAAGATCAAAACCACAACAACCACAAAACATCAAAACAACAACTACTACTACTACTACGGTAACGACAGCGGCAAATTATGAGTAAGGAAAAGGTGAAATTGGTACAGGAGTTGCACGCACCGGCCAGACGTAACTTTCCACGCAGGCGAGTGCTTGTACATGGATTCGACGATCTCTGGCAAGCGGACATAGTAGACGTTCGTTCATATGCTAAAGAAAATCGTGGCCACCAGTATATTCTCACAGTTATCGATGTATTTAGCAAATATGCGTGGACTGTTCCCCTAAAAACTAACAGTGGGAGTGATGTAACTAAAGCCTTTCAAACCATATTACGGACGGATGGAAGAACTCCAAGCAATTTGCAAACTGATATGGGAAAGGAATTTTATAACAGGATTTTTCAAGACTGTATGAAGAAACACAGCATCAATCATTACTCTACGTTTAGCATCACGAAAGCTTCCGCGGTTGAACGCTTTAATCGCACATTGAAAAACATGATGTGGAAGTGTTTCTCCTTGAATGGAACGTACCGCTGGACTGATATCCTGCCTACACTAGTATCGGATTACAATAGGCGAAAACATCGTACCATCGGTATGTGTCCGATCGACGTGACCCGCGACAACGCCGACCGTCTCCTGTCAACGGTATACAGTAAATTGAAAATTGCTGGCTCAACAAAATTTCAAGTTGGTGATAAAGTACGCGTAAGCAAGTTCAAAACTGTGTTCGACAAAGGATACACACCGAATTGGTCGACAGAAGTGTTTGAGATTACAACGGTAAAACAAACAAATCCGGCTACGTACTTGTTAAAGGATTCGAAGGATTATCCTATCGCCGGAGGTTTCTATGAACAAGAATTACATCTAGCCACGCATCTGGATGTGCACCTAATTGAGAAGGTTATACGTAAGAAGGGAAACAAGATGTATGTAAAATGGTTAGGATTCGATGCTTCTCATAATTCGTGGATCAATAAAAAAGATGTACTTTAACGTTTTTATTAAGTAAATGCCTATTACACATTATTTCTTCTTATTTTTATACTATAATGACCCCAAGGGAGCGTATGTGTTGAATTATCTACAACATATCTTTTATCATCATATTGACTTAGAGCTAATTTCTCTTCACTTATTGTGTACACGTCATGTCGTACGGACCCGATACGATTTTGACGAACTGTCTTCTCCACATTGTTGTTAAGACATTCAACAAAATCTTCAAACCGTATGTCTCTGGCCGTAACATTTTTGTTTATACCCTTTATTTTTTTAACACACTCTTGCACTCCGTGTACTCGAGTAGCATACATCTTAGCCTTCAACCCTACAAATTCTGTCATAATCATACCATTATTTTCATCTTTCATTAAGCCTGGCACTTTCTTGTTGACTAGCGGTAAACCGTACAGATTGTCTTTCGCATAATCGCTTGTGTCAAATCGGTCTATGTCCTGTTTCATCATTTCATACACATCCTCACACTCAAGTTCATAAATCAGACTGTCTGTATCTGTGTATAAAACTTTGCATTTTTTTGCGAAAGTTGGAAGCATGTACCCATAATGAAAATCATACAAACATGTTTTAGATATGTCTAAAATACACATTCCTACATAAACAGGTTTAGAAAATTTAATACTCAGTTTCTTTAGTTCAATAGCTACCAACTGATTTGAACATATAGTGCGGCTATGGAAATTAGGTTTCGCGATTAAAGCCTCAGCCCCGTATCGTCCATCCCATCGTGTAATTAGTTTGACATCGGCGTGATTACGCACGTTCTCCATCGTCTTCCCGAAAACTGCGTTGTTCATTAATTTAAATAAATTTTTGGAAAATTCATTCGACGCGTTCATGCGTAATCTAGTATTCAAGTCGATGTAGTCATGTAGCCATCGGGATTGATTAAACTGTAGAACACGATGTATCTTTTTCAACTTTAAACCATGTCTCAAACATTGTTGTAAATAGCGATAATGTATCACATATCGCACTTTATCCTCGAGCGTGGCAAGCAGTTTCCTCTGCTTCTTACCCTCATGATTCGGGCAGAAAGGAAGGTCAGAGTGCACATCATGGATTTCATGCGGATATTCCAAATCAACTTCTAAAATATATCCTGTGGAATCATCTGTCGGAATCGAATTGATATCAAATTTAATTGCACGTTCCTCCTCGACCCATCGAAAACCTCCGTACGGTAGAGGTTGAGACATCGCCCAACCATACAAATTGTTTACATCAAAATACATCAAATATGTGGAAACTTTTGACGGATCATAGGAAGGTAGATATTTATTATTCGCGCGCGCATATCTGTGAGAGCATTGACTCAGTCCACCACGTATCCCACGCTCAATGAACAATAACATATCGACATCGGTCAACAATTCAAATTCAATATTGGTGTACTTCAACATCGCGTCCCACGTAAAACCAGGAAGAGTAAAATAATGTGCGGGGTCCAGATTGTAATTCGTTATACAGTTGTCACGGAAATTTTCAAAAACATCTGCTAATAACAATACATCAACTTTTAGA
This sequence comes from Nysson spinosus, assembly GCA_910591585.2. Taxonomy (NCBI): domain Eukaryota; kingdom Metazoa; phylum Arthropoda; class Insecta; order Hymenoptera; family Crabronidae; genus Nysson; species Nysson spinosus. The sequence continues at coordinate 2,077,341 of OU342855.1, forward strand.
TACAAATCGCTGTACTCTCCCAAAGTCTCGATATGGAAACGTGACCAAACTTCCATCGCGTGTAGATAGTCGACCTCGGATATGTGACTATCATGTAAGCGATTGTAAAACAGCGCACGCGCTGGTAAACATGTATCATCCAGTTTGTCATAAGATGTTACATAATCATATAGAAAGACGCCCTTTCGAGTGAGCAGATCCAAATCGCTGTCGGAAAAATGTCTAAATTCATTTCGTATAGTGTGTAAATTATTTTTATGCAAATATGAAGACAGCTTGTCGAGACTGGAGTTTAGAAACTTGAAGGAATCTATGAAACGGAACTATACACACTTCTTATTTCTACCATCCGGGTCCTGATGGTTCCCTACGTGTTTTGTGAAAGAAATATATCTCTCTTTCGTTAACGGTAACAGGTCTACTTTACCCTCGAATGTGTTAGCCAATTCTTTAATAATGAAATGTGCGATAGTAACCGGACAAATTATGAAAAACGATAGGTACAATAAACGACGTTTGATAATTTAAATTACAAACTGAATGTGCAGGGCCACGGTACACACCTGTAAAATGACAATGATCACGAACTTTTTCGTCACCGTCACGGAAAGGTTTCTCACATATGTGACAACAGGTGGACTGTTGAAAATGCAATGATTGTTCTTCCGTTAGCTGGTTCATAAGAACTGTCCTGTCGAATATCGTCTTTATGCGAAATCCTAGCTCATACAATTCGTTTGCAAACCATTCGATAGATCCTGACTCGCAACGATACGAGTGATAACCACACAACGACTCGTCGTACGTGCAGTAAACATAATATCCAAAGCTGTATGGTCGGTGTCGTTGATATGACAATGAACGTACGTGGCTTTGCTCTTTCGATGAAATATTCTCCAGCAGACATTCCACATCAGCATAGATAATGAAAGGTGCACGCTCCTTGTAAGCGTAATTCTTAAACCGCAGCCACTTATCACTTTCAGTTGGAAGTATTATTGCACAATCATTCATTCGTATACAATCAACCGAGTGGGTTTCTAACTTTTCTTTTGAGGTGCAGCGGTGGAGACAGCTGGGGAGAAACATGATTATCATTATTATTATTATTATTAGTTGATCATGTATTGCCCATACGTTATCGAAAGAAAAAACATATTGCTTACCGATCACAAATATATATCGCGTGTTGTTTATTGTTAACTTGAGCAGACAACAACCTTGAAAGATTCTTTATACATGCAAAATGATGATGTGACGGATCATTCGAATTTGTAAGAAGTAGTAGGTTGACATGTTTGTTTCGTTTCTTGGATGTTAAATGAAACGGCTCACACGACTCACGGTCCCATCCGTAAACATTTATTGAAATGTCGTTACGTTTCTCAAACTTGCTGATCTGATTCAACATCATGGGAAGTTGAACACCTTCTGCGTGGAGCACATTCGAGTAATGCGGATATGAGGTGGTTCGATTAGGATTTTTGCTCTGGGAGGCTGGATAAAGACTAGCAACTACCGACCAAAAGAAACATGCGTCATCGTCACATTTTATGTTGATTACAGCTTTCTTCGCTTGTACCTTCTGTGGTAGAGAAACAGTGCAACCTGCATGAATTGGCTGATGCTTGTTGACGTTTATCATCAGGTGCAGTATCCTCGATAAAGCCCATCCGCTGTCACGTTCTTGAAATTCGCTCATCGCGACTAAAATCGGCTGAATCACATCTCTCGAGTACCACTTCCGTATATCAGACGACAAGTATAGTTCACAATTACGAGTGACAAAACTCTTCACCTCCACCTTATTTCGCAACATGAATTCTGCTTCCAATACAGCGTTCACTTTTACACTCCCCTGTTCATTAATAATGTTTGTAACACGATTCGCTACCATTCGCCTTGCGTGTTGAAGAAATTGTTGTGGGTGGATGTGCTCCACGTTGATCACAGCGCCGGTAAAAATACGATTTCGGAACGCTGACTCAACATTTTCCCAAACAAGAGTTGATGCTCTTGCACCACGACTCGAATCAGATAAACCGCTGCCCACACGTAAATAACGCTTCCGCATTAGCACGTTCAAGTTTTTTATTCTACAACAAATTGTCGTCAGACAACGTTTCTGACCAATCGATAAATCGCTTTCTTTTGCAATCATGTAATCAATAATACAAGTCAAACTATCATCGCACTGGTCTTTCCACGCCAGATACGTCTCCTTAGTTTGCACCAATTTTGACATGGATGTCAATATCTGAAAAATGTTCTTGATGGTATCCATGTTTATGCTATCAATCTCGTTAGCACACTAAACGCTTGATTCACGACTACACACTCTTTAAACAATGCTCGTGTTAATTTCTTCTCCTTTCAAGATAATCTAGCCGTTGAATTTCAGATTCGTACAATTGTAATATGATTGTAAGCTGAGAGGGGTACACGTACTACTACGGAGATTTGATGCTTCATGAAAAATATAGAATTACCGCGAGAATGAAATTCAACACCTTTGTCGAATGCGAGGAGCAAGCGAGGGCCTAGACGTCGCGTGAAAATATAGAGATACTGTGAAACTAATCAAAAATTACTCATATATTGTTCGTATTTGATGCTTTGTAGTTTTGATGTTCTGGTGTCTATGGTTCTGATGTTTTGGTATGTCAATGACATTCCCATTCCAATTATATAGCTGCGTTTTTAAAATAAGATTTAATGAGAAATGAACATATAAATTCAGTAAAATGGTTTGAAAAACGCTACCGATTACTTATATGTACGCTGTCTAAGCGGTTCAGTTTCATTGTCCTTTCGCTGTAATCTCGTGGTGACATTCAGCACTTTTGTTGATAGCTGCATCCATATAATGGTGAAGACGCTCTGAAGAGTGCTACACTTACGTCTTAATCATTCCGCGCGCACGCTCAATTATTAATAAAATTTAAATAATGGCGCAAGCTATCGTTGATGTCCAGGGATTTAAAATGGCGAATAATAAATTTGTTATTAAAGAAGTGGCGATTCTGTTGGGAAACCGATTTTCGCATTGGACATTCAAACATCCATTCCCTTGGGCTGCTTTAACGGAAGTTGAGAAGCGCCAATGCAGGTGGTTGACGGAGAACCATCATGGGATTGGGTGGAACGAGGGGCACACCCCATATTGTATGGCAACAGAAAAAATGAAAGCTGTATTAGATTGTGAAAATTTAGTAATCTATACGAAAGCGGTGGAAAAGAAAAGGTGGCTAGAAGAAGTGTTAGAAAAAGAGGTATACAATACCGAGGATGACGTGGAAGTGATGGATGCCATTCCGGTAATTTACGCTTTTACCAAATCTTATCCATATCTTACTTTATTGAAAATTTTGTTACATAATATCATTGTTATATGTTAGTTTTGCTACGTGCAGCACTCGCTCGCTACACATAATCGATTTTCGTACGTTTAGATCTTTACCTGCGCGGCTGGCAACGAGGCGCAGGTAAAAGGGAGAGACGGGCTATTACGGCCGTTCACGGCGAGTAGAAGGGACAATTAGTGAAAAATGCTTTGTATGTGGGGTTGTAACTCGATAAGCTCTGTGGCGTTTATGATACGGACATTTATTGCTTAATAAATAATTCACTAGGGAGTGCAATGTGTAGGGTGAAAGGAAGCAAAAATTTTTTTCTCTTAATTTGTTTATTTTATAAGAGGTGTTCAAATTGTCGTCCCCCTGTCCGGATGCAGGCTCTGCATCGTTTTATAAATGAACGTTTTAAATGACGTGCGTATCCCGCTTTAGTTATTTGTTGAGCTGCTACTTTTATGCGTTAGCGTAAATGCGACACTGATCTGATGGGTATCTCGTAAACCATTTCCTTCAAACAACCCCAGTAAAAGAAGTCCACGGGATTAAGGTCTGGTGACCGCGGCGGCCACAGAATTGGCCCCAGACGTCCATCTGCCAGTGTATATTTCATCTCAAAAATAGGAAATTAGATGCGTCCGTATCATAAACGCCACAAAGCTTATCGAATTACAACCCCACATACAACGCATTTTTCACTAATTCTCACTTTTACTCGCCGTGAACGGCCGTAATAGCCCGTCTCTCCATTTTACCTGCGCCTCGTTGCCAGCCGCGCAGGTAAAGATCTAAACGTACGAAAATCGATTATGTGTAGCGAGCGAGTGCTGCACGTAGCAAAACTAACATGTAACAATGATATTATGTAACAAAATTTCCAATAAAGTAAGATATGGATAAGATTTGGTAAAAGCGTAAATTACCGGAATTAGCTCCTTACGCGCATTAATACGAATATCTTTGCACCTGAAAGGGATAAGTGAAAGATTCAAAGCATTTTCAAATCTGGGCTAATCAGGAAAGTTTTTAAAACAATTGGCACGCTTAGTGTATTATACTTTTTTTACAAGACAAAAGGACAAAGTTAGATGATGGTGAAAGGGCAGAGTTGAAACGTGAAAAGAACCATTATTTTCTGGATGTCTTATTTATACCACTGAAAAACTGTTCCCTGTGGAGCATTGCGCGTCTTTTATAGAACATTATGGCAAAAACAGATTGAAAATAGTCCTTCATTTGTGGCAACGGCAGCAAATAAACTGTACGGAGGTACGGATTTTCATAAAAAAGACAAAACCGCCAATATCTCGAAAACCGTGAGAGTTTCACTAGACATGACATAACAAATTCTAATAGAACAGGGTCTGATCTACCCCCAGTTTCAGGTTGATCGTCGAATTACCGGACACCCTGTATATATATATACCTTATTTATTATATTATATTATACTATCACGGCACAAATATATGCATATGCCTATTATTTTATTATATATTCCTCCTTTTTAATAAATTAATATTAACATGTTTATCATTTGTTATAATGATTATTTACTTTCCCTTCCTGGATAATTAGAATACCGACAACATTGAGTATTGAAGGATTCGTGGTTGTGTTTAAACAATCACAAGTTCGTTTTCTGTTGCTTTTATTAGACTGGTCTTTTCCGTTCGAGTTTCGAATCCTTAATGAATTTTACATTTAGGTCTTATCCTACGAAACTATCCTAGGACGAACTCGTTACCTAATTGGTTGGGCCCGAAAGCTGGTTCAACCAATTAGGTGGTTTTTTCGATAAGGTTGCACCGCCTATTCCTCACGCCCTAAGCGCGCCTTTTCCTGGAATGGGGGTGTAACCTGTCAGGGAGGATATCTTGCCGATGTGACGAGATGCAGCAGGCTTTCCTGCAGGCCCGAAATTACGCCTCCGGAGGTCCCCGACCGGCGTGTCTGGACTCGAGGGCCCTTAGGAAATTCCGGGTTTATGACACTTGCGAACGCTATTGAGCCTGTCGACTATTCTTCGCGGAGGAAGTGAGTTGTTCCTTTCGAACACTTAAAAACGATGGAAAACAGTTCCTCAAAAATAGCTTACGCAGGCGCGGGCGTCATAAATCGTTTTGACCGTTTGCACGCCAAGTATTTTCACTTGTACGTGCATCTGGCCGCTACAGTATTGTATCGTTCATATTCTCATATTGTCACAATATTTGCATACTTCGAATGATGAATGTTTCGAGAAACACTCGCTGGTAGATTGCGAACTACTGGCTCTCTGCTTTAATATTATAATATATGAAGCACTAATAAAAACAAGTACTGTTTAAAAATGTGTGTTATTTTATCCCTCCCTACCGATAATCAATTTGCCATCCGAAATAGAGTCTTCTTAGTTTTAAAAATTCATATGAAGCGCTAATAAAACAAGTACTGTTTAAAAATAATATTCGTATTTCTTCGGAGAAAATATCTATTATTCACGGGCCTCTAAAGTATCGTCAGCAGAAAATACGAAGACTGCTTAGCTAAGCTTTTTGTCCGTTCAAGACGACGAGTGTCGAGAAAGAGTATGGTGTCCCCTCCACTCAACTTTCCGTTGGGGCAGCCTGCGCTAAGGAAATCTATAGCCCGTTCCAACGAACCTTTCACCCAGCTCACGCAGCCCCCACTACGGCCACTACTTTATCCACGGCTTCAACTTGCCGCGGGAAGGAAACTTCATATATACGGTGTCGAAAAACTACAACTTACAGAAAGATTTCTTAGTAGTGTACGCTGCAGTAAGAACATTTAAAACACTACTTGGTATATATACAAGTAACCGCATCATACAGGTTGACCGCTTAGTCCCTCAGTTGCATTTTTTATGGCCCACGGCATTTGCCGGATATTGAAGCCATTGTTACCATTATTAAGGGAAGTGTTTCGCGCAACCAATGAACTAGTAGACTAAGGCAAACTTGTCATAAAAAATGTGCCTTGCACATGTTTGGAAAAGTCAGGATTTCTTCTTTTAATTCTTTTCCGGAATTAATTAGAAATCTTAATACTATGGAATGTATGTATGAGTGTAGTAAAGTATTTCAGAAATATTTACTTCAAAAGTTTGTTACAATATAAGTACAGTCCTACGTAGTCATGTTCAAGAATTTTCGGTACGCCGTATATATTGATTCTGAGTCGCTTCGTCGGTGACGTCACATTCGGACTACGGCCAATAGCGTGTTCGGAGCAGGGAATGGTAGTGGGGACTTGCGCAGATCGAATGTAAACTCGTCGGAATCAGGTGAAAGGTTCGTTGGAACGGGCTATATGGTACACCGCATCCTCCTTATCACCTCCGAAATATTGCATTTTCACAATCCAACAAAGAGTCGATAGAAAATCTCTGTCAATCATGACTCCTAGAGATTATAAAATTTCCATGGTGTTGCCAGGTTTTGCGAGGATTATAAACGTGTAATGGAGGATTGAGAAAGACTGTATAAATAATTATGAATTACTTCAGTATACATTTTTTAGATTCTCTAAAGAATCGTAATACATTCGTCCCTAGGAAGTGACCGCCGGTGCAAAACTGTCTAGCTAAGCTCTTCAACCATTCAAGGCCGCGGGGACTCGAGAGAGAGAATACGATACCCTTCCAGGGTGTGGTCACCGGTAGATGATATCCTCATATGCAAAACTGCTTAGATAAGCTTTTCGGCTACTCAAGGTCACGGAGGCTCGAGAAAGAGTACGATTACTGTCCGGATAAATACCTCGTAAAATAAATAATTAAATTATGATTTTCAAGACGTGGTTGCGGGCATCCTCATATGTAAAAACTGCTTAGATAAGCTTTTCGGCTGTTCAAGGTCACGGGGGCTCGAGAAAGAGTACGATGATTGGCCGGGTAATAAATAATTAAAATTGTCCGAGGTGTGGTCACCGGTAGACGATATCCTTATATGCAAAAACTGCTTAGATAAGCTTTTCGGCTGTTCAAGGTCACGGGGGCTCGAGAAAGAGTACGGTGTCCCCACCACTGACGTTGCATCAGCTCAAGGTCAGAAACCCTCGAGAAAGAGTACGGTGTCCCCACCACTGACGTTGCATCAGCTCAAGGTCAGAAACCCTCGAGAAAGAGTACGGTGTCCCCACCACCCAACTTTCCGTTGGAGCCGGCTGGGGGGGGGGGGGGGTCTAACGGAAAGTGTCACAGAATCGGCCTTTCTATACTACTAATTTAAATATCTAAATTGGATTGGTGTGCATTTTTCCGGTTTCTGGCTGAGGGCGAACGTCAGAGGCTGATGGTCTGTAAAAACAGTGAAACTTCTCCCCTCGACGGCATGGCGGATATATTTAATCGCCGCGTACATCGCCAACAGCTGTCGATCGTAGGCGCTGTACTTTTGTTGCGCCGGATTCAGTTTCTTCGAGAAAAACGCCAGTGGTTCCCACTCATTGTCCCGGAATTGCTGCAGCACCGCTCCTAACGCCACGTTTGATGCATCCACCATCATGGCCAGTTTGGCCCTGGGTGACGGGTGCGCCAGCGTGGCTGCATTCCCCAGAGCTGTCTTGATATTTTTGAACGCAGCCTCTGCCTCGGATGACCAGTCCACCGTGTCGCCTTTCTTCCCGGATGTCAGGCAACCTGTAAGCGGGGCTTGAATTTTCGCCGCCCCGGTGATGCAGCGTCGGTAAAAGTTCAGCATCCCGAGGAACCTGCTAAGCTCCGCTTGGTTTACCGGCTTGGGGTAGTTCATGATGGCCTCTACCTTATTGGCCAACGGGCGGATCCCGGTTTTACCGACCGTGAACCCCAGAAATGACAATTCCGGCACGTTGAACTCGCACTTCGCTGAGTTGATAACGACGCCGAATTTTTTGAGACGCTGGAACAATTGTTCGAGGTGCTTCATGTGTTGCTCTCTGGAGTCCGAAGCTACCAGCACATCGTCGATATAAACATACACGCTGTCCAACCCGCGCACCACTTCGTCCATAAAACGCTGAAACGATTGCGCGGAGTTTCGCAGCCCGAAAGTCATGACCGGAAACTCAAATAATCCGAAAGGCGTCGTTATCGCGGTCTTGGGTACGTCTTCTTCCGCGACCGGAATCTGGTGGTAAGCGCGCACCAGATCAATTTTGGAGAAGACCGTTTTTCCGTGTAGGTTCTGCGCAAAGTCCTGGATATGCGGTACCGGGTACGCGTCGGGTACCGTCCTAGCGTTCAACGCACGGTAATCGCCGCACGGGCGCCATTCGCTGGTTTTCTTTGGCACCAGGTGCAACGGCGATGCCCACGCACTCTTAGACGGACGAGCGATGCCCTATTGCAGCATGTATTCAAACTCCTGCTTTGCCGCCTTCAGCCGGTCCGTGGTTAAACGCCGCGGTTTCTGCGATACCGGAGGCCCCGATGTGGTGAGGATATGGTGCCTCACCTCGTGCTTAGCTGCCCCGTGCTACGCTGAGGGTCGTGTGATGCACTCATACTGTTTTAATAACGCGTACACTGCACTGCCTGTCATTGGCGCCACGCACTGCGCTGTTTCCACTCCACCGGTCGGTATTGTTCCCGGCACTGCCAGCCCGGTGATCTTCTCGATCAGTCGACGGTCCTGTACATCCGGCAGAAGGCCAAAATGCGCTAGGAAATCTGCCCCTATAATGGGTCGCTCCATGCCCGCGATAATAAATGTCCACGGGAATGCCCGGCGTAACCTTAGGTCTACGTTTACGAGTGTCTGTCCGTATGTGTTGATCCGTTCGCCGCCGTGAGTAAAAAACTTGATTTCACTCGCGCACCGCTTACAATTTTTCGCGGAAAAACACTCACCCCGGTGTCCACCACACGGTACGCTGGTACGTACACGGCTGGGTACATCTGTTTGCTCTGTCCTTGAACCGCCAGTGGTACCAGCACATTCCTTTAGGGCGCTCCACCGATTTCGTCTTTGACCGCCTACGATACCAGCTGCCGGACTGGCTGCGCGTACTCTGACGCCCTCTTCCCTCCAATTTGGAGGTTACCAGTGCGGCAATCTGTTCCACGAGTGCGTTGACGTCGCCAAATGCCGCGATGTTGCTCGTTGATGCGAGCGGTGTTTGGGCTGGCGTTACTTCCCCAATTCTGTCCGCCAGGGCCGCCATTTTGTCTGAGTAGACGCCGTCTTGTGTGGCCAGCACCGACTGCATTGCCACCGGCAATCTGCTTGCCCACAGCGTCCTAATAAATTCCTCCGGAACAGCGTTGCCTGCTAAGCTCCGCATGTGCCGCAGGAATTGCGATGGCGTTCTGTCCCCTTTTTCCTCGTGCTCGAGGAGCTGCTTGATCTTCCGCTGCTTTGAAGTAGATAATCAGGTAATCAGTCCCTCCTTCAGCTTCGTATACTGGCTCTCTGCTGGCGGTTTGAGCAGGATATCTTCTACTTCCTGCGCTGACCTTACGTCCAACTGCGCTACCAAGTGCCAGAACTTCGTTTCCTCTTGCGTTATCCCGCGCAAAGCGAACTGCGCGTCTAACTGGGCGAACCACAGCGCCGGCTTTTCTGGCCAGAATTCTGCTGCGTGGATCGCCACGGCCGAATTTTGTGCTGCTTCTGCCATTCTTCTTCGAATCGTTCTTCTTCGACTCGGGCTTCTTCAAATTGGGTTTCTTCAAATCGGGCTTCTTCAAATCGGGCTTCTTCGAATTGGGGTCACCAAATTGTAGGTCTTATCCCTACACGCAGGATTAAGGTGAAATCACTTTACACGTGGTTGCCGTTTGAGATACTTCTCGATGTTTTATTTTCGACTACTCGGTAAGGCGGGATTAGAGAGACTGGGCCTCGTGGTCATTGAGGACGCCGAGCATACCTCGGGTTATTTTCTGGGGCACCTCGTGTCCGTGCCTATGCGTTTGCGGTTCTGTTAACCGCGCTACCTGACGGACTCACTAGGGAGTTGCGTTTGTTCCCTACAATGTGAAATCTAAAGGCAAACCAACGAAACCGAATCATTAGAAATTTACAGGAAATTGCTTCAAGTGTGGCAAGTCAGGTCACAAAAGTCGTTACTGCAAATCAAAAACGAAAAGTGGTGAATCGTCGGATGCAACGACAGCAATCACTTGCAACGCTGAAGTATCTAAATCTAATTTTTGGTGCCTTGGCAGCGGCGCTACGAAACACATGTGTAATACGGAAAATAAGTTTAATCAATTGAGACGGGATGCAACAACAAACGTTTACACAACGGCAGACCAATGTGTTAAATCTCACGGTGAGGGAAAAATTAGAGTGAACGTGCGAATTAACCGGAATAATTCAAACTTAGTGGAATTGAAAGACGTTATTTACGTGTCAGAACTGAGGAACAATTTACTATCAGTTTCTGCTATTACGGACAAAGGATATGTTGTTAAATTTGGTCAGAACAGTGCTTCAGTAAATCGTACATGTTCGAGCGTCCCGAGTGGAATTGATTGGTTTTTTTGTAATTACTTAGTTATTTAAATTCCGCTCGTGGAAGTTAACTGCCGGATCGTTTTGATCGAGGAACGGAGCGAGAACGGGACGGCAGGTTTCAAATAACTGCAATGACTTCCATTTCACCACACGTAAATAAATATATTATTAATTAAGCGGATTTAACGATGAGACGAGCCGTATTTGTACGGAGATCCTTCGAATATCGCCGGATAACGATGATAAGAAAACGGCGTTGCGATATCGAACAGACCAACGAATATTAACTTTCAACGGATTACGGTTGCTTGTGTATCGGACGAAAATCGGTACGCGACTGAATTCAAATGCGACGACTAGTTAGCACTCAAAACGAAAAAACGGGCTACCCGAACAAAGGAACACATATACGTGTCAACACCCGTTGCCGGCCAGTTCGGATTCAAACAGACAAAGCCTGGCAAACGGACAACGTGCTCGGTAACAGCAAATTGACATAAACAGACTAAGTCTCTACTTTTTGTCTGTTCGGGGTCGGCTTCTTTGACTCGACTCTAACGGTCATAATAGTGCGACTAAATTAAATTTCTGAAAGTATTCCCGAACAGTAAGGAACTATTAAAGTTTCTAATTGTGCTGGAAATAATTTGAATCTGTGATTTCAAAACAGTCTGGGTTTGTTTATTATCGTTTAGCAGCATTTTAATGCTGTTCGTATAGAATTCTGCATCATCCGCATCCGGAGTACCAAATAACCAATTAATTGCATAGGATACACCGTTAACAAGACCGTGTCGTTTGCGATTGCTAGGCTCGGTGCCTATCATGTTGTGTAGAATTTCATTTTTGTTATGAATTGCCTGCAGTTCTTCCATTATAGTTTTTAACGATTGTTCGCAGTGAAAATTTAGTGAATTCCGTCCAGCTTTGTCTTTCAATAACATACCACAAAGATTGTGAGATTTCTCATAATTAGTATTTAGGACTCTTCGTGCATAATTTAAGTAAGAGATATTAATATGACTTAACAGGGTTAGTTTATTGTTAGAAATTTGCGCGATACCAAGCTTATCGTAGAAGAGGCCACTGGTGTGGCCAATGGGATTATTAGTATAGAAGGTACAATTTATGAGACTAGAAAGTAGAAGGAATAGGAGAGTTGGCGCGATGATCTGGAATTTGATAATGTTTTAATATATTAGTGTGGTATCTCGCGGTTTTTCTGCCTATTTGTAACTCTACGGTATTATTTGTATATACCTTCGTTATTTTGTAAGGACCCTTGAAATTGGGTGAGAGTTTTTTGTTTAGGCCCGGCTTTGTCTGCTTTTGAAAAATGCATACAAGATCTCCAATTGAGAATTCTGTCGGATTGGATCTTTTATCATAATAATTCTTGGATTTTATTTTTGAATTGATCAATATTTTCCTAGCTATTTCGAAGGAAACGTTTAACTTATATTGTACCGATTTCACGCAGTCATCGTAGGTATATTGTAATTTAGGTTCTTGGACAATAGACGAGGGTAGGTAGGCCTCCCTTCCAAATAAGAGTTCGTATGGTGTGAATTGTGTAGATTTATGGATAGATGTGTTGTAACTGAATATTGCAGATTGTATGTATTCATCTCAATCAGTTTGTGTTGCATTAATATAGTGTTTCAAATAATCCTTTAGCGTTAAATGAGATCTTTCGAGCGATCCATTAGTTTGAGGATGATAGGGAGTACTCGAGATGTGCTTTGTTTTAAAAAGTTTACTCAAATCCTTTATTAAATCGGACATGAAGTCTGAACCTTGATCGGTTAAAAACGTTTTAGGGATCCCGAAGTTAAGAAAGATTTTGGCTAATACCTTTGCAATAGTTTTAGCTTCGTGATTAGGGCTCGCTTCGACAAGACAAAATTTGGTTAAATCATCCTGAGCTGTTAAAATAAATTGATTTCCTGCGTCGGTAAGAGGTAGTGGTTCTACGATGTCGAAAGCTAAACGGTCGAATGGTTTTTCGGAAGTGCTTGTTATTTCCATTAGTTGCTTAGTAGGTTTAAAATTAGTTCAATTAATTTGACACGAATGACATTTTTTTATGTGCTTCTCAATATCCGTTTTCATACTTCGCCAATAATATTTTTCTTTGATTTTAGTGTAAGTTTTATTGAAACCTAAGTGACCTGACAATATACTGTCGTGATTCTCTTGTAAAATATTTTCGATTTCGGTTTGATCCTTTGGTATGATCCTTGAGGTATTCAATATTTTTATTTTGTTTCTCGGATATAGGAATTTTAACATTTCGTGAAGCTGTTGAGATTTTATATTCGTATGATTTTTCGGAGGTACTAAGTTGAAATCCTTATCTTCTAATTCTTGCTTCAGGTTCTGAAGTGACTCAAAAATATTTGTATACTCTAATTTATCAAAATGCATACTTAATGGATATAAAAGATAAATAGTTTGAAGTTGATTCTTTAATTTCGAAATTTCATTTATACTAGGCTTAAGAGTGCTAAGATCAAAGTTAGATTTAATATAGTCAGAATATTGGTTTTCTTCATCCAGATCTTGAGACCATAATAAAACGATCGGATCTCTACTGAGTTTCGTTATTGGAGTATTATCTTGTTCGAACGTTATCACGGTCTGATTAGTGTAATGGAGTTTTATAAAATCTTGATAAGAAGGTAGTTCTTTGGTAGTGTAATTAATTAGTTCTTGATTTTTGGGACAGAGTCGGGAAAGTCCATCAGCATTGGAGTTAATACGTCCTGGTTTATACTTGATTTCGTACTGGTATTCGTCTAATCTTAATCGCCATTGAACTAGTTTCGAGGAGGGATTTTTACAATTAAATAACCACTGGAGTGGCCTATGATCTGAATGCATCGTAAAAACACGTCCATATAAGTAAGGACGAAAGTGTTCAATAGAATTTATTATGGCTAATAATTCCTTCTCCGTGGTAGAATAATTTTGTTCGGATTTATTTAAGGTTCTAGAATAGTACGCGACATGTAGATCCTTTTCTTCGACTATTTGGGAATGTACACTGCCGATACCTGCATTTGATGCGTCGCAGGTAAGAATGAACGGTTCGGAGAAGTTAGGGTATTGTAAAAGAGGTTTCTCTATTAGGTTTTGTTTTAGATTTTGGAAGGCATTCTCTTGTTCGTTGGACCAGGCAAAATTTGTGTCCTTTTTTATACCTAAGAACATTTTAATCTGTTTTTTATTTTCTGGCCGTGGCATATTCTTTATGGCTTCTACTTTCCGTGGGTTTCGTTCTACTCCCTTATTAGTAATTAAATGACCAAGATATTCGCATGACTGTTGTTACTTATTATTTGTTATTTATTATAAGTTATTACAGTTCCTTAATCTAGAAATGTGTGAAACGGAGAGTGTACAACAGCGTATAGTCGCGTGCAACGTGCAACGGAACAGAAACGAGAATATATGTACAACAACGAGAAACGTTGCGCGGGACAGCGATTCTCATTTGGGTCGGCTAAGTAGATTTTGGCGCAACACCAATTCTAACAACTGTTTTAAAAACTCACATTTATTAGGTTGAAGTTTCAAATTATTTTCGCGTAGTCTCGAAAAAACATTTAATAGTTTGCGGTTATGGTCTTCTAACTAAGAACCGTAAACTATATCATCGAGATAAACAAAGCATTGCTTATGGTTTAAACCGGATAAAATGTTATTCATGACCCTTTGAAATCGAGAGGGTGCATTCTTTAAGCCGAAGGGCATGCGTGTAAATTCAAAGTGCCCATTAGGAGTTGAAAACGCTGTTTTGGGAGCATAATCTGGATCCATAGGAATCTGGTGGAATCCACTGGCAAGGTCTAAGGTGGTAAAGTAATGAGCGTGACCTAATTGATCCAATATATCCTCGATGTTCGGGCGTGGATACGCGTCACCTATCGTTTTTTCATTAAGTTTGCGATAATCTATGACTATACGCCATTTACGTTCTCCCGATGCATCTGGTTTTTTCGGAACAGTCCATAAGGGACTGGACCAATAAAGGTACTAAAGTTAAAATAGGAGCAGGTATTTTTTTCGATACGTGCTTGTATTTACAATAGTGATTAAAGCCCGACTCTGTTTTTGAACCTTGATAATTGCGTTCGGAATTATTAGGGTTCGTTCCTCATCTAGTACCTGAGATAATATGACACCTCCTTCAGGTTTTGAGGGTTTTCTATTTGAATTGAAATAACGGTTTCCGATCTTGGGTTAATTACTATATGGGTGTCGTCGTGTTGGTAGGTGTTGAGGTACATAGGTATTGGAATCGATATAGAGTCAATAGAAATTGAAGAGGTAGAATAATCGATATTACAGTTCCTTGATCGGAGAAAGTCACTACCTCCATCAAATGGGGTATTTGTAGGACTATTTAAGACTTGAAATCTTACGTCGAAACATTTCTGAAGAAATTCTAATTGAATGGTTGTTTCTCCCATCGTCTGAACCGGTGCGTTGGGAGATAAACCGTTTACAATCATTGCATTAGAATCTGTAATTTGAAAATTGTACAAACTAGACGATTTAATTAGAGAAACGGAAGCACCTGAATCTATTAGAAATTTGAATAATTTATCTTCGGCATTGGAAAATATGGACTCGAATAAAACATATACTAGGTTATCCGATTCTGGTTCTAGACAACAAATCTCTACTGTAGGAAGTGGTTGAATGATCGTGTGGCTTGGTGCGTCGTTTCTTGTGAGTGAGGATATTGTCTGATTTGGTCTGGTGGATCGGAACTTATATGAGTGTTCCGAAAATTTTGATTTTGATTTTGAGAATATGAAGCTTGTTGGTTGTTAGTAAGAACCGGAGTGGTATCTGGGGCTTGAGGTTGGTTTTGTCTCCTAGCGTTATTATACTGTCTCTTTCTACATTCGCTAATAACGTGACCCGATTTCTTACAATAATTACATACTTTAGTTTGCTGCTGATTATTTGCTGGTCCTGGATTAGGATTGTAGCTTGTAGCCTGATTATTATGTGTAAGATTTTGGTTTGGACGATTATTGAAATTTATTGGCAATGGGTTATTACGGCTTGTATTTCTGTAGCAATCATCTCTATACTCTCTTAACTCTCAATTCTTTTAAAACTCAAAACTCTTTTACAACTCAACTCTTAGCTCTCAACTCTTTTCAAAACTTAAACTGCCGTTCCGCAACCGGCCTCATATATATACAATCTTCGCGAGCACACGCACGCCCTCGTTCGCCCACCGATTATCCGGCTAATCAGCCGTTACAAAGATTCTCTGGCTAATCAGCCGTTACGCGTTTGGCTCTCTCGCACACTCGCTCGCACTCTCTCACACTCGCTCCTTGGGCCGTTACCTATTTACAAATTATGTTTGTCGCGGACAAACAATACTCGACCCATGCTCAACACGCAGATCGCCCGTGGGAAAAATTAACCGTCAACTGATTTTAACGATTTCCACCTTCTACATATGTATATAATACTACAATGTAGTGCTGGGGAGGACGGTTGCCAAGTCATAAGGTAGCCGCTGACTAAGGGCTTGTCTTGCTTATTCCTCAAAACAAGACCCTTAGGTGAAAAACATGTTGCCAGATGTGAATCAGAGGCTATGACTCGACCTGGAGAAGGTAGTCCTATGCTCGTGTAAACATTGGCTAAGGGCTTGTCTAGACTTAATACTCAAAACAAGTCCCTTAGCTTGAAAACATTCGTATTCGAGTAGAGTCATCCGACATTATAATGCCCTCCGCATTTTTAGAAGGATTAGGAACATTATTTGATAAAAATCATCTTTCAAGCGGCATAAAACCAACCAAGGAGAACTATCAACTACTTTTACATATTAGCAAACTTCACGTTTTAGTAAGTCAAAACAAAATAGTTTATCAGCTATCAGTTCCTTTACTGGAAAATGACGAATGGAAAATAGAGAAATTGTACCCTATTCCAAAACGACATGGCAAAGCTTCTGACGTACTTGTAATCGAAAGTAATATTGTTTTAGAAGCTAACTTTGCTTTCTTACCCATCGATTCTGATTATTTGAAAACAAAATGTAAAGGGACTCACCAATTTACAGTCTGCCGTCGTACAAGACCAAGCCACTCATATATACATTCAAATGACTGCCAAAGTAACATCTTAGGGACGAAACCTACTGTCGAAGATTGTGGAGTCGCTCTTTTTAAAATTCACGAACTTGTCTACATATCACTAGAAAGTCCAAATAGATTTATTGTAATACCAAAGAAGCCAGTAAGCGCTCAAATTTTATGCGACAAAATGGAAAGCGTAACGCTCAATTAGGCCGCTCTTATAACAACCTCTAAAGATTGCACTATAATCACTGAAACTACTATAATGAAAATAGGAGGAAAAATCGAGCCTGTAGAATTCAATATTAAAGGGTCTAGCCGGTTAAGGGGGGCCAAAAGTGCCCCTAAACCAAATTGGACTTGCGATGGGTCAGTCGATAGCTAATGAAAAAAAAACAATCTGTGCCAAGTTTCAACTTTGTATCTCGACTGGGGGGGTAGTAAAGGGCAAAAAACGAAAAATCACGTTTTTGTTCAATTTCTTCCAACTGAGTGCATGAAAAATTTTGAAAAAAATTAATAGCACGTCAGTTAGCGATACACATATTATAGAATTTTTTCAGATTTTTATGTTGCAAATCCAAGCTGTGAAAAATAAAAAACCCCAAAAAATGCCGAAAAATACCGATTTGGTATTGAAGGAGTTGCCGAACTATAATTATATAATTTGGGTAAGTGGGTATATGTGATAGTATTGCTCTCAATTTTTTTTAGATTTTTTGATTAGGTGCGCCGTAGTTAAAAAAATTAAAAACCGGATTTTTCGGCGTTTTTTGCGTGTTAGATTGACTTATAGGGCGAACTTTCGTATTATTCTCTAATAAATAAGTGTTTGTGCAGTAATCAATGTTTTTGCATCCGGCAAAGCAATATAGGAATTAAGGAAACTAAATAAATAGAGAAAATTGGAATTACTGTGCTACAGGCTGGTATTAGAGCCTAGAGCGTAACGAATATTTTCAAGTGGTTCGGTGGTCCCGTGGCAAAGCGTCACGCTGTTGAAACGCTGCGGACTTTTTTTGTAGGTTCGCATCCCACTTAGGTTAATTTTTTTTTGCATTTCATTTTCTTAACTTTTAACTACATAACAACCGAACTATATCAATATCTGTTTACAAGTAGTTTAAGCATATTTTTGAAATATTCTAATCTGTACTATACGTAAATATGACTTTGGAGCGCATGTTTATCTTTAAATATAAGACATTTAAAAAATTTGCTTAAACTATGTTTAAACTAGTTCGGTTGTTATATAGTTAAAAATTCTGAAAGTGAAATGCAAAAAATGTTGAGTCTACATCGCTTGAGACCCAGTTTTACTCCAGACTACAAGGCGTTCTTCTTGGAAGAGCGGCCGATTTCAGTGGCCGCTTATCAGCACGTGCAGACGATATCGATATGCTTTGAGGAAGCCGCGGCACCGCTTCTCAAGGACCACAGTTGACGGCGATCTCCCCTTGTTTTTAGGGGATTCGTGATCGAACTGGTGGGAGAAGGGATATAAGTCCACTCGGATTGCTAGCCGGGCGGTTAGTCAGTTAGTTATTCTGTCCGTCATCTGAGAGTCTCGAGTGATACGATCCACCATATCGAGAAATACGATTAATGCACTTCGCGTTTGCAACACGGCGATACAATTGTACTTACCAACAGTAACACGCATCGAGAAAGAGCCCACACGAAAAGCGTGTGGATCGCGGACTCGGCGAATTTACAACTCCCGAAATTGCACCGCAAACATTGGTCCTTCGAGCCGGATAACTTATCTGAGTTATCGGCAATTTAACAGATTTTGGTACATTTTGATCGCGAAGTGCAGTGAGAGAAGTTGCAACTTCTCAGTGACTAAAGAACAGTGTTGTGGCACCAACTAACAGAAGTGCGCGACACATTAACAGGATACTTGTCCCAATAGTTTATGAGGGCATTTTTGTGGCACGAATTAACTGACGTGCAAGATACACTAACAGGCTACCAGACTAACAGGATTGATAGCCATCAGGGCATCAGCTAACAGAATACTAGAAGACCATCAGGATTGGAAGCCATCGAGGCGTCAATCATTATCAGCATTGGCAGACTAACAGACTACCAGATCTCCAAGCTTCATCGGAACTATCAGTCATTGGGTCTTCATCTGACCGTACAAGTAGAGGACGTCTTGCATCGCAGATACGCCACATCAAGGGTCAGCCGAGCTTACCGTCGGGAAACGCCTCCAGTATCAGGTCAGTCCCCACATTTCCCGGCTATCTTCCTTTTCTCTTCCATATTAATACTACCGCTATCTGGGTACAAGCATGTCGGAGCAATTAAAGGAATTGAAGCACAGAAGGGGGTTAGTTAAGGCCTCAGTTACCAGGACTCTAACGTATGTCGAAAAATTAACAGACGCTAATTTCGACAAGCAACAGCTTAAATTGCGCCGCGAGGATTTAAGCGGTAGACTTCGGGAATTCGAAGAGATACAAGGAAAAATCGAGTCAATCGAAGAAGCAGCCGATCACGAGTCGGCTCGCGAAGCCTTCGAGAATAATTATTATTCTCTTATGTCGCGAATTGATCAGCTATTGGGACCGACTTTACCGCCGTCTCCCGTACCTTCTCAACAATCGTACGTTGAAAACATTAACAGCATTAGCAGTTTATCGAATCAAATTCGCTTGCCAAGAATAGATCTGCCGCCCTTTAGAGGTGCTTATGAGGAATGGTTTCCCTTTCACGATACCTTTCTCTCTTTGATACACAATAATATATCGTTGTCTCCCATTCAGAAATTTCATTATTTGCGGTCCTCTTTAAAGGGCGACGCAGCAGACGTAATACGATCGCTAGAAATTTCGGCGATTAATTATATCGAAGCATGGAACATGCTAAAGGCAAGATACGATAACAAACGGCTTATCGTTCAGACACATCTAAAGGCACTCGCGGACCTTCCGACTTTACAACGGGAGAGTAGTATCGCGGTACGTCAGCTGCTTGACGGCACCCTTAAACATACACGGGCTCTTACAGCATTAAAACGCCCGGTGGCACAGTGGGACGATTGGCTCGTTCATCTAGTTGCCAGTAGATTAGATCCGATAACTAACAAGGAATGGGAGACGAAGCTCACACCGTCGAATTTGCCTACGTTCGATCAACTAACAGATTTTTTAACGCACCGTTGTCAGGTGCTAGAGGCTGTAGCAGGGAAATCTCCGAAGGCCATGAACACAAATATTTATAACAGGCAACATCCGCGACAACCGATCGCTTCGCACGTCGTAGCGAAATCCCCTACGTGCCAAATATGTAAAGGCAATCACTACATACATCAATGCGAGAAATTTGCTAGGTTGCCTATCAGAGATCGGATAAGAGAGGCTAGGTCGAAAAAACTATGTTTAAACTGTCTTAGATCCGCGAGTCACAACGCTAGCACGTGCAATTCGGGTTTCTGTCGGAAATGCAACGGCAGGCATAACACATTATTGCACATAACTTCCGAGTTGTCTCAAAACGTCCCGACCTTAGCGACGGATTTTGAGGAACCAAGCGTCGGTTATACAATCGTATCAAATGTTAGTCACGATTCGCGTTCTAGAGGCTCTCCTCAAATATTACTTCCTACGGCATTAATCGAAGTCTTCGATTCTCAGGGAAGTGCTGTAATGAGCCGTGCGTTACTTGATTCAGGATCGCAATCATCCTTCGTAACTCGCGAGCTAGCTAACCGTTTGAGATTAAAGCAAAAACCTTTTGACGTTCCGATTGTCGGCATTGGTCAAACGACTACCCGAGCGTGTCATCAAATTACTGTCAAATTCAAATCGCATTACAATGCATTTAACAGAACGGTCGATTGCGTCATTTTAGATAATATCACGCAAAATCTACCCGCAGTATCTATTGACAACAATGTTTTCAAGATCCCGGCAATATCAAGTTGGCAGACCCGAATTTGGGTAAATGTTCAAAAATAGATATCTTACTAGGCGTTGAAGTATTTTACGATCTACTGTGTGTTGGGCAAATCAAGGCAACACGTTCTCATCCGTGTCTTCAAAAATCACAATTGGGTTGGTTAGTCTCCGGTCGCGTATTTAATAGCAACAAGCTCCCAACTTCCACAACATGCCACTTAGCCGCCTACGATAGAGACCTTGATAAAATGATCGGTAGGTTTTGGGAAATAGATGGTTGTTCGACTAGCGTCGCGCGTACTAAGGATGAAAAATATTGTGAAGAACATTTCGGGTTCACGCACAAACGAAATGCCGACGGTCGCTTCGTGGTACAGCTACCCATAAAGCGTGACAAACTAGTAATGCTCGGCGATAACAAGGCGACCGCATTAAAAAGATTTTATAATTTGGAACGCAAATTAAACAAACAGCCTAAACTGAAAAGGGATTATTGCAATTTCATAAGGGAATATGAGGAACTAGGTCACATGAGGCGCGTAACACATAGCGACATTGTGTCTGCAAATGAATATTATATGCCGCACCATGCGGTATTGAAACAAGGTAGTTTTACAACAAAATTAAGAGTTGTTTTTGATGCATCGTGTAAGTCCGAGACCGGTATCTCTTTAAACGATGTATTAACAGGGGGTCCGAACTTACAACAAGATCTTTTTTCAGTTATTACGCGTTTCCGAACATACACATATGTGATTACCGGAGATGTGGCTAAAATGTACAGACAGGTTTTATTGGACAACTCACAGACTAGTCTTCAAAGAATATTTTGGCGCGACGATGACAAACGACCAGTTGACACTTACGAATTGACAGTTACTTACGGCACCGCGCCGGCTTCTTTCTTAGCAACCAAATGTTTACAAGAGATAGCGATAACGGAGAGAGACGCGTTTCCAATAGGATCCACGGTCATACAACGCGACTTTTATGTTGATGACCTTTTAACAGGCGCTAACTCAATTTCGGAATTAGTCAATATACGCGATCAGGTGATCAATATTTTATCAAAGGCGGGTTTCGTCCTTCGCAAATGGGCAGCAAATGCGACAGAGGCCTTACAGGGAATTCCAGAGCATTTGGAGTCAAGCATGGTCTTAAATCTAAATAAAGAAGACGATATTCGAACGTTAGGCGTGCAATGGAATCCCAGTAAGGATTTATTTCAGTATTCCATTCCGGTAACAGATTCTTTGCAGCGCGTCACGAAGCGGTCTATATTGGCCTCGGTAGCGAGGATATTTGACCCATTAGGTCTGATAGGCCCGGTAATTGTTACAGCCAAAATAATAGTGCAGCGCTTGTGGCAAGAAGGCCTTGATTGGGATGAGTCCGTACCGATCGCGCTCCATACCCTTTGGTCGCGTTATGAGCAACAATTGCCGGTTCTGAATAGCATAAACATCGACAGGCACGTGATTTGCAGGAATGCAATAAGAATTGAAATACACGGCTTTTCAGACGCGTCCGAGAATGCTTACGGCGCGTGCATATACATAGTATCTTTCGACGCTCATGGAAGGTTATTCAGTCGACTATTATGCGCAAAATCGAGAATTGCGCCCCTCAAAATAATTTCTTTACCAAGATTAGAGTTGTGCGGGGCGTTGTTGCTCGCGAAACTCGCAAATAAGCTGAATTCGATTTTGTCCATGCCTATAGAACGCATACATTGTTGGTCGGATTCAGCAATCGTGTTGGCATGGCTTGCATCGCCTTCTCGGACTTGGACCACTTTTGTTGCGAATCGCGTGTCCGAAATCCAAGAATTGTTACCCGTCACTTCCTGGGGCCATGTACCTTCAGCACAAAATCCAGCGGACATTATTTCTAGGGGCGTAACTTCAACGGAACTTTTGAATTCAGCGCTTTGGTGGGAAGGTCCACTTAAATTCAATAAAGACTCTAACGTTGCATCTCCTGAGCTGACTTCCGATCAAATACCCGAGAGACGGAACATATCAATTGCCTGTACGGTCGCCGCAAGGAATAACCGTGAGCGCCCGCCACAATTCAACGACCTCATTTTCGCTAAGTTTTCTAGTCTCACGCGATTGATACGAGTGATAGCTTACTGTATTAGATTTATAAATAACGCACGCCACGCGAATAAGCGAAGTGCGGGTTTGTTAAAGAATTCTGAGCTCGCGTTATCGAGGATTTGCCTGATAAAAATGTGTCAAATGGATGCATTTGAAGATGAGATCGTGTTGCTTCGGAAACAGCCGGACGCCGTTTTAAGAAGCAGTTTAGCTAGCTTAAAGCCATTCATTGATAGCGAAGGTGTTTTGCGTGTCGAAGGTAGACTTCAAAACCCAAACTTGCTTTATGATGGTAAGCATCCTGCTCTAATACCGAAATCCCATCCCTTTGCAAGGCTAGTTATTGAACACGAACATAGGAAAAATCTCCATTCGGGCCCGCAAATGACTTTAGCCGCGGCACGGTGTAATTATTGGCCCATAGCTGGCAGAAGTACTGTCAGGAACATAACGAGCAAATGTGTCGTCTGTTTCAAGAATGCTCCAGTCAATACGCGTTATCTGATGGGCAATCTACCTGAACATCGCGTCAAACCTTCTCGACCATTTGCTAACACAGGGGTTGACTACTGTGGACCCTTTCTAGTAAAGGAGGGGCAACGTCGTAATTCTAAATTTGTTAAGTCCTATGGCGCGATTTTCGTATGTATGGCGACGAAGGCTGTACACATAGAATTAGTGACAGATATGTCAACGGACTGCTTCATCGCCTGCTTGAAGCGGTTCATGGCTCGAAGAGGTAAACCTGCTAATATCTATTCAGACAATGGCTCCAATTTTGTGGGAGCAAACCGCGTTTTAGGCGAATTGAACATACAGGTGTTCGACGATGTGGCTCGAAAGAAAATAAGTAATTTATTAACCATTGATGGGATTAATTGGCACTATATTCCCCCCGGGGCTCCAAACTTCGGCGGGTTGTGGGAGGCGGCTGTGAAGTCCGCCAAATATCACTTGAGGCGCGTAGTAGGGAACGCATCCCTACGGTTTGAGGAATTAAACACTGTGCTTGTGCAGATAGAGGCGGTATTAAACTCTCGTCCCCTTACACCTCTTTCCTCTGATCCACATGACCTAAGCGTCCTCACCCCGGCCCATTTCCTAATCGGGGACTCCTTGCTATCGGTTGCCGAGCCTGACTTGCTGGAGATACCTATTAACCGGCTGTCTCGGTTTCAACATATCGAGAGGCTGCGCCAACATTTTTGGAGCAGGTGGTCAAAGGAGTACCTCAACCTACTGTATCAGAGGCCCAAGGCCGCTTTAAGGAGCAGTCAACCACTCCAAGGGGATAGTCTGGTCGTCATACGAGACGACAATCTTCCACCCCTGCAATGGCTTATTGGAAGGGTGGAAAAGGTACTACCTGGGGCGGACCGAGTCGTTCGAACGGCACTGGTCAGGACAACCAAGGGCATCTTCAAGCGACCAGCAACAAAGCTGTGTGTGTTGCCAGTGGACCCTTAGAGACTCCATATTTTTTATTGGACTTTATCATTAGTTGTTGTTCAGTTCACCAATGCTTGTACATAATCTTAAGCCTATATTTTAAGATTTATAATTTTAAGTCGACATTTCACTTTATCTATATATCGGTTTAAGGTAGCTTTAAGCAGAGGCTACCTCGTGGTGTAATTTTCACTTTCATTTGCGTGTCGGGTTGTTGATTTTATTGGAAGGTCAGGCCTTCCAAGGGGGCCGGTATGTTGAGTCTACATCGCTTGAGACCCAGTTTTACTCCAGACTACAAGGCGTTCTTCTTGGAAGAGCGGCCGATTTCAGTGGCCGCTTATCAGCACGTGCAGACGATATCGATATGCTTTGAGGAAGCCGCGGCACCGCTTCTCAAGGACCACAGTTGACGGCGATCTCCCCTTGTTTTTAGGGGATTCGTGATCGAACTGGTGGGAGAAGGAATATAAGTCCACTCGGATTGCTAGCCGGGCGGTTAGTCAGTTAGTTATTCTGTCCGTCATCTGAGAGTCTCGAGCGATACGATCCACCATATCGAGAAATACGATTAATGCACTTCGCGTTTGCAACACGGCGATACAATTGTACTTACCAACAGTAACACGCATCGAGAAAGAGCCCACACGAAAAGCGTGTGGATCGCGGACTCGGCGAATTTACAACTCCCGAAATTGCACCGCAAACAAAAAAAAATTAACTTAAGTGGGATTCGAACCTACAAAAAAACCGAATCACCACCGAACCACTTGAAAATACTCGCTACGCTCTAGGCTCTAATAGCACAGTAATTCCAATTTTCTCTATTTATTTAGTTTCCTTAATTCCTATATTGCTTTGCCGGATGCAAAAACATTGATTACTGCACAAACACTTATTTAATAGAGAATAATACGAAAGTTCGCCCTATAAGTCGCCCAACACGCAAAAAACGCCGAAAAAACCGGTTTTTAATTTTTTTAACTACGGCGCACCTAATCACATAATCTAAAAAAAATTGAGAGCAATACTATCACATATACCCACTTACCCAAATTATATAATTATAGTTCTGCAACTCCTTCAATACCAAATCGGCGTTTTTCGGCATTTTTGGGGGTTTTTTATTTTTCACAGCTTGGCATGTGTTTTATTTGCAACATAAAAATCTGAAAAAATTCTATAATATGTGTATCGCTAACTGACGTGCCACTAATTTTTTTCAAAATTTTTCGTGCACTCAGTTGGAAGAAATTGAACAAAAACGTGATTTTTCGTTTTTTGCCCTTTACTACCCCCCCAGTCGAGATACAAAGTTGAAACTTGGCACAGATTGTTTTTTTTTCATTAGCTGTCGAATGACCCATCGCAAGTCCAATTTGGTGTAGGGGCACTTTTGTCTACCTTAACCGGCTAGACCCTTTAAGAATGCAAGTATTAAATACACTCCAGACGAAGTAGACATATTACAAGAAAACTTAAATTCGGTACCTAAAGTATCTCCTAATTTCAATGATTATAGAATCTTTTTAAACCAGATTGACAACCAACTAAATTTGTTAAAATCAAAAAAATGGGTACTTAGTGTTCAAAACATCAGGATAACTATCCTACAAATACTAGGATACGTCTTCTTCCGCCTAGGCATACTTTACGGACTTTATTAATGTAAAACTTTTCAAATTTGTACGCCCACTAAAATCTTTTTCTCTCTGCTCAGTCCTAAATCTACGGTAAATAAAATTATACGTCGAGAAAAAACGAAGGCACCACGACCATGTATCCCTTCTCATTCGGACCTCTTGACACATGACGACATCGAAGTTGACATCGTGATCCTTAAACTGAAGACCAGTTTTGCGAGACCAAAATAGGTCTAAAAAGGGGGGAGTGTGACGACCACCCTGATCGCCCGAGGTGTCATTACAAAGCGAGGAATACCTGATCGCTTTATTTCTATTGCATACCGGGGAATCGACTCCGATGATGCGACCTGACCCGATCGGTTGTTTCCTGCTGCGGACTCCGGAGTCGATTCAGATATCGCGCCTTGGCGGCAATACCCCTGATCGCCCCTACTCTCTAGCAATAAGACCATATATAAGGGCGTGCAATGCATAAAATAAAGTTCTCTAGTACTAATTCGACTCCTAATCGTGATCTTTTCGAGCTTGACCCCGCGCCGTACTATTATTATATTATATATTCAAAGCTCTTATTAATACGCGTTTTATTGTCTTAAAACAACAAAGTGTTGCGTTTACCGTGACAGTATTTATGTAGGTTTCTTTGATAATATTTTAGATTTGTTTACAAAACGATATTACTGTCGCGTAATACTAATATCCACAGAATACCCTCGAATAACACAATACTACATAATATAGCATCGTCTAGTGCGGTTAACAATTTAGAAAAGTATATAATGTGATTTAGGAAGGTGGAAGAAAGATGGAAGAGCATGAGATGCGAATAGACGATGAAGAAACAACTTGAGTGATACATTTTATGTACATTGTATCTGTTTGTGAATGTAACGTCGCGAAAGATGCGTGGAATTACAGAGTAACTGATCTTCTTGTTCCTCAAGGGGGCAAGGAACATGCGGCCTTCTAAATCCTTAAGTTTTGGATGAATCTTATGAAATCCTTTTAATTCTTGTAAGACGAAGATCCCTCGAAGGGGGAAAAGCGGGAGAGGCAAAGACCCGCGTTACGTCCTGAGAGCGTCGTGACTCGTTGGACACAGATATATGAAACATATATAGAATTAAGTAAGATTATGTAAATATATACTTATGCTACAAATTAGGATACTAAGAAGGAAGGTCAGGTAGCTGTCACCATATATGCATTTGCATATAAATATATTAATCTTTATTCTTATTCTTAATCTTATTTATGTTATGATTTTAAGATTAAGCTTAATTATAAATAAATCTCTCTCTCTCTCCGATTCCTGTATTAAGGTAGTTGAGGAGTATCCCTTCTTTCGAGGTCTTTTAGGTTTAGTTTTAATAGACCAATATCGACATCCAGTAGAGGTGGAGCTGTACTGAAGTCGTAAATCTGCCCTGTAGGATCCTCAGGATGCAAGTTGCTGGGATAAATCCATGGGTTGGTCTTTACCGTAATAGGTTGTTAATTTATATGAAGTCTTATATTCGGATGTGGCACGTGGTTCATGTGTCTGTATGTGTAGATGATACTAATCATAGTGATGTATTAATAAATGGAATAAATAGAGGAATATACTCCACTAGGATTAGTTGTATTTATTTAAGCGGGAATATGAGGTATCAACTGTAATTAGCAGTCTGCCGACCTATTTGTTTACCTTCGCTCAGAATCATAGTGCGACCGTTTGTATCTGGCTTTTCAAACCGTATAGTGCGTTTTACGTTATTTCAAGTGTTTTTATCTACGTTCTTTGCTGCTTCTTAAACTATTTAGGAGCTGCATTAATAACTTGAGTGTTCTGAATTGAAACTGTTGTCCTCTCTATTTGTGTTTAAGTGTTGAAAGGGCTATTGCGTAGAGGTGTTGTATCTTTCTCTGTATCATATAAGATTCTACTATACAGAGTCCGGTATGTCTCAACAAAACGGCAAGGGCAAAGGGTGTAAAATCCAGGTGGTGAATCCGACCAAATGCAATGATCGTGGAATCATCTCTCACACTGGAGTGACCTGTTTAAGTCGTTCTGGGGACCCCTGGTTTAACGGTCGATTACTCAATTCTAAAGCCGATACCGTGACCTCTTAAGCTTCATCCGGCTCACCTGGCTCAATAAACATGACTCAACTATGGTCTACCTTGCCAACTATTGATGTTACATCAGATACTTGATACAGATGGAGCTTCAAAACTTCAAACAAGACCTCTTTAGTCAAATTAAAGGTGAAATAGCTTTAATTAAAACGGACGTTGTGGGTATACAACAAGTTGTAAAAGTATTTGAAGAACGTATCAAGATACTTGAATCTCATAGTTCTGAAAAGCCTAATCTACGGAATGAACCTATTCCAATTATAAATGACTGTATCTCCGAAATAAACCTAAGGAATGAAAGATCCAGGA
This sequence comes from Nysson spinosus, assembly GCA_910591585.2. NCBI lineage: Eukaryota > Metazoa > Arthropoda > Insecta > Hymenoptera > Crabronidae > Nysson > Nysson spinosus. The sequence continues at coordinate 2,105,794 of OU342855.1, forward strand.
ATATTATTATTCACGGAATATCGGAATCCACTGACACGACAGCAGAGGGGATTATTAATTATGACTATAGAGCAGCGCTTATTGTAATCGAACAAATTCGATCTGGTGATCTTCAATTTTACACCTGCAGATTGGGCAAGAAAACTGAACAATCTCCTAGGCTTCTCAGAGTTTAATAAACTCGAAGGAAGATGCTAAATCTATTCTAAAAAAACAGGCATAAATACACTGGACCATACAATATAACAGACGACAAAACACCAATGGAACGCGCATATCTTTCTCAACTCCGTGCTCAAATAAGTGATTATAACTCAAACGAAACGTACGATATTCAAAACGTACCATCAAATACATTAATGGTACTCCAAAAATTGTAGATTTTCATCAGAACAAGTAATCAAAAAACTGAATCAAGTTCTTTTAGTGTATTATTAGAACGTTCGCGGCATTCGCACAAAATTGAGAGATCTAATGTGTTCCGTAAATTCCTCCTGAGTGAAATATAATCCTAATGAGTTATTATCCTAAATGAGACGTGCTTAATATTGGCACTGGTGAACTCCGGTGAACTGGGTCTATAATGTGCTTCGGATAGACAGAAATTTGTTGACTAGCCCGTATAAGAGGGGTGGTGGGGTACTCGTGGCCATTAGGCTTAGTCTATATTACAGTTTTATTCCAGTGTCCTACACTAATATAGAACAACTCTTTGTCAAATTATCCGTCGGAAATCGATCTATGATTATTGGTGGTCTTTATATCCCCCCTTCCGCAAATATAACGGTTTATACCGATCACTTTAATACCGTACACGATGTGCTGTCCGCTAATCCTGTTTCTGATGTGTTAATTGATGGTGATTACAATCTTGCTAATATTCAATGGTCACCCCTTATTTCGTCTTACCCTTCTTTATCTTCTTCTGCTGGTAATACTGACGAATTAATTTTATACTCTTTAACTGAACTTTTGCACCACTTTGATCTTCCTCAGTTAAATCACATAGCAAACAGCTCTGGTCGCATTCTTGATCTCGTATTTACAAACATTTGTCGCTCCCACATTGAAATTCCTCCAGAATCACTATTATCAACTGATCCGTATCATCCCCCACTCCTATTATACGCTGAACTTGGCACGTCACACTCAACGTCTAGTGTACCCTCGTACAAGTTCGATCTTAATAGAGGCGATTATCGTCAGATAATAGAGTATCTTAATGCCATTAACTGGGATCCACCTATGAAATACCTATCAACTGATGATGCGGTTGAGTTTTTATACTACCATTTAACTTTTACTATCAATAAGTTTGTACCGAAAGTAGTTGTTACGAATTCTACGTAACCTAGGTGGTTCTCTAAAGAACTTATTTCGTTAATTAAGTCCAAGAAACTAGCTTATATCGAGTATAAACGTACTCGCACTAGCACTAATTACCAGAAATTCAGTAATCTCAGACCCAAATGTAAAACTCTCACATCAGCATGCCATGGCAACTATGTTAAGCGTGTAGAGCCAAATATCTAGTTCGACATCAAAGCTTTTTGGAAACTTCTTAACAGCAGTAGGCCTAATGAAGTCCTACCCTCCAGCATGTCGCTGAATAATGATGAAGCCTCGAATCCGGAGCACATCGCAAATCTATTCACTCAGCACTTTGAGTCAATTTATACCTCACATTATACTAATCAAAGTACGGTTCACACAACCAAATCACTCGAGATTCCGCACTTTACTGTTACCATCGGCGAAGTCCTCAGTGAGATAAAACATCTCAACCTTTACAAAAGCCCTGGGGATGATGGTATTCCTTCTATTTATTTAAAAGAATGGGAGTCCGGATAGGCCGGTAGAGGAGGCAAGGTTGGGAGTGTGTCGCGAGCGGAACTTTTGGAGTAGATAGGCAGGTTTGGGGAAGGTATAGGTGGAAAAGGTATTGTGGGTGTGCGGGAAAAGCTGGAGAAAAGGTGAGGGAAAAGCAAAGTGAGGAGAACACAGGGGAGAAGAGCAGTGGAGCAAAGAGTCGGAGTAAAGAGGTTAGGATAAGCGGGTGGAGGAGGAGGAGGAGGGAGGTGGAGGGAAGGCGAGAGTGACGGCGTACACAGGTGGCGGTGGGAAGTAGGGAGGATAGACTCCTCTGTGGACAAAGAAGACTGAGTCGGTAAAGCGACGAGAATATGGACAAGCGTGAGGGAAAGGAGAAGGGGGAGAAGGGAGGAAGGAGAGGAAGACCGACGAACGCGGAAAAGCTGATGAGGGAGAAGAATGCAGGAGAAAGTAGAATGGATGAGTTGTGGAAAAACAGAAGGGCGTGGAGGAGGAAGAGGAGGTGGAGGTGAAGGAGGGGGAAAAATGGATGTTTGAGAGGAGTAGTAGAGTGTACAGGACGCCAGAGGGTGGGGAATGAGTGATGGAAGGGTCAGAAGGGTGGAAGGGAAGGATGAGGGAGGTAATTGAGGAAATAAGAAGAGGAAGAGAAGAAGAAATGGAGGAAAGGGGGAAACTGAAGGAAGAAACGGGGAGGCAAAAGGAAGAGATTGGGAAGCAGCAGGAGGAGATCGGGAGGCAGAGGGAAAAGAGTGGGAAGCAAAGGGAAGAGTTGGGAAGGATGTAAGAAGAGTTAGGGAGAAGTGAAGAGAGGGGCGACAAGGAGAGAGAAGAGGCAAAGGGAAAAATGCAGGAGATGGTCAAAAGACTAGAAAAGATAGAAAAAGTAGAGGGGAAAGAGGGGGTGATAGAACAGGGGAAATGGGGCAGGAGCGATGGAAAGAGGAGAGAAGGGGAGGATGGAGAAATAAGGAAAGGCGACGGAGTGGAAGGAAGAATGGAGAGGATAGAAAGGATAATAGAGGCGAAGGAGAAGGAGGATAGTGATTAGGGGGATGGAGGTGGAGAGGAGCGTAATGAAGGAGAGAGTGGAGGGGTTATTGAGGGAGATAGGGGTGGAGGTGGGGATAGTAAGAGTGAAAGGGGCCGGCGAGGGGGAGGGAGAAGGAAGGAAGAAAAAAGTGGTTTTGGTAGAGCTGGAGAACGAGGAGAAGAAAAGAGAGCTCATGGAAAAGAAGAAGAAGTTGAGGGGAAGGGAGGAGAGGATAGAGGAAGACCGGACGTGGGAAGAAAGAAGAACGCAGTGGAGGTTAAGAAGAAGAGCAGATGTGGAGAGAAGGAAAGGGAGGAGAGTGTGGATAGGAAATGGAAGAATAAGGATAGAAGGAAAATGGTGGAGGTGGGATGAGGAGAGTGGGGAGTTAAGAGAGGGGATGGTGTTAGGAAGAAGGAGAGAAGAGGAAGGGAAAACGGGAGAGGGGGAAGGGAGAGCAGGGGAAGGGCGGGTAGAAAGTGGGGAGTGGGGAGAGATGGGGGGAAAGGGAAAAAGTGAGGGTGGAGGAAGGGGAGGAGAAGGAGAAGGAACTGGGAATGGAGAGAGGAAGATGGAGTGGAAAGGAGAAGGAAGGGGAGGGGTGGAAATTAGGGTTCTGGAATGTGGCAGGGGTGAAGAATAAGGACAAAGAATTCTGGAAGAAGATCAAGGAATGGGAGGTGATAGTATTGATGGAAACGTGGTTAGACGAAAGGAACTGGGCAAAGATGAAAGGAAAGCTACCTGAGGGATATGTATGGAGAGCGCAACATGCGAGAAGGAAGAATAAGAAGGGGAGGGCAATGGGGGGAATGTTATTGGGGATCAAGAATGAGATAAAGAGGGTGGAAGAGGAGGAGGAGGAGAAAGAAGGAGTGATGAGATGCACGGTGAGAGTAGGGGGAGAGAAATGGAAGGTAATGGGGGTGTACGTGAGTGGGGACATGGGTCAGAAGTTGGAGATAATGGGGGAGTGGATGGAAGAAAGAGAAGAGGAGGTGAGGTGCATAATCGGAGGGGATTTTAATGCAAGAACTGGTGAAGAGGGAGGAGGAGGGGGTTGGTCGGAAGAGGAGGAAAACGGGAGGAAATCGAAGGATAAAAAGGTGAATGCGGAGGGAAGGAGATTACTGGAGAGACTAAGGGAGACGGGGTGGGGGATAATGAATTGAGTGGTGGTAGGAGATGAAGAGGGGAGTTCACATATACAGGGGGGGGGGATACGGTGATAGATTATGTGCTGGGGGATGAAGTAACGAAGGAAAAAGTGGAAAGAGTGGAGATAGGGGATGCGGTGCTGTCGGATCATCACCCGATAGTGGTATGAGCTATAGGAGGTGGAAGGAAATGGAAAAAGAAGAAAGAAAGTGGGGAGAGGAAACTGGACGAATGAAGGAAGGGAGAGATTCATAAGGAGGGTGGGCATCGGCGAGAGGGAGTTAGTGGGGAAAAGAGTAGAGGAGGAGATGGATGAGATGATGGAGAGGGTGATGAGGGCGTTAAGGGAGGAAAGCGAGGAACGAGAGGGGAAAAGAGGGAGAGGATGGTGGGACGAAGAATGCAAGAAGAAGAAGGAGGAAGTAAGGAGGGCGCTGAGAAGGTGGAGAAGAGGGAGAGGGATAGAAGGTGAGGAGGGAAGAGTATAAGGAATTATGCGAAGTAAAGAAAGAAGAGGAAAATGAGAGGCTGGAAAGGGAAGTGAGAGTGGCGAGGACAGAAGGGGAAGTATGGAGGATAGTAAATAGAGAAAGGAAAGTAAGGAAGAGGGTGAATGGAAGAATAGAAGAGAGGGAGTGGAAGGGTTATTTCATGAGGTTGCTGGATGGAACAGGTGTGAAGGTGGAGTGGAAGGGAGGGGGAGGCAGAGAAGAGGACGAGGAAGAGGAGATAAAATGGGAAGAGGTGAAGGAGGTGATGAAGAAGTTAAAGGGGAATGAGGCAGCAGGAGGGGATGAGGTGCCGAACGAAGTTTGGAAGTTTGGGGGAGAAAGGATAAAGGAAGGGGCATGGAGGAGATGCAGAAGAGTTTGGAGAGGAGAGGGTTGGCCGGAGAGCTGGAAGGAGGCGCAGATCGTACCGATTGTGAAGAAAGGGGAAGGTGAGAGGGTAGAGCAGTATAGGGGGGTATCGCTAATGCCGTCGCTATATAAAATTTATACGACGGTGTTAGCTGATAGACTGAGAGGGGAAGTGGAGGAAAGAAGAATGTTGCTGGAATGGCAGACCGGATTCAGGAAGGGAATGGGGGCGATGGAGAATGTGTATGTACTAAACTACATGATAAATAAAAGGATAGGGGAGGGAAGGAAGGGATGGTGGCCGTATTTGTTGACTTAAAGGCGGCGTTTGATTCGGTGGACCGGAATGTTCTAGAAAGGCAGTTTGTGGAAAGGGGAGTGAGAAGAGGGTTAAGGGCCAGGATCAGTGAGTTGTACGGAGAAACAAGGAGCAGGGTGCGGACGAGCGAGGGGGAAGGGGAGGCATTTTGGACAAGGAAAGGGGTGAGGCAGGGGTGTCCGCTGAGCCCAATGCTATTTAATCGGATATTGGCGGACCTGGAGGAGAAGCTGAAGGAGAAAGGATGGGGAGGAGTGAAAGTGGGAGGGCAGAGAGTGAGAGTGTTGGCGTACGCGAACGATATCGTGCTGCTGGCGGAAGAGGAAGTGGGGATGGGGATGTTGCTGAGGGAGCTGGAAAGATACCTGGAGGAAAAGAATTTTAGTACTAAATGTGGAAAAGACGAAGGTGATGAGGTTCAGGAAGGGAGGGGGAACGTTGAGGGGAGTAAAGTGGAGATGGCAAGGAAAGGAAATAGAGGAGGAGGTCAAATATTTGGGTTATGTGGTAAAGAGAAATAGAGGACAGGAAGGGCAGGTGAGGGACAGGATTAGGAGAGCGGCGGCGAGTATAGGACAGGTGTGGGGGATTGGAAAAAGGAGATTTAAAGGGAGATGGAGGAGAAGAATGTGGCTGTTTGATAGGTTGGTGTGGACGGTGGCAGGATATGGAGCGGAGATATGGGGATGGAAGGAGAGAGGTGAGATGGAAGCGATGCAGGAAAGATACATAAGATGGATGCTGAGAGTCGAAAGGAGCACGCCTGGGTATATGGTGAGGGAGGAAGTGCAAAGAGTTTTTCGCTGAAAAACTGAGTTCTCACGAGTTTTCAAGAGCTTCAACGGTTCAAAACTCAGTTTTCTTAGTTTTTCAAGAGTTTGATCGGTTCAAAACTCAGTATTCTTAGGTTTTCAACAGTTTTATCGGTGAAAAACTGAGTATTCTTAGGTTTTCAACAGTTTTATCGGTGAAAAACTGAGTTTTCATGAGTTTTGCAAGAGATTTTCAAGAGCTTCATCTGTTCAGAACTCAGTTTCCTTAGTTTTTCAAGAGTTTTATCGGTGAGAAACTGAGTTTTCATGAGTTTTTCAAGAGTTTTTCGCTGAAAAACTGAGTTCTCACGAGTTTTTCAAGAGCTTCATCTGTTCAAAACTCAGTTTCCTTAGTTTTTCAAGAGCTCTATCGGTGAGAAACTGAGTTCTCACGAGTTTTTCAAGAGTTTTTCGCTGAAAAACTGAGTTCTCACGAGTTTTTCAAGAACTTCATCTGTTCAAAACTCAGTTTCCTTAGTTTTTCAAGAGCTCTATCGGTGAGAAACTGAGTTTTCATTAGTTTTTCAAGAGTTTTTCGCTGAAAAACTGAGTTCTCACGAGTTTTTCAAGAACTTCATCTGTTCAAAACTCAGTTTCCTTAGTTTTTCAAGAGCTCTATCGGTGAGAAACTGAGTTTTCATGAGTTTTTCAAGAGTTTTTCGCTGAAAAACTGAGTTCTCACGAGTTTTTCAAGAACTTCATCTGTTCAGAACTCAGTTTTCTTTGTTTTTAAAGAGTTTTATCGGTTCAAAACTCAGTATTCTTAGGTTTTCAACAGTTTTATCGGTGAAAAACTGAGTTTTCATGAGTTTTGCAAGAGTTTTTCAAGAGCTTCATCTGTTCAGAACTCAGTTTTCTTAGTTTTTAAAGAGTTTTATCGGTGAGAAACTGAGTTTTCATGAGTTTTTCAAGAGTTTTTCGCTGAAAAACTGAGTTCTCACGAGTTTTTCAAGAGCTTCATCTGTTCAAAACTCAGTTTCCTTAGTTTTTCAAGAGCTCTATCGGTGAGAAACTGAGTTCTCACGAGTTTTTCGCTGAAAAACTGAGTTCTCACGAGTTTTTCAAGAACTTCATCTGTTCAAAACTCAGTTTCCTTAGTTTTTCAAGAGCTCTATCGGTGAGAAACTGAGTTTTCATGAGTTTTTCAAGAGTTTTTCGCTGAAAAACTGAGTTCTCACGAGTTTTTCAAGAACTTCATCTGTTCAAAACTCAGTTTCCTTAGTTTTTCAAGAGCTCTATCGGTGAGAAACTGAGTTTTCATGAGTTTTTCAAGAGTTTTTCGCTGAAAAACTGAGTTCTCACGAGTTTTTCAAGAACTTCATCTGTTCAGAACTCAGTTTTCTTAGTTTTTAAAGAGTTTTATCTGTGAGAAACTGAGTTTTCATGAGTTTTTCAAGAGTTTTTCGCTGAAAAACTGAGTTCTCACGAGTTTTTCAAGAACTTCATCTGTTCAGAACTCAGTTTTCTTAGTTTTTCAAGAGTTTGATCGGTTCAAAACTCGGTATTCTTAGTTTTTCAACAGTTTTATCGGTGAAAAACTGAGTTTTCATGAGTTTTGCAAGAGTTTTTCAAGAGCTTCATCTGTTCAAAACTCAGTTTCCTTAGTTTTTCAAGAGTTTTATCGGTGAGAAACTGAGTTTTCATGAGTTTTTCAAGAGTTTTTCGCTGAAAAACTGAGTTCTCACGAGTTTTTCAAGAACTTCATCTGTTCAAAACTCAGTTTCCTTAGTTTTTCAAGAGCTCTATCGGTGAGAAACTGAGTTTTCATGCGTTTTTCAAGAGTTTTTCGCTGAAAAACTGAGTTCTCACGAGTTTTTCAAGAACTTCATCTGTTCAAAACTCAGTTTCCTTAGTTTTTCAAGAGTTTTATGGGTGAGAAACTGAGTTTTCATGAGTTTTTCAAGAGTTTTTCGCTGAAAAACTGAGTTCTCACGAGTTTTTCAAGAGCTTCATCTGTTCAAAACTCAGTTTACTTAGTTTTTCAAGAGTTTTATGGGTGAGAAACTGAGTTTTCATGAGTTTTTCAAGAGTTTTATCGGTGAGAAACTGAGTTTTCATGAGTTTTTCAAGAGCTTCATCTGTTCAAAAGTCAGTTTCCTTAGTTTTTTCAAGAGCTCTATCGGTGAGAAACTGAGTTTTCATGCGTTTTTCAAGAGTTTTTCGCTGAAAAACTGAGTTCTCACGAGTTTTTCAAGAGTTTTATCGGTGAGAGACTGAGTTTTCATGTGTTTTTCAAGAGCTTCATCTGTTCAAAAGTCAGTTTCCTTAGTTTTTCAAGCTCTATCGGTGAGAAACTGAGTTTTCATGAGTTTTTCAAGAGTTTTTCGCTGAAAAACTGAGTTCTCACGAGTTTTTTAAGAGTTTTATCGGTGAGAAACTGAGTTTTCATGAGTTTTTCAAGGGTTTTTCACTGAAAAACTGAGTTCTCACGAGTTTTTCAAGAGCTTCATCTGTTCAAAACTCAGTTTGCTTGGTTTTTCAAGAGTTTTATCGGTTCAAATCTCAGTTTTCTTAGTTTTTCAACAGTTTTATCGGTGAGAAACTGAGTTTTCATGCGTTTTTCAAGAGTTTTTCGCTGAAAAACTGAGTTCTCACGAGTTTTTCAAGAGCTTCATCTGTTCAAAACTCAGTTCCCTTAGTTTTTCAAGTGTTTTATCGGTGAGAAACTGAGTTTTCATGAGTTTTTCAAGAGTTTTTCGCTGAAAAACGGAGTTCTCACGAGTTTTTTCAAGAGCTTCATCTGTTCAAAACTCAGTTTACTTAGTTTTTCAAGAGTTTTATGGGTGAGAAACTGAGTTTTCATGCGTTTTTCAAGAGTTTTTCGCTGAAAAACTGAGTTCTCACGAGTTTTTCAAGAGCTTCATCTGTTCAAACCTCAGTTTACTTAGTTTTTCAAGAGTTTTATGGGTGAGAAACTGAGTTTTCATGCGTTTTTCCAGAGTTTTTCGCTGAAAAACGGAGTTCTCACGAGTTTTTCAAGAGCTTCATCTGTTCAAAACTCAGTTTACTTAGTTTTTCAAGAGTTTTATGGGTGAGAAACTGAGTTTTCATGAGTTTTTCAAGAGTTTTTCGCTGAAAAACTGAGTTCTCACGAGTTTTTCAAGAGTTTTATCGGTGAGAAACTGAGTTTTCATGTGTTTTTCAAGAGCTTCATCTGTTCAAAACTCAGTTTCCTTAGTTTTTCAAGAGCTCTATCGGTGAGAAACTGAGTTTTCATGCGTTTTTCAAGAGTTTTTTCGCTGAAAAACTGAGTTCTCACGAGTTTTTCAAGAGTTTCATCGGTGAGAGACTGAGTTTTCATGTGTTTTTCAAGAGCTTCATCTGTTCAAAAGTCAGTTTCCTTAGTTTTTCAAGAGCTCTATCGGTGAGAAACTGAGTTTTCATGCGTTTTTCAAGAGTTTTTCGCTGAAAAACTGAGTTCTCACGAGTTTTTCAAGAGTTTTATCGGTGAGAAACTGAGTTTTCATGAGTTTTTCAAGAGTTTTTCGCTGAAAAACTGAGTTCTCACGAGTTTTTCAAGAGCTTCATCTGTTCAAAACTCAGTTTCTTTAGTTTTTCAAGAGTTTTATCGGTGAGAAACTGATTGCTCATGAATTTTTCAAGAGTTTTTCGCTGAAAAACTGAGTTCTCACGAGTTTTTCAAGAGCTTCATCTCTTCAAATCTCAGTTTCCTTAGTTTTTCAAGGGTTTTATGGGTGAGAAACTGAGTTTTCATGCGTTTTTCAAGAGTTTTTCGCTGAAAAACTGAGTTCTCACGAGTTTTTCAAGAGCTTCATCTGTTCAAAACTCAGTTTCCTTAGTTTTTCAAGAGTTTTATCGGTGAGAAACTGAGTTCTCATGAATTTTTCAAGAGTTTTTCGCTGAAAAACTGAGTTCTCACGAGTTTTTCAAGAGTTTTATCGGTGAGAAACTGAGTTTTCATGTTTTTTTCAAGAGCTTCATCTGTTCAAACCTCAGTTTACTTAGTTTTTCAAGAGTTTTATGGGTGAGAAACTGAGTTTTCATGCGTTTTTCAAGAGTTTTTCGCTGAAGAACTGAGTTCTCACGAGTTTTTCAAGAGCTTCATCTGTTCAAACCTCAGTTCACTTAGTTTTTCAAGAGTTTTATCGGTGAGAAACTGAGTTTTCATGCGTTTTTCAAGAGTTTTTCGCTGAAAAACTGAGTTCTCACGAGTTTTGCAAGAGTTTTATCGGTCAGAAACTGAGTTTTCATGTGTTTTTCAAGAGCTTCATCTGTTCAAATCTCAGTTTCCTTAGTTTTTCAAGAGCTCTATCGGTGAGAAACTGAGTTTTCATGAGTTTTTCAAGAGTTTTTCGCTGAAAAACTGAGTTCTCACAAGTTTTCAAGAGCTTCATCTGTTCAAAACTCAGTTTCCTTAGTTTTTCCAGAGTTTTATCGGTGAGAAACTGAGTTTTTCATGAGTTTTTCAAGAGTTTTTCGCTGAAAAACTGAGTTCTCACGAGTTTTTCAAGAGCTTCATCTGTTCAAAACTCAGTTTACTTAGTTTTTCAAGAGTTTTATGGGTGAGAAACTGAGTTTTCATGCGTTTTTCAAGAGTTTTTCGCTGAAAAACTGAGTTCTCACGAGTTTTTCAAGAGCTTCATCTGTTCAAAACTCAGTTTCCTTAGTTTTTCAAGAGTTTTATCGGTGAGCGAAACTGAGTTTTTCATGCGTTTTTCAAGAGTTTTTCGCTGAAAAACTGAGTTCTCACGAGTTTTTCAAGAGCTTCATCTGTTCAAAACTCAGTTTCCTTAGTTTTTCAAGAGTTTTATCGGTGAGAAACTGAGTTTTCATGCGTTTTTCAAAAGTTTTATCGGTGAGAAACTGAGATTTCATGAGTTTTTCAAGAGTTTTTCGCTGAAAAACTGAGTTCTCACGAGTTTTTCAAGAGCTTCATCTGTTCAAAACTCAGTTTCCTTAGTTTTTCAAGAGTTTTATCGGTGAGAAACTGAGTTTTCATGCGTTTTTCAAGAGTTTTTCCCTGAAAAACTGAGTTCTCACGAGTTTTTCAAGAGCTTCATCTGTTCAAAACTCAGTTTCCTTAGTTTTTCAAGAGTTTTATGGGTGAGAAACTGAGTTTTCATGAATTTTTCAAGAGGTTTTTCGCTGAGAAACTGAGTTCTCACGAGTTTTCAAGAGCTTCATCTGTTCAAAACTCAGTTTCCTTGGTTTTTCAAGAGTTTTATCGGTGAGAAACTGAGTTTTCATGAGTTTTTCAACAGTTTTTCGCTGAAAAACTGAGTTCTCACGAGTTTTTCAAGAGTTTTATCGGTGAGAAACTGAGTTTTCATGAGTTTTTCAAGAGTTTTTCGCTGAAAAACTGAGTTCTCACGAGTTTTTCAAGAGCTTCATCTGTTCAAACCTCAGTTTACTTAGTTTTTTCAAGAGTTTTATGGGTGAGAAACTGAGTTTTCATGCGTTTTTTCAAGAGTTTTTCGCTGAAAAAACTGAGTTCTCACGAGTTTTTCAAGAGCTTCATCTGTTCAAAACTCAGTTTCCTTAGTTTTTTCAAGAGTTTTATCGGTGAGAAACTGAGTTTTCATGCGTTTCTCAAGAGTTTTATCGGTGAGAAACTGAGTTTCATGCGTTTTTCAAGAGTTTTTCGCTGAAAAACTGAGTTCTCACGAGTTTTTCAAGAGCTTCATCTGTTCAAAACTCAGTTTCCTTAGTTTTTCAAGAGTTTTATCTGTGAGAAACTGAGTGCTCATGAATTTTTCAAGAGTTTTTCGCTGAAAAACTGAGTTCTCACGAGTTTTCAAGAGCTTCATCTGTTCAAAACTCAGTTTCCTTAGTTTTTCAAGAGTTTTATGGGTGAGAAACTGAGTTTTCATGCGTTTTTCAAGAGTTTTTCGCTGAAAAACTGAGTTCTCACGAGTTTTCAAGAGCTTCATCTGTTCAAAACTCAGTTTACTTAGTTTTTCAAGAGTTTTATGGGTGAGAAACTGAGTTTTCATGCGTTTTTCAAGAGTTTTTCGCTGAAAAAACTGAGTTCTCACGAGTTTTTCAAGAGCTTCATCTGTTCAAAACTCAGTTTCCTTAGTTTTTCAAGAGTTTTATCGGTGAGAAACTGAGTTTTCATGCGTTTTTCAAGAGTTTTTCGCTGAAAAACTGAGTTCTCACGAGTTTTTCAAGAGCTTCATCTGTTCAAAACTCAGTTTCCTTAGTTTTTCAAGAGTTTTATCGGTGAGAAACTGAGTTTTCATGAGTTTTTCAAAAGTTTTATCGGTGAGAATCTGAGATTTCATGAGCTTTTCAAGAGTTTTTTCGCTGAAAAACTGAGTTCTCACGAGTTTTTCAAGAGCTTCATCTGTTCAAAACTCAGTTTCCTTAGTTTTTCAAGAGTTTTATCGGTGAGAAACTGAGTTTTCATGCGTTTTTCAAGAGTTTTTCCCTGAAAAACTGAGTTCTCACGAGTTTTCAAGAGCTTCATCTGTTCAAAACTCAGTTTCCTTAGTTTTTCAAGAGTTTTATCGGTGAGAAACTGAGTTTTCATGCGTTTTTCAAAAGTTTTATCGGTGAGAAACTGAGATTTCATGAGTTTTTCAAGAGTTTTTCGCTGAAAAACTGAGTTCCCACGAGTTTTTCAAGAGCTTCATCTGTTCAAAACTCAGTTTCCTTAGTTTTTTCAAGAATTTTATGGGTGAGAAACTGAGTTTTCATGAAATTTTTCAAGAGTTTTTCGCTGAGAAACTGAGTTCTCACGAGTTTTTCAAGAGCTTCATCTGTTCAAAACTCAGTTTCCTTAGTTTTTCAAGAGTTTTATCGGTGAGAAACTGGGTTTTCATGAGTTTTTCAAGAGTTTTTTCGCTGAAAAACTGAGTTCTCACTAGTTTTTCAGAGCTTCATCTGTTCAAAACTCAGTTTTCTTAGTTTTTCAAGAGTTTTATCGGTGAGAAACTGAGTTTTTCATGAGTTTTTCAAGAGTTTTTCGCTGAAAAACTGAGTTCTCACGAGTTTTTCAAGAGTTTTATCGGTGAGAAACTGAGTTTTCATGAGTTTTTCAAGAGTTTTTCGCTGAAAAACTGAGTTCTCACGAGTTTTTTCAAGAGCTTCATCTGTTCAAACCTCAGTTTACTTAGTTTTTCAAGAGTTTTATGGGTGAGAAACTGAGTTTTCATGCGTTTTTCAAGAGTTTTTCGCTGAAAAACTGAGTTCTCACGAGTTTTTCAAGAGCTTCATCTGTTCGAAACTCAGTTTCCTTAGTTTTCAAGAGTTTTATCGGTGAGAAACTGAGTTTTCATGCGTTTTTCAAGAGTTTTATCGGTGAGAAACTGAGTTTTCATGCGTTTTTCAAGAGTTTTTCGCTGAAAAACTGAGTTCTCACGAGTTTTTCAAGAGCTTCATCTGTTCAAAACTCAGTTTCCTTAGTTTTTCAAGAGTTTTATCTGTGAGAAACTGAGTGCTCATGAATTTTTCAAGAGTTTTTCGCTGAAAAACTGAGTTCTCACGAGTTTTTCAAGAGCTTCATCTCTTCAAAACTCAGTTTCCTTAGTTTTTCAAGGGTTTTATGGGTCAGAAACTGAGTTTTCATGCGTTTTTCAAAAGTTTTATCGGTGAGAAACTGAGATTTCATGAGTTTTTCAAGAGTTTTTTCCCTGAAAAACTGAGTTCTCACGAGTTTTTCAAGAGCTTCATCTGTTCAAAACTCAGTTTCTTTAGTTTTTCAAGAGTTTATCGGTGAGAAACTGATTGCTCATGAATTTTTCAAGAGTTTTTCGCTGAAAAAACTGAGTTCTCACGAGTTTTTTCAAGAGCTTCATCTCTTCAAAACTCAGTTTCCTTAGTTTTTCAAGGGTTTTATGGGTGAGAAACTGAGTTTTCATGCGTTTTTCAAGAGTTTTTCGCTGAAAAACTGAGTTCTCACGAGTTTTTCAAGAGCTTCATCTGTTTCAAAACTCAGTTTCCTTAGTTTTTTCAAGAGTTTTATCGGTGAGAAAACTGAGTTTTCATGCTTTTTTCAAGAGTTTTTCGCTGAAAAACTGAGTTCTCACGAGTTTTTCAAGAGCTTCATCTGTTCAAAACTCAGTTTCCTTAGTTTTCAAGAGTTTTATCGGCGAGAAACTGAGTTTTCATGCGTTTTTTCAAGAGTTTTTCGCTGAAAAACTGAGTTCTCACGAGTTTTTCAAGAGCTTCATCTGTTCAAAACTCAGTTTCCTTAGTTTTTCAAGAATTTTATCGGTGAGAAACTGAGTTTTCATGCGTTTTTCAAGAGTTTTATCGGTGAGAAACTGAGTTTTCATGCGTTTTTCAAGAGTTTTATCGGTGAGAAA